>CM076575.1:388205723-388671959 GCA_034641835.2 Pinus albicaulis
TCTATTCTCAACTACTTGGCAAGCTTTTGGCTCACCGCCGCTTGCGCCTGTTATGCAGAATCTGTTGGCATTTAACAGAAGAATGAGTCAACCCTTAAGGATCCTTCCAAGGTTACCTGTTACTTTGGGAGGTAAAACCGTCCATATGGATGTGATGGTTGTTCCAGGCCCCTTGGATTTGCTTTTGGGGCGTGATTACACCTATGTCATGGGAGCGCTTGTCTCCTCCCTTTTTCGTGTGGTCTGTTTTCTGCATGAAGGATGGATCGTGACCATTGATCAGCTTTCATTCTTTGGTCCTGATGTGACAACTGGCCTGCCATCATCCCTTCCTGTTTTTTATCCACCCATTGTATCTGCCTCACTGCAGGTCAGCTATGTGGCTACCTACCCCATGCCTGTACCCAGTGATAGTGCCATTGTGCATCAGGTGCTGGGGGCATTGGGTCCTGAATTCCAGGATGTTTTCCTTCCATCGGGAGTGGAACTCTTGGAAGCGATGACTTCTTGTTCATTATGATGAAGTCGGTCGGAGCAGAGTTCCTTGTCCTGTGTCAAGCTCCTTAAAAAATGAAACAAGGTGGTCGGAGCATGGTTCCTTTCCTGTGTCAAGATCCTTAAAAAATGAAACCAGGGTCCCGGAGCAGAGTTCCTTGTCCTGTGACAAGCTCCTTAAAAAATGAAACAATGTGGTCAGAGCATGGTTCCTTTCCTGTGTCAAGCTCCTTAAAAAATGAAACCAGGGTCCCGGAGCAGAGTTCCTTGTCTTGTGTCAAGCTCCTTAAAAAATGAAACAAGGTGGTCGGAGCATGGTTCCTTTCAAGCTCCTTAACAAATGAAACAAGGTTGTCGGAGCAGAGTTCCTTGTCTTGTGTCCAAGCTCCTTAAACCATGAAACAAGGTGTCCTGAGGATAGTTCTTTTAATGTGTCAACCTCGTTAAAATAATGAAACATGTTCCCGTTCAATTCGAGTCTTTGATAAGTTCTCGTAAAATCCCAGTCGAGTCTTTCTCTTGATCTCGTAACTTGAACCTTCACTCCATCTTCCTTTCATATGGACTGAAGCTTGGGGGCCATGTACCTCGAATTGAGTCACCATGCTAGGGGCATGCTTACTTTTTCAAGCATAGTTTGTTTCCGTTTCAAGCTTGTGTAAAAATGAAACTGGTTTCAAGCATAGTTTATCTTTGTTTCAAGCTTGTGTAAAAATGAAACCAACTTCAAGCAGAGTTTCCTGATTTCAAGCTTATGTAAAAATGAAACCATCAATTTTACCTCTTGTGATTGTCATTTTATCAGCCTGTTTTTGCCAGATGAGCCTTGGTTTTCTCACTCCATCGTCACTATCTGCTTTGCTGATCATATGCCTTCACTTGGTTGTTTTACCCATTCCTGAGGAACCGCTACGATGAGTGGTCTTGTTAGCCACCCTCTTTACCTTTATCTTGTCCTGAGCAGTTCCACCATTACCGGAACCAGTTGCTACACTTTATACCACTCGTTCCTCTAGTTGGAGTCATCTTTCAGCTCTTTTCTGACTCTCTAAACATGAAAAGATTGTCGAGGCCCTTGTTGTTTCGATCTCGTTAAAGTGGTCATGAAACGACATCTACTCGGTATATGTTTACCCCTTTTTCGGGTTGGGATATATTATTTACGAAAAAGGAATACCCTAGCCTATCGCGACTAGGAGGTTTTCTCAGATATTGTTTTCTACCTTTTCGGATCTGAGAAACTATTTACAAAAAAGGACCTTTGGAGTTTACTTTTCTGCTGTCATTTCAAACTCTCTAAATATGAAAATACATCGAGTTCTTCCTTTGTCAAACTTGTTAAACTTTGATGACATTGGATTCAGTCGTAATGACGGTATTCGAGTTCCTCCTTCCCAGGGCTCGTTAAATGTACTAGGATGGGCTTATACAACAAGCATATTGTATCCTCTTCAAGCTTGTGTAAAAATAAAGAGGTACTCGCCAGGAATGGTGGGGAAAATGGAACCAACATCATTGTCATGTCGACAGTATGTCACTCTTGAACATGGCACTTGTCTGCATTCATGTCGGTTTGGGGACATCTCATCTCGTTTTTCACTGGCCTCCGTGGGTTTGGGTGATCCCTTTTGACCTCTCCTTCGCTCTTTGCCTTTTCATCATGACCTCTGATCTATTGATGTCAAATACTTCCAAACTCACTGTCGTGCCGCCATATGTTCAAGAGGAGTTGACCTCTGCAAGTATCAACCTTCCTCTGATTCTCATCTGATCCTGATTCACAAAGACATTATGTTCCTCTGTCTCCCGTCGATGATGTAGAAAACACTATGGCCCACCTTCGATCAAGGTCACTTCCTGTCAACTTCAGCTCATTATCTAGGAAGCTAATCTAGAGACTCCCTTTTGGTACCTTGGAGCCTGCATTCCTTAATGGCAGGTTCCTCGAATTCTACGTGAGGTTTCTATCACTGGCCTCCGAACGAGTGATTCTATGGGTGTTCGATGCCAGCTCATTGATTCACATGTCATAGATTGTACCTGTAGTACCTTGAGGGCCATTGTCATTATTGGTGGTTCCTCTCGCATCTGTTAACAGCTTTCATCATTGGCTGGTAATCAGACGATGTTTGTTAGGGTCCCGTGATTTGGCCGATTGGCTAGCCAAATGACGATGTAACATCAAACCAAGCTTTGGAGCCCAAGGACCTAGCCTTCCTGGACTCAGAGAGGGCTCTCTCTATATGTGTGAAAGATGTCGGTGTGTTTACTTGCGGTGTTCTGATATTAGGCTAGTTATGAAGTATGTTTTTAGTTTTTTGGTTTTTTAAGTTTGTGAGGGATGAAACTGATCAAATACATAAACTGGATAAAAAGATGTAGATAAATTGGGCTATGGGGTCAAATAGGTCAAGGAAGCTATGAGGTGATGATGTAAGCTGCTGTAGGGCCGATTTGATTCATGGTAGAAGGGATCTTTGGGCAAAATGGATTAAGTGGACAATAAGTTGGTGAAAGACAAGGGATTTCAAGTGTAACTAGTTAATAGCAGACATAAACATGTAATAGCAAGCCATTAATCATGCTAAGTATAACTATAAGCTAATTAATACACAGAAATCAAACATTCCAGCCATACATAGAGGTATAAGACCCTCTAACTTCGGGAAATGGCTATCAGACTTTGGGGAAAACACATAATACAAACTAACAACTCATAAACTACGCCGGAACGCCTAAACATAGTCTCTAAGTCATTGGGCACTTTGACAAACAAGTTTTCATAGTTTTAGGCAAAGGGCTAGATCGGGACTAGGCCTCCTTGGTTCAACAAGATGATCAACAAATCAGTCAAAGAGAAAGTTTTATGGACAGAACTATGGGCAGCTTAATAGGTAGGTAGGGCAAACCATACATCCTACTCAACATACATAGAACTTATGAATAAAACTTAGCAACAATACCTTAAGTTACTAAAGAGCAGCTAAGAATTCTTTAGCATAACTAAGGAAGAAGAAAACATCAAGCTATGAAGATTCAGGGATTTTGAGGTGCCTCCATGGGCATATCTCAAAATCAATCTCTACTGATCTATAGCGGCAAGAAATATGTATTATGAATGAAAACTAGAAGACAAAAACATATCAAGAAACACTATACCATTCTACCATGTCAAGGAATCCATCAACAATCCTTCATCATTCCTCAAAAGCATCCAAGAGGCAGTCCAAAAATCATAACTCAAGTGTATTCTTCAAAGCTCATATGACCAATGTATTGATTCTTCTCTCAAGTTCAACCTCTGATTTACAATGAGAACCATGGAATAAATAGGCTTGAGGAAGGAAAACCTCATGGAGCAACTAGCTATCCCATTGGCCAAGTTAAAATATCTAAACTTGTCCTTGAGGCTTTGCAAAGCCCAAGGCACAAAATATCCCATAAAATATCTAAAAAACTGCTAAAAACGGAAATTATATTGACTTTACATGATTTTCCCATGATAAAAATAGCTTAACACACATTTGGGAAAAGCAGATTTTTGGAGTTCAAAAATTACAAAAATACTTCATATTTATGCCTGAAAAAGGTCCCCTGACTTGCTGGATGCAATAGGCAGCCTTCCCGATGTCGAAATGAGGCTCATGAGGGCTTGCTGGAAAGCTCTCTGTGTCTATTTTCCGGCGCAACTGGAACCAACTCAATCCGAGGTCCGAAAGTCATCCAAAACTGTACCTGTGTGAAAAAACCCAGAAAATAGCAGACTGCTGATATGGCGGGCAGAATGTGCAAAATGAGGGTGTTTTTCGCCAATTTGAGGGGGCGAATGATCTTCAAATGCCCTGAAAATTGCTGGAGACCTGCTCATGGAATTATGGCATCCATCGGTATCCTCCTCCTCCCTTGACAACTCATCAAACTGAAATGGCGAATTTATGAGTTTTTGGCCAAAAACCCAAAAATGCCAAAAAACAAAAAGTTGCCGAAAAAGGCCCAAAATTGGCATGCATGACCCTCAAGGGTCCATAGCAACATGCTCCGAAGCTGAGGCCAAAATATCAAGGGCTGATATGCTTTTCCCTTCTTTCCGTGCTAGGCGCTTCCCCTTCAACTTCTTCAATTTCTCTTGTGCTGCCTTTAATTTTCGCCTGGCAAACTGATTTAGCTTCTGAAAGTGAAGAGTCCTCTTTCTTTGTAGCTCAAGATCCCTATTTTCCCTCTCAAGATTTGTTTCCAAATGCTGGTTAGCTCTCTCAAGCCATGCTTCTTTGTTTTCCTCAATTTCCTGCTCAAGGAGGGCAGTGAGAGGAAAAGCTTCGAAATGAGCTTGTTCTTCTGCTCTCTGTTTTTCCAAGGCTCTTCTAAGCCCGATGGTCCTAGGCCTCTTCAGCCTAGGCTGGTCTTCCTCCTCTTCATCATCAAACTCGCCAATGAGCTCTTCAATTCTTACTTGCGCCTTTTCTGCCTCTTTCTTATACTTGATTGCCCTTGCCTCATGAATAGCTGTATGAAACTTCATTTGTTTGTTTTCAACCTCTAAGAAGTGGTTGAAATTCCTCACCCTTTGAAGGTCTTCTTGTAACACCTCAATTTTCCCCTCTTTGTGAATGAGGAGGTTTTCAAGGAGGCGGGCCTCATTGTCACTATCATCGCTTTGGATAGGGATAATAGCTAATTCACCTCCATGCTTTGTACTTTCTCCAATTTTATTTTTGCCTTTGAAAGCCAATCTGGCGCTTTTCCTCCTTGGCAAGCTAGAAGGTGTCTTTTTGGGCAATTTCCTCTTGCTAGGAACAGTCTTGGTCACTGTTAAGGTGGCAGCTTCAGCTTGCTGTTCTTTATCTTGCACTTGCTGCTGTTCCTCATCATCTAACTGCTGTTCATCTTGGACCTGCTGTCCTTCACTTTCTATATGCTGTTGTCCCTCAATCTCTAACTGCTTCTGTCCTTCAATATCTGCCTTCTGCTGTCCTTCATTACCTATCTGCTGCTGGTGTTCACTGCCCTCTATCTCTTCCTGTTGACTTGGCTGTCCCTCAACATCCAACAGTTGTTGTTCATCAATGTGTACCTGTGGCTGTTCTTCACTTTGTATCTGCTGTCCTTCATCGTCTGCCTGCTGCTGGCCTTCATCTTGTATCTGCTGCTGGCCTTCATCCTGTATCTGCTGCTGTTCACTGCTTTCTCCTTCTCCCTGTGGTTCACTGCCCTCTCCTCCTCCCTGTTGACTTGGCTGCCCAGTAGTCATTTTGAGTTTTTTAGGTGTAGGCCTACTAGACAGAGGCACTGGGCGATGGACAGGCTGAGTAGGAGACACATGAACAGGAGGGACAGTGGCAAAATCTGAATGGCTAATGAATGAATCCCATGAAACCCCCTTCTTCTCTAGCTGGTGTAAGAAGATAATTTTGATCAAGGAATGATGAAAGAGAGAAGGGATTTGCTGAGGTGGAGATTTCTTTTGGACAGTAGCTGCCATTTTCTCTATGCTTTTGGACAAAAAGTACGGAAGGTTTAGTTGCCTGCTTCTGGTAAAATGCATCAACAAGTGGACATGGTAGGCATAAATTTGATTAAACCTCCCTTCACAAGTGAAATATCTCATTATGGCTTTCATCAACGGAGCATAACTGTCAAGAAGATAGGAAAAAGGGAAAATAGCAGTGATGGTTTCCCTATGTTCAGGCTTGATGAAAGGTTTATAATCCTCTAGATCAAGATGAGCTTGTTTAAACCACTTTTCACCATGATACGGGATCTTGGTAGCCTTGGAAACATACCTTGGAGAAATTTTGAAATCAAGACCCGCCAATTGGAAGTGTTTGTCCTTGAATCTCAAAGCACACAAATGTGTTAGTGGCGAAAAACTCTTGACTTCTTCTATCCTCTGACAGAAATCAAGACAGCCTACTTCATGGAAATTGAAAAGCACAGATGGGTGAGCATTGATTTCTTCTATGGAGATGGGCTCATATCTCTTATGTGGACCGCTCCTGTGGTCTTGCTTCGGAGGCATTCTGACTTGAACAAGCTTTGAAAGAGGCAAACTGCCTTCACTGTATGAAAAATGTTCTGCTGGATTGAAACTAGTCACTAGACTGTTTGGACAGATTAGACAATGTGGTTAGGATAGATTGCAACAATGTTTCTCTGAATAAACCACCTCTGCACTCCTTAAAAACAGCCCTTCAACTCTGGATGCACTTCAGCCAGGCAAACTTTTTAATATGGTACCATGTGTAAAGATGAGACAAACTCCTGTGTCAATTTCCTGTATATAGTGTTAAGCAATCACTCCTCTTGTGAATTTGTTAGAGGCTAACCAACACTTGTATTTGTGTCTCTAAGACCAATCTTCAAATATTAAAAACCCTGCTCTTCAGAAATGGTCTCCCTCTTGAAAAATATCACAGTCAACAGCTCTTCAAAATGATACAGTATGGTGAAAAGAAGGGCAGATCTAGGTTAGGTGAAATATCAGTGCACAGTGCTTTAGGAAACACACCCTTCACTTGTGAAGTTTTAAGAAATCAAACACCACCTTTGTACCTCTGTTTCCAATGTTTAAAATTCAATTATCAACAACCTCTTCCCTTCTTTTGTCCTGTTCACCCTTGGAAAAACTCTGTCAACAAATTCACAGTAGGAATAAAATAGTGAAAGAAAGGCAATCTGCTAAAAGAGTGTGCTGTGAGAACATGCCAAAATTACTCTGTTTTTTGAAGTCTCAGATGCCAACCAATACACCTCGCTCCTTGCTCAAGAAGGCTTATAGTCATTTAAAAATTCTGCCCTGTATAGGTGTGCCCACTTTCCACTATTTACATCTCAAGCAAACCACCACACATATGCTTAGAATGTCAATACACAGGTTTGGGGTGAAAATGACAGAGTTTTTAGAAGACCACACAATTTTGGCAGAAACTATGTGAGTTCTCTTTTTCAAAGTAAATATGTCAAAATTCCTGTTACTGGTTGCATTTCACTGCTTTGATAATGTGGCAATGTCCGGAGGACTGTGAGGACAGTTTCTCTTTTAAGACCAGAACCCTGTCTTTCTATAACAAAGTCTTCTTTGCAGTTTCAAAACGTAAATCTCTGCCTTTCGATGCTTTGAAGACCTAAGCAGGCTGTCCTTAGTCTTAACACCCACCCTTTTCCCGTAGGGTTTCCAGATGACACAGTCAGTCCTTTAACTTATTTCAACACTTCTTACTGTGTGGAAAACACTTTTTTTAGCTATAATGACAAGGTCAGAAGTTTTAAACCTTCTGGTCACTTAGAAGAACCTTGAAATCGATGTGGGAATATATAAAAATACCTTCAATTTTGGTGAACACCCGTTTTGAAAGCTGAAGAAACGCTGGAAAACTTTGACACTTGCGCGGCACCCTTTGAAGAAAACACGTCGCGCAATAGAAAGTCTGTCGGGTCGGCCTGTCGGGTGGTCGGGCGGCCTGTACAGGCGCGTCGCGCCAACAAAGGAGACCCGTGTAAATGCTAGCCCAGGCGCGTCGCGCAATCACGCAGGCGCGTCGCTCGGCCAATAGACGGTGTTTCAGTTCTGCAAACCGACCAGAAACCTTGCTTTGGTGCTAGGGAGGCACTGGGTCTGGTTTTCAGTTTTGAAATTGAAAATATTTCCCTCGACCTTACTCTCTTATATCAATTTAAAGCAAATCTTCAACGGTCTCAAACTTGGAAAAGTAACGTTGGTTTTCAACTCTGTTTTGTTTTAAAACGTTAAGGTTTTTGTCATTTTGAAAGTATATGGCTTAGAACAATGACTGCGACCCCCAGAGCTTTAAACCTTGGCAAAGTATGCTTTCAATAATTTCTATATCCCCTTCTTGCCACTGTGTTTTAATAATACGGAGTAATATTTATAGTGCACAACCCTTTATAAAGCTAGTAATTGAAATACCGGAATACCGCTTTGTTCTTTTGAATAATAAAAGGTTGTGCTTCCTTTTAACCTATCAAACAATGATCATATGCTGAATGACCTTTTGAACATAATGAACAATAACTCAAAAGGAGATATCCTCTTGGTGATGGAAATCAAAAGCCCTGTCTGCTGGTTCTCTTTCCATGTATTTCAAAGCTTTCAAAACCAGATAATGACCGGTGCTAAAATGTGTTGACTGTTCCCTTTGCAGAAATGCCTCCTGCTACTTGTGGAGTATGCCTTTTCTCTTATGCTTGCCACATTGTAGCTGATTTCTTTTTATGCTTGCTAAGCTCTTCAAAACTAGATGATGACTTGGGATAAAATGACCTGACTGCTCCTTGCTTTGCAGAAATGTCTCCTCCCTTAAGCTTGTTTTGACAGAGTCCTGTAGATGTCTTTTGATTGAATTTGCAGTAGTGAAGTGCTTCATGGGTTTTGAGTGCTGCCCAGACCTAATAAAACTCATTTCCGGAAACCCTGTCTTAATCTGCTGATGGCTATATGATGAGCAGGCTTTGGCAAAAGCTCTTTTTGTTCATGGTGTCAATCCCTGCTTCCAGGTGATTTACAAGCTTCTCCCTGGACTGTAGCGCCTTCTTTAGGTTGCATGCTTTCACACTATACTTCACTGTTTACTCAAAAGGAGCTCCTTTAGACTTCTGGGCAAGGTATAGTGGAGGACTGTTTAACCATTGCCTTTAAAGAAACTGCTCCTTGTGGTATCAATGCATGCATATATTCAATATTGTCTCCTTTCTACTATAGGTACAGTCTGACAGACAGCTTCTTTGAATAGGGAAATCAATACCTTTGCATCATAAACACTATCACTTACCTGTGAAATGACTTCTATTCAATTTTTGTATCCTTCCACTGCATTTTTAGATCAATCAGTTTCAGCAACCTGCAATGGCTTTGGCCATCTGCTCATAAGTCCTTCGAGTCCGAACTTGTCGTGCTTGAAGGTTTTTTGACAACTACCATTTTGACCACCGACTTTTCTCTAGATGTGATGGTAAGTGAACCTCTTGAAAAGCATCATCAATATTAGCATCTCTTCTTGCAAGCATCCACGTGTTTCGGCGAAACCTAGCAAAGTAACACTGTCTCCCTGCTTGCTCTAAGGGTATTTGGAATATCATCATTTGGTTTGGTCATCTCATAATGATTACCTTGACAAATAGCTTCTGTGACTATGGAGGTCGGTGTCTTTTTGAGAAACCAAAAACTTTCTTTTACTTTGTGTAATGGCATTTGTTAACGAGCATCTATCCATTTGATCCCTTCTTTATCAGACCAGACTCCCCTTTCCTTTGAGCTAGCATATTTCCACTATATTCCTGTTATGATCATCAGTCATATTCATAAAACCTGGAGTCTCTGTTTTCATTTGTTAAGTTCAAGGCAAACCTGGAATTTTGCAATCTTCAAAGTCAATACTGGCCAGCGCCCTCTGCTTGTGGAGGAAGGAGGTGCCCTAACCCTCTGCTTGTAAATGAAGGAGGTTTTGGGCCATGACCATTTGCCAGTTTGCTGTGACAGTGGTGTCTTTCTGTGATTTTCATGATTGAAAGAACTGTAAAGTCTGGGTGAGTAGCTTTCTGTTTTGCAGGCATGTCTCAGGCTCAAGTTACATTTAGAAGCAGCTGTTCCTCTAACTGTAAATTCAAGCATTTACTCCATGAGATGAAGTTATATTTCCTGCCTTTGTAGAAACCATAGAATACTGTGAAAAACCTAATAGTCAGCTTGAGATTGGGGTTTTTGCAGTGCTGAGATCTAGGGGATATGAGTGGCGCGACTTAGGGCTGCTTGTCAAATTATTTTGCAAAGTAAGAGGTCAGTCATGGTAGGTCTGTTGCAGATGGAGGCTTTTTGGCTTTTTGATGATTGCCAAGGGTGAAATGTCTTAAAACGCCACTTCCTAACATAGGGGAGACTCTTGAAACAGATGTGGATTTGCCTTTTCAAGCTGATGGGCAGACCAATAAGGCTGAAGCTAGATAGGATTATGATAACGAGGTTTTGATTTCGACATGGGCGAACTGAAAAGGTAGAAGGGCGAAAAAAGTTTTTTAGGAGGGTTTTCTGGATGACATATTGACATAAGGAAATCAGTCTCTAGAAAACTCAGCTGTAGATATAGTCATCACTAACATGTAAAAAATACTGATGGCTAACAGTGGCTCCATTTGGGGAGGGCAGCTCCTCGTCAGGAGGTGTCCAGAATTCAGATCTTTGGCTTATGAAGACCAATGCCTTATCCATTGGCGCAAAATTTACCCTTCTCTTGATGTTATTTCTGAAAAGTGACAGCATGGTTAACATCAATGATACTTCTACCTACCCCACTATCTTTCCTAACATTTTTTCTTCTCTTTGGCGCATTTGAACTAGCAGCCTTTTGACAATGTATATTTTTTCTTTTTGCAAAATGAGCCTATCTATTTCTACTCTTATATCTGCCGGGAGTTCAGATTAAGCTGATGAACTCCTTCATTTCTCTACCTAAAACTAGATCGATTGTCAAGATTAAGCAGTTTGACAGGATTTCATTCTCTAATCTACAACATGAAATTCAAAAATGATCAAATCAGGATTAGGCAGTCTGATTTGTCATGCATTTGCGACATAAAAGACAAGCTGCACACAAATGTTATTCTGCAATAAAAGGAAACTAGACAAGCGGGGCTAAGATGTACAATGTGTTTTTCATCCCTCGCTTCTCTCTTTGGTTCTGTTTTAGGCATGTGGAACGAGAATCTCTCCCTAATCTAAGCTCTGTGATAAGTCAATCTTACACAATGTTGACTATCTTGGCACTCACTAACTTATCAGCAAATAAATTTAAACATGCTCAGCTATGATTAGGCTAGATAGCTGAACAAGACATTGGAGCACTAGTAGCGACATTTAGACTTGCTCGCTTTCTGAAAGACTGTTTTTTTTGGAACATGGGGCCTTTGTTCTATCTTCACTTGCCCTCTTTTCTTCTTTTTACTGTTTTTGACTTTTCTATCTTTTACTGTTTTTGACTTTTCTATTTTTTCAAGATTTCAAACAATGGTATGTACAATGACTGAAAGTGTTTCAAACTCAAAAATCTTGGAAATGACGGAATTTCAGCATCTTATCTTCGTAAGGATCTCCTCTCACCCTTGGCCCACTTAACTCCTGAAAAGAAAAATTTGGGAAATTTTCTCTCTCTAATATGACATAGGGATTCATGCAAGAATCTCTAAACAGCCCAGTATCCTCCCTCTGTACCTCTTTGAATATCTGATTTCCACTCCTTTCCTTACTGTATGCTTTCTTCAGGTAATGTATGTACTCTTGGTAATTCTTGAAATAGATAGTGACATCATCAAGGTATGCAAAAACACAGAAATTTAAAACTGGGAACATGGCCTTTATGAACAGATTTTTGATATTGGGTGGTTTTGCAATTTTGAAATCAGATCTACCTCCCGCAAAATGGAAAAAATCTTTAAGTTGTCTACTTTGCAAAGGAATCTTATGATTATGACCTGAAACATGATCTTGCAAGAACACATGATTAAAAACACCTTTAATTGGTGAATCATGATCTTGGGTAGAAAAAACATGATTTTTGTTATATGGAGATGCAGTATTATTTCTAAAATCAAAGCAGATTCTATGGCCACTAGTTTTATCCTTGATCATTTCAGTTTGTTTCAGTTTGTTGTGTTTGCTTTTGTTAAAGTTGTTCTTTGAGGAAAAGGTAGTGATACAATGTTTTTCCTTGTTTTTTCTGTAGAAATTAGTATTTTGCATGAGATTCCTGATTTTAGCATTTCTAAGTTCTTCATGAAAAGACAAAATATGAGCCAATTTCAGTAGTTCAGGTATGCTGGGATTATAACTGTCATCCTTGCTCATAAGAAGTTCATCTGGCATTTTCTCAAGATGTTGAGCTATTGAGGTTATGGTCAAAGTTTTATTTGCAGTAGGAGGGTCACATGATGGTAAATCTTTGAGGTATGGTAGAAACATTAAACTCCCTTTCTCCCGGGTTCCAAATAGGTTTATGATGTGTAGGTCTTCTAAAGCTTTTACCCGGAATAAATTTCCACAAGTTACTGCTGGTGTTTGACTAAAGCTAGAGCAATTTTCTTGATAGTACATGAGGGTTTGTGCTTCTTGCTCTAATCCTAATTTGGAGAGGGGAAACTTAATTTCCTCAAGACACAGCTGTTCATGATCATGGTAGTTTTGAGTGTCCAGTTCATCATAAGGCACCAGGGACAACTGATGTGGTGGATCTAAGTCTATATTGGTTTCTTCTGACTCTTCCTCCATGTTTACATTCATATGCATAATGAAAGAGTTTAAGTCGGAACGCAAAGAATACATTGGAATGTTATCTGGCCTATCTTGACTGCTAATCATGTATTTCATGTGTGATTCGCGGTAGAGTATCCTGGTCTGACCAAACACAGGAATGGTGGCATATGACATGTCCAGTTGGATATTCCCTTGGAGTTTGGCTCCCCAAGATCTGGATAGAAGCATCCCGTACTTGGGAGGAATGTCCGCCACTACTATATCCATGATTAGATGTTTAGCGGGTATTTGGGCCAGACTAAAACAAAGGTCTTTGATCAAACCCACGCATTGGACTCTGCTTGAATCAAATGAATACAAGTCTTTGTATGGTCTTGTGATTTCCAAGCCTAATCTTTCCATTACTACCTTCGGCATAAGATTATGCGAGGCGCCGGAGTCTAGCATGGCATTGTGGAGGATTTGGTCGTGGATGTTTAGGCTAATGTAAAAAGGAAGAGTAACTCCCTCTTGGAATTTTCCCTCTACCTTTGGACCAAACAATAGTTCAGGAATGTCATCAGTGAGATTAATAGTGTTCGCATCATTCCCTATATTTAAGACTTTTAGTACTTGGGATTTATAAGAGTTTTGGGCAATGAGTTCAGTAAGAGGCATGGTGATTTTGATCTTAGCGATTTCGCCTTCAAAGCTAAAAGGCACTTGGAGTTTAGATATGTTTGTTTCAGCTTTTTCAGCTAAGACCTTGTCGGTGTTCTGAGTTTGTTGACCTTGTTTAGGGGTTTTGTTTTCCATAGTTGTTTTGGTGACCTTTGTAGAAGTATCAGGAGTATCTGAGAGAGAACTAGTTTGGGTAACTCTAGCTTGGCTTTGGTCAGTCTTCTCAACCTTGATTTTGTCATTGCCTACTGCTTTCTTGAGGATGGTATTAGGGACTTTAGCAGTATCTGAGTTACCTTTCTTGACATTGTCTTGGTTTCTTTTACTTCTAAGGTCATATTGCCTGTGAGCTTCTATAATGGCATTCTGAAAATCTATGGCAGGGTCGTCAAGATCTTCATAATTGGTCTCATCTTGATCATGCGAAAAGAAGGCATGTTCTTCTTCGGTGAGGTACACCTCACTCTCATTGTCAGACCCTATGAGGTTTAGATGACTTTCATCAAGAGGTTCTGTATCCCTATCATCCTCTTCTACATAGTTTTCATTGAATGGTGGCCTGATCTGTTGGTCATTATCCCTTGGTCTGTTCTGGGGCTGCTCCCTCCTAAAGTTTTGGTTTCGGTTTCTGATTGGAGGGTTTGGCTGGTTTTCCTTAACAAGAGCTTTTTCATTGATCTTTTCCCACATTTTAGCCATGGATTTGACTAAGTCATCTATTCTGGGATCTAGGGAAGGTGATGAAGTGGAGACCTCATCTCTATATGTGACTTTTCTTTCTGATCTAGTTCTAGCTCTTTTTTCGGCTAAGTTGGCATCTGCTTTTATGGCTATTTGTTGCATTTCCTCTAAGGTAGGGGGATCCTTATCTCTCAGATGATATGTCATGTCCGGATCAAAACCCTCGGGGAATTTTGCCAAGGCTAGACCAAGTGGGGGTTTGAAATGAGGTGGGAGGGAGTTATATACACTGTTGAACCTAGTACAGTAAGCTTGGACACTTTCCCCATTTTCCCGTTTTAGGTTGTTATATTCTGACAGGATTTGAATGGGGTTTCTTCGGATTTCCCACCTATTTCTGAAAACTTGATGTAGTTCTGGGATATCATGGATACTATTTGGAGCTAAGCTTTTGAACCATGCTTTGGGTTCACCACCAAGACTTTGGGCGAATATTCTCATTCTGACAGTCTCGTCTTGTACCTCTAGGTATTCATAAGCATCAGTCATCCTACTTATATGATGTTGAGGTGTGGTGGTGTCTTCTCCAGTAAAGTGTGGGATTTTGTCTTGATATTTGTTTGGGAGAGGAGCTAAAGGCGGTGGCAACACCAAAGGTGCGTACCAGGCTGCCATGACTGGAGCTAGTGGATGATGTACAAGATGAGGATTAGTAGGCTGAAATGAAGTGGTTTGAACAGTGGTGGTTTGACCAGGTGTGGCGGATGAACTTGGACTATTGATCTGGTTTTGAGCAGATCTGGGATGATAGGGGCCAAACTGATAAAGAAGCTGGAAATCAGGAGGAGTGGTAGGTGAAGCTTCTCTACTAGGACTCTGTGGTGTGTCTAGGGGTTCAAGATCGTCAAAGTCTATCTTACTATATGATTTTCTTCTGGGAAGAGTTTGTGATGACTCTAGTTCCAAAGGTGAATCTAGTAGGATAGTGCGATGTTTAGGTACAGATCTTGTTCTACGGGTGAATCTACCATAAGTTAGATGATCAGTTTCGGAAGCTTGCCACAGAATCTTCTCTGGGTCATCTACTATGATAGGGGGATTTGGGTTTGGATGGGATCTGGTGTTGATTCTTTGTGAAGCCAGATTTTAGATCCAGAGTTTAGAGAGAGCGGTATTGGTGAATGTTCTGG
Organism: Pinus albicaulis; assembly: GCA_034641835.2. Lineage (NCBI taxonomy): Eukaryota > Viridiplantae > Streptophyta > Pinopsida > Pinales > Pinaceae > Pinus > Pinus albicaulis. The sequence goes on from CM076575.1 coordinate 388,221,006, forward strand.
ATGAATGGTTTTTCTAAAGTTTTACTAAGGTGAAGGATGGTCAAAGTAATAGGATGGATTAGTGGAGTCGCCAGGTGAAAATGGGTTGTTTTTCTGAAGATAGCTATGGTCCACCAACAATAACTACTCTGAGAATGTTTTTGGATTTTCTGAGTTTTATGTGCAGCCTATGGTTTGTTAAAGTATCCTAGACTTGTTTCAACACTTTTCTAGGGTGATGAGAACAAAAAGAGTTTACTCTAAATGGATCTATGGACTGCTTGCTTGTTTATGATACCTAAAGGACCAAAGAGTCTATAAGAGTTTGCTGGACTATTATGTACTCAGTGTCCCACCATCTCCCGCTATGTTAGTGAGCGATGGGATAGGTTTATCAGATAGTAGCCTAGAGTTTTGAAAAGTAGTAAGGCTTACTAGAAGTTTACTGGAGTCGCCAAGTGGATTTTCAGTTTGTTTTGAGGTATACTTGTATGGTCCACCACCAATATTGTCAAAAGACAATCTAAGGGAGTGTTTTTGGGATTTTTTGAGTTTTATGTGCCTACAAGGTTTGGAAGAGATTTCTATAACTGACTCATCATTTTGCTAAGATGGTGAAAAAGCTATTTTCTACTCTTTTAAGTTTGACTGAGATTTTGAGAGTTCCTATGGGATACCTAGGATGTTTTGACTCAAAGTCCCACCGTGATCGCCATTATGTTAGAGAGCGGTGGGATAAGTCAATCAAACAGTATTCTTAAAAATAAGGGACTTCTAGAGTTCTAAGGTGTCCTTAGATTGTCACTAACTCAAAGTCCCACCGTGATCGCCATTATGTTAGAGAGCGGTGGGATAAGTCAATCAAACAGTATTCTTAAAAATAAGGGACTTCTAGAGTTCTAAGGTGTCCTTAGATTGTCACTAACTCAAAGTCCCACCGTGATCGCCATTATGTTAGTGAGCGGTGGGATAAGTCAGCCAACTAATATTCTCAAAAGTCTCTAAAGATTAGGGAAACTAAGTTTGTTTAATACTCAGAGTCCCACCGTGATCGCCATTATGTTAGGGTCCCGTGATTTGGCCGATTGGTAAGCCAAATGACAATGTAACATCAAACCAAGCTTTGGAGCCCAAGGACCTAGCCTTCCTGGACTCAGAGAGGGCTCTCTCTATATGTGTAAAAGATGTCGGTGTGTTTGCTTAGGGTGTTCCGATATTAGGCTAGTTATGAAGTGTGTTTTTGGTTTTTTTTATTTTTTAAGTTTGTGAGGGATAAAACTGATCAAATACATAAATTGGATAACAAGATGTAGACAAATTGGGCTATGGGGTCAAACAGGTCAAGGAAGCTATGAGGTGATGACGTAAAGCTGTTGTAGGGCCGATTTGATTCACGGTAGAAGGGATCTTTGGGCAAAATGGATTAAATGGACAACAAGTTGATGAAAGAGAAGGGATTTCAAGTGTAACTAGTTTATAGCAGACATAAACATGTTATAGCAAGCCATTAATCATGCTAAATGCAACTATGAGCTAATTAATACATAGAAATCAAACATTCCAGCCATACATAGAGGTATAAGATCCTCTAACTTCGGGAAATGGCTATCAGACTTTGGGGAAAACACATAAGACAAACTAACAACTCATAAACTACGCCGGAATGCCTAAACATAGTCTCTAAGTCATTGGGCACTTTGACAAACAAGTTTTCATAGTTTTAGGCAAAGGGCTAGATCGAGACTAGGCCTCCTTGGTTCAACAAGATGATCAACAAATCAGTCAAAGAGAAAGTTTCATGGACAGAACTATGGGCAGCTTAAAAGGTAGGTAGGGCAAACCATACATCCTACTCAACATACATAGAACTTATAAATAAAACTTAGCAACAATACCTTAAGTTACTAAAGAGCAGTTAAGAATTCTTTAGCATAACTAAGGGAGAAGAAAACATCAAGCTATGAAGATTCAGGGATTTTGAGGTGCCTCCATGGGCATATCTCAAAATTAATCTCTACTGATCTATAGCAGCAAGAAATATGTAATATGAATGAGAACTAGAAGACAAAAACATATAAAGAGACACTATACCATTCTACCATGTCAAGGAATCCATCAACAATCCTTCATCATTCCTCAAAAGCATCCAAGAGGCAGTCCAAAAATCATAACTCAAGTGTATTCTTCAAAGCTCATATGACCAATGTATTGATTCTTCTCTCAAGTTCAGCCTCTGATTTACAATGAAACCCATGGAATAAATAGGCTTGAGGGAGGAAAACCTCATGGAGCAACTAGCTATCCCATTGGCCAAGTCAAAATATCTAAACTTGTCCTTGAGGCTTTACAAAGCCCAAGGCACAAAATATCCCATAAAATATCTAAAAAACTGCTAAAAACGGAAATTATATTGACTTTACATCATTTCCCAATGATAAAAATAGCTTAACGCACATTTGGGAAAAGCAGATTTTTGGAGTTCAGAAATTACAAAAATCCTTCATATTTATGCCTGAAAAAGGTCCCCTGACTTGATGGATGCAATAGGCAGCCTTCCCGATGTCGAAATGAGGCTCATGAGGGCTTGCTGGAAAGCTCTCTATGTCTACTTTCCGGCGCAACTGGAACCAACTCAATCCGAGGTCCGGAAGTCATCCAAAACTGTACCTGTGTGAAAAAACCCAGAAAATAGCAGACTGCTGATATGGCGGGCAGAATGTGCAAAATGAGGCTGTTTTTCGCCAATTTGAGGGGGCGAATGATCTTCAAATGCCCTGAAAATTGCTGGAGACCTGCTCATGGAATTATGGCATCCATCGGTATCATCCTCCTCCCTTGACAACTCATCAAACTGAAATGGCGAATTTATGAGTTTTTGGCAAAAAACCCAAAAAATGCCAAAAAACAAAAAGTTGCCGAAAAAGGCCCAAAATTGGCATGCATGACCCTCAAGGGTCCATAGCAACATGCTCCGAAGCTGAGGCCAAAATATCAAGGGCTGATATGCTTTTCCCTTCCTTCCGTGCTAGGCGCTTCCCTTTCAACTTCTTCAATTTCTCTTGTGCTACCTTTAATTTTTGCCTGGCAAACTGATTTAGCTTCTGAAAGTGAAGAGTCCTCTTTCTTTGTAGCTCAAGATCCCTGTTCGCCCTCTCAAGCTTTGTTTCCAAATTCTGGTTAGCTCTCTCAAGCCATGCTTCTTTGTTTTCCTCAATTTCCTGCTCAAGGAGGGCAGTGAGAGGAAAAGCTTCGAAATGAGCTTATTCTTCTGCTCTCTGTTTTTCCAAGGCTCTTCTAAGCCCGATGGTCCTAGGCCTCTTCCGCCTAGGCTGGTCTTCCTCCTCTTCATCATCAAACTCGCCAATGAGCTCTTCAATTCTTACTTGCGCCTTTTCTGCCTCTTTCTTATACTTGATTTCCCTTGCCTCATGAATAGCTGCATGAAACTTCATTTGTTTGTTTTCAACCTCTAGGAAGTGGTTGAAATTCCTCGCCCTTTGAAGGTCTTCTTGTAACACCTCAATTTGCCCCTCTTTGTGAATGAGGAGGTTTTCAAGGAGGCGGGCCTCATTGTCACTATCATCGCTTTGGATAGGGATAATAGCTAATTCACCCCCATGCTTTGTACTTTCTCCAATTCTACTTTTGCCTTTGAAAGCCAATCTGGCGCTTTTCCTCCTTGGCAAGCTAGAAGGTGTCTTTGTGGGCAATTTCCTCTTTCTAGGAACAGTCTTGGTCACTGTTTGGATGGCAGCTTTAGCTTGCTGTTCTTCCTCAATATCCTGTCCAGTTTGTGGCTCAAAAGGCGCTTCAATTTCTTGCCCCACTTGCTGTGCTTCATCAACTGACTGCTACTGTCCTTCACTTTCTTTATGCTGCTGCCCCTCAATATCTGCCTGCTGCTGTCCTTCAATATCTGCATGCTGCCCTTCATCACCTATCTGCTGCTGGTGTTCACTGCCCTCTATCTCTTCCTGTTGACTTGGCTGTCCCTCAACATCCAACAGCTGTTGTTCATCAACCTCTATTTGCTGCTGTTCACTGCCTTCTCCTTCTCCTTGTGGTTCACTGCCCTCTCCTTCTCCCTGTTGACTTGGCTACCCAGTAGTCATTTTGAGTTTTTTAGGTGTAGGCCTACTAGACAGAGGCACCGGGCGATGGACAGGCTGAGTAGGAGACACATGAACAGGAGGGACAGTGGCAAAATCTGAATGGCTAATGAATGAATCCCATGAAACCCCCTTCTTCTCTAGCTGGTATAAGAAGATAATCTTGATCAAGGAATGATGAAAGAGAGAAGGGATTTGTTGAGGTGGAGCCTTCTTTTGGACAGTAGCTGCCATTTTCTCTATGCTTTTGGACAAAAAGTACGGAAGGTTTAGTTGCCTGCTTCTGGTAAAATGCATCAACAAGCGGACATGGTAGGCATAAATTTGATTAAACCTCCCTTCACAAGTGAAATATCTCATTATGGCTTTCATCAGTGGAGCATAGTTGTCAAGAAGATAGGAAAAAGGGAAAATAGCAGTGATAGTTTCCCTATGTTCAGGCTTGATGAAAGGTTTATAATCCTCTAAGTCAAGATGAGCTTGTTTAAACCACTTTTCGCCATGATACGGGATCTTGGTAGCCTTGGACACATACCTTGGAGAAAGTTTGAAATCAAGACCCACCATTTGGAAGTGTTTTTCTTTGAATCTCAGAGCGCACAAGTGTGTTAATGGTGAAAAACTCTTGACTTCTTCTATCTTCTGGCAGAAATCAAGACAGCCTACTTCATGGAAATTGAAAAGCACAGATGGGTGAGCATTGATTTCTTCTGTGGAGATAGGCTCATATCTCTTATGTGGACCGCTCCTGTGGTCTTGCTTTGGAGGCATTCTGACTTGAACAAGCTTTGAAAGAGGCAACTGCCTTCACTGTATGAAAAATGTTCTGCTGGATTGAAACTAGTCACTAGACTGTTTGGACAGATTAGACAATGTGGTTAGGATAGATTGCAACAATGTTTCTTTGAATAAACCACCTCTACACTCCTTAAAAACAGCCCTTCAACTCTGGATGCACTTCAGCCAGGCAAACTTTTTAATATGGTACCATGTGTAAAGATGAGACAAACTCCTGTGTCAATTTCCTATATATAGTGTTAAGCAATCATTCCTCCTGTGAATTTGTTAGAGGCAAACCAACACTTGCATTTGTGTCTCTAAAACAAACTCAAATTTTAAAACCCTGCTCTTCAGGTCTTCTTCTTGAAAAATATCACAGTCAACAGCTCTTCAACATGATACAATGTAGTGAAAAGAAAAGGCAGACCTATGTTAGGTGTAAAATCAATGCACAGTGCTTTAGGAAACACACCCTTTATTTGTGAATTCAAAAGATCAACCACCACATCTGAACCTTTGTCTCAAAGTTAAATTCAATCATCAACAACCTCTGCCCTTCTTTTGACCTGTTTCACCTTTGGAAAATCTCTGTCAACACATTCACAGTAGGAATAATACAGTGAAAGAAAGGCAATCTGCTAAAAGAGTGTGCTGTGAAAATGCCAAAATTACTCTGTTTTTTTGAAGTCTAAGATGCCAACCAATACACCTAGCTCCTAGCTCAAGGAGGATAATAATCATTTAACAATTCTGCCCTGTATAGGTGTGCTCACTTTCCACTGATCTTGCATAGGTGAAATCAACCCTTAGTCTTTAGACAGTCAATAGACAGTATTGGAGCAAAAAATGACAGAGTTTTTTAGAAGACCACACAATTTTGGCAGAAACTATGTGAGTTCTCTTTTTCAAAGTAAATATGTAAAAATTCCTTTTACTGGTTGCATTTCACTGATTTGATAATGTGGCAATGTCTGGAGGACTGTGAGGACGGTTTTTCTTTTAAGACCAGAACCCTGTCTTTCTATAACAAAGTCTTCTTTGCAGTTTCAAAATGTAAATCTCTGCCTTTCGATGCTTTGAAGACCTAAGCAGGCTGTCCTTAGTCTTAACACCCACCCTTTTCCCGTAGGGTTTCCAGATGACACAGTCAGTCCTTTAACTTATTTCAACACTTCTTACTGTGTGGAAAACACTGTTTTTAGCTATAATGACAAGGTCAGAAGTTTTAAACCTTCTTGTCACTTTAGCAAAACCTTGAAATCGATGGGGGAATATATAAAAATACCTTGAATTTTGGTGAACACCCGTTTTGAAAGCTGAAGAAACGCTGGAAAACTTTGACACTTGCGCGGCACCCTTTGAAGAAAACACGTCGCGCAATAGAAAGTCTGTCGGGTCGGCCTGTCGGGTGGTCGGGCGGCCTGTACAGGCGCGTCGCGCCAATGTACATGCACGTCGCGCTAACACAGGCGGCCTGTGTAAATCCTCTGCCAGGCACGTCGCGCAATCACGCAGGCGCGTCGCTCGGCCAATAGATGGTGTTTCAGTTCTGCAAACCGACCAGAAAACTTGCTTTGGTGCTAGGGAGGTACGGGGTCTGGTTTCAGTTTTGAAATTGAAAATATTTCCCTCACACTTACTCTTTGATGTCAATTCAAAACAAATTTCCAACGGTCATTTTACTTGGAAAAGGAACGTTGGTTTTCAACTCTGTTTTGTTTTAAAACAGTGGGTTTGTCATTTTGAATATGTAAACCCGAACAATGACTCTGACCCCGAGCTTTAAACCTTGGCAAACAACTCAATAATTTCTATTTCACTTCTGCCACTGTGTTTTAATAATACAGGTAATATTTATGATGCACAACAACCCTTTATAAAACTGTCAGTGAAATACCTGAATACCACTTTGTTCTTTTGAATAATCAAAAGGTTGTGCTTCTTTTAAACTTATTCAAACAATGATCATATGCTGAATGACTTTCTGAACAAAATGAACAATAGCTCACAAGGGGATATCTTCTTGGTGATGGGATTCAAAAAGCCCTGTCTGCTGGTTCTCTTTCCATGTATTTCAAAGCTTTCAAAATTGGATAATGACCTTTGTTAAAATGTATTGACTGTTCCCTTTGCATAAATGACTCCTGCTACTAGTGGAGTATGCCTTTTCTCTTATGTTTTCCACATTGCAGCTGATTTATTTTATGCTTGCCAAGCTCTTCAAAACTAGATGATGACTTAGGATAAAATGACCTGACTGCTCCTTGCTTTGCAGAAATGTCTCCTTCCTTAAGCTTGGTTTGACAGAGTCCTGTAGATGTCTTTTGATTGAATTTGCAATAGTGAAGTGTTTCATGGATTTGGAGTGCTGCCCAGACCTAATCAAACGCATTTCCATAAACCCTGTCTTAATCTGCTGATGGCTATATGATGAGCAGGTTTTGGAAAAATTTCTTTTTGTTCATGGTGGCAACCCCTGCTTCCAGGTGAGACACAAGCTCTTTTCTGGACTGTAAGTGCACTCTTTTGGCTGCATGCTTTCACACTATACTTCTCTGTTTACTCAAAAGGAGCTCCTTTAGACTTCTGGGTTAGTGATAGTGGAGTACCTTTTAACCATTTCCTTTAAAGAGATTGCTCCTTTTTTGGTACTAATGCATGCATATATTCAATAGTGTCTCTTTTCCACTACAGGTACAGTCTGACAGACAGCTCTTTGAAATAGGGAAACCAATACCTTTGCATCATAAACACTATCACTTACCTGTGCAATGTCTTCTATTGAATTTCTTTGTGTATCCCTTCACTGCACCTTTTAGACCAATCAGTTTTCATCAACCTGCAATGGCTTTGGCCATCTGCTCATATATGGAGGAGGCTCTTCATCAGGTAAGGTATCTGAAGGTTTTTTGACAACTCTGTTTGACACAGCTTTTCTCTGGATGTGATGGTAAGTGAACCTCTTGAAAAACATCAATATTAGCATCTCTTCTTGCAAGCATCACTGTGTTTCAGCAGAAACCCTAGCCAAAGTAACATTGTCTCCCTGCACTGCTCTAAGGGTGACTGGAATATCATCATTTGGTTTGGTCATCTCATGACAGATTACTTGAAAAATAGCTTCTGTGACTATGGAGGTCAGTGTCTTTTGAGAAAACAAAAACTTTCTTTCTGCCTGTGTAATGGCATTTGTTAACAGCATCTATCCATTTGATCCTTCTTTATCAGACCAGACTCTCCTTTCCTTTGAGCTAGCATATTTCAACTATATTCCTGTTATGGTCATCAGTCACATTCATGAAACCTGGAGTCTCTGTTTCATTTGTTCAGTTCAAGGCAAACCTGGACTTTTGCAATCTTCAAAGTCAATACTGGCCAGCGCCCTCTGCTTGTGGATGAAGGAGGCGCCCTAACCCTCTGCTTGTAAATGAAGGAGGTTCTGGGCCATGACAATTTGCCAGTTTGCTGTGACAGTGGTGTCTTTCTGTGATTTTCATGCTGGAAAGAACTGCAAATTCTGGATGAGTAGCTTTCTGTTTTGCAGACATATCTCAGGCTCAAGTTACATTTAGAAGCAGCTGTTCCTCTAACTGTAAATTCAAGCATTTACTCCATGAGATGAATTTATATTTCCTGCCTTTGTAGAAACCATAGAACACTGTGAAAAACCTAATAGTCAGCTTGAGATTGGGGTTTTTGCAGTGCTGAGATCTAGGGGATATTAGTGGCGCGACTTAGGGCTGCTTTGTCAAATTATTTTGCAAAGTAAGAGGTCAGTCATGGTAGGTCTGTTGCAGATGGAGGCTTTTTGGCTTTTTGATGATTGCCAAGGGTGAAATGTCTTAAAACGCCACTTCCTAACATAGGGGAGACTCTTGAAACAGATGTGGATTTGCCTTTTAAAGCTGATGGGAAGACCAATAAGGCTGAAGCTAGATAGGATTGTGATAATGAGGTTTTGATTTCGACATGGGCGAACTGAAAAGGTAGAAGGGCGAAAAAAGTTTTTTAGGAGGGTTTTCTGGATGACATATTGACATAAGGAAATCAGTCTCTAGAAAACTCAGCTATAGATATAGTCATCACTAACATGTAAAAAAATACTGATGGCTAACAATGTTCTTGCATGTTTGACTTCAGCTCACTTATTCGCATGCTTGAACTTGTACTTTGTTCGGGTCGAGATGGAGCACAAGACCCTGGATTCTTCCTGTTATAATCCAGGCTGCGATTTTGTGGATTACTATGATTAGTTACATGACTCACTGATTGGATGGCTGTGACCATACCTGAGTCTATTTATCGATCCTTACTGGATGGCTGCGTCCATGCCTCAGATCTAGATTATTACGTACTCTGTTATGGATGGATGCGCCCATACCACATATATATCATGTATTTTGAGACATTAGTTGTACTTTTATACGCAGGTTTTCCGAAGGTGGTGTTTTCAGTTGGACATGTTCTCGTAAAGCATTTCACCCCTCTCTCTCTCTCGGGCCTCATGCTTTAGGGGGCATCTGTTACACAGCAATTTGTCACCGTCCCTGCAATTCCCCATCCCGCACAATTGGAGGGCTCATTCCATGACCTGTGAGAAGCAACATGACTTGAAACCACTTTCATGACATCCCTCTGAACATGAGCTTTCATTTCCCTGAAGACAACTCCTTGTGAAAAACCCTAAAAACAACTCTTTTTGCATTGGCGTGGGTACACAGTTCAGCCCTCGCGCCAATGGGGCAAATCCTCCAAAGAGGGCGCGCCAATTGGCACTCTGTCTTAGAGTTGCACCTGTGCCAACCATTTTAAGGAGTGTTTTTTAAAAATAAATGGTGGAAGTTTCGTCCTAACCAATTCCTAAACTGGTATCTATCTTGAGTTGGGAGGTTTGGCTCCGGATCTCCATGTAGAGGAAGTGGTTTGCCACCTCTCATGGAAGCTTCCTTGAGGATAGGGCCAATCCCATGATTATAGGGATCCCAACTCCCCTTCCTCCATCTATAAAATCTTGCTCATCTCCTTTGCAAGCTAATCTCCAAGTTCCCAAGAGCCATCAGAGCCTTATGCTGCAAGAGCCTTGATTCATTCCCTTAAGGCCAAATCCAAGCAAGGAGATTATTGTCGAGACATCCGAAGAGAGAGGCTTATCCTATCCCTAATAGGCTTTTTCGAGATGTGTTCCACTGGCGACCCTCCGAAGGAGAATTCAGCATCAGAGCTATGGTTGTATTCTTCTTTGATTGATTAATGATAAACTACTATTGATTATGGTTCCACTCCTGTTGTTGATTATGATGATGAGTTATGTCTTCTCTGACTGACATATAGTTGCATATACTGGATTTTAAGCTTACGTTTGTTTTGTTTCTTGCGTGTGCAGGTGTTCGATCAGGGAGATCGTGAGGATTGTGATCTGCCGGAGCTAAGGAACGGGAGTGCTACTTTCTCTATGAGCGACAGCTTTGGATTCCAGGTAAGCCTTCATCACTAGTTGGTTTATTTGCAATTAGGAACCTGCACTATAGCGTGAACGATTGTTGCTAGACCTGATCTGGGCTAGTAGGGATTGCCTCTGTCCGCAGAGGGGATTTACCTCCACAACAATTGGCGACTCCGCTGGGGATCGTCTAGCTTGTTGTTGTTCTTCTTTGTAAGCTACAGACGGATCCTGAAGTTAGCCAGATAACCTTCGAAACGCTATTGCTCTGCATTAGCAAAGTAGATCAAAGCTGCTTCAGTCAATCTCCGGTTTAGTTTATGAACTGAACACTTGGAGTATTGTCTTGTCTTTTCAGTTGTTTCTCGATTCTGCTTGCTTGATCGGCTCTTTTGGCTGGCTCTTTTTGTGTTTGGCTTTTGGTTCAGCCCGAGAGGATCAGATCTGACCTCTGCTTTTCAGAATTTTCACCTTTTCATAGTTGGCTTGATTGGCGCGGTTTCCACCCTGACAGTCGTGCCAATTGGCGCGGGTTGCCGGTTCATCACTCACGCCATCCCCTGTCTGGTGCGGATTACAGCCAGACAGTCGCGCCATATTCTGTAGGTGCTAGGTTTTACCCTTGTTCGGAAGCTTCTTTTGGTCAGTACTTTGCTTCTGGGTTTGTTTTGGATTCTGCTTGAAGTGGTGAGTCTGGTCTTGGTTGGGAGAAATTCTTTGTTTTTTCATTTTCAGGCGTTGGCGCTAGTTGTCAGTTAGCAACCCACACCAATTGGGCATTGGCGCTAGTTTTCAATGAGAAAGTCACGCCAGTTGGCGCTATTTGTCAATGACAAAGTCGGGCCAATTTCAGGGTGTGTGAAAATTGAGATTTTTTCCCTGAATCCTTCACCAGTGTGTCTTTCCCTTCCAGTATTTTCACTGTATGAGCATAGATTACATTGCTCATTGTTTGGAAGGTCTTCTTTCCATGATTGTTTGGTGTAAAAGGGAATGAATGCCTTGTTTTGATCTCATGCTTTGAAAGTCCTCTTTGTGATTGATCTCATATGTCTTGTCGCCTTTTGAGGGATTTCGTTACAAAGTGTTTGAAACAATGATTGCATTCTTAGTGTTTGTTTACATCTCTTTTGCATTCATCCTTCATTAAGAAGATTTGCGTTCATTTAGTTTTCGTCTCAAAGTGTTCTTTTTGTTAAAATGCATTAGATCACATTGCATTGAAAAGTATTTTTGATATTTATCAATGAACTTAGATCACATTGTTTAATGATTGAAAACTAAAAATCGCTTTGAGTGCATTCTCATTCATTAAAAGCATGCATTAAGTAGATTCTCATTTCATCGAAAAATGCATTGAGTGCATTCTTATCATTTGAAAAGAAAAAGGAAATTGTGCATAGATTACAATTGCATAGTTTTTGAAAAAGAGGATTTTTCATAGATTGCATTGCATTATTCACATCATTGAATGTTTGAAATTACTTTTGAATAGTGAAAGTCATCTAGTTGGGAAAATATTTCGATTGCAGTGTTGTTTTATGTCGCATCCTTGTTTGAAGCTCTTCCCTTAACTAGATAGCATTCATCGAATTGAAAATTTTTATTTTCTCATATAGCTGCATATAGGAGATTTTGAGACATAACACTCGCTAGGGCTTGAAAACTGAAACATAATTGAAGATAAAAATTAAAATTTATTAAATTTACAATAAGGTAGCATTGAAACATTAACGCAACATTTAGTGGTCTAGGCTAGAGACGTGTTCCGGCATCTTTAAACCTAGTAGCTGTCGTTCGCCTCTTGGCTTTAGACAGCACTAGTATGGACTTGTGCTCCACGTACCGTCGCGTATATAAAGGGAGACCCCACTAGGTTTCTATCCTTTATCCATAGGAAGCCAAGTCTGCCACCCTATACCCGTGATACACCGAACACAGCATTCGGGGAGATTTCCTGCATGTACGTTAAGTCCTTGGTTGATTTCTCTTTCATTTTGAAACCAAGGTGTATATTGCAGTTCACGGTTATTTGGTACACCCTTTGCCTAGAATTCCAGAGCAGTCATTTGATCTTTTCTGACTCTTTAAATTTGAAAATATCACCAAGCACTTTTCCTTTCACGCTTGCTTCAAAACTGAAAGAAATAGAGTCACCTTTCATCCGTTTCTCGACTCTTAAAACATGAAACGGTGAAGTTTCTAAGTTTTAATGTGGTAAAATAAATCACCTGCGATCACACGCCCTTTAGAGTTTGCTTGTTGGCCGTTTGATTGTGTGCCTTGGTTTTTAGCCCGTGTGTGATTTTGAGTTGTTGATGGCAACTTTTCCATAGTTCACCAACCAAGGAATCCCCTCCGATGGGAATCCTGGTCATTTTGCTCCTTTTGGGAATGTTGGTGCCCCTTTTATGGCAACGTTGTCCCTTCCTGGGTTAACTGTTGGGTTGCCTGTTTGGTTGTTCTCAACCTCTGTGGTTTCGAATGTCTCAGCTACTGTTCAATCAGTTCCTCCACCTGAGCAACGTCATGTTGATTCCAAGCTGGACCTCTCCCCTTCTTCACCTGTTTCTGTGTCCTCCTCTTCTACTTCTCCCGGTGAAAGTTTGGATTCAAGTAACCAGGTGGCTAAGAAGAAGAAGAAGAAGACAAACAAGAAGAAGTTTGATAAAAGAGAGGCTAAGGCTCTAGATACTACTTCTGAAATGTCTCCTCTTGATAAACCTTCCAACCCTCCACAGAAAGTCAAGTTCCCTTGCATGTTGTGCATGGGAGACCATCTTCTTCGAGATTGCCCTGAAATTCCCAAGTTGCTCGAAGTATGGTCCAAAGGTCGTTCGCCATTGCCTTTGGTTTTTGGGAGTCAACTTGGGGGCACATCTTCAACTAGTGCTGGTAAAGCTCCTAAGAAGAAGGGTAAGCTCACCAATCCCTGTAGGTTGTGTGAAGGGCACCATGCCATTCACCTTTGTCCATATATGGATGAAGCCGAACAAGTTTTGGACAACTAAACCGGTTCTACACCATGCCTTCCGGGTGGTTACAAATAGCTTTCTTTGAGTCCTCCGCTAGCTGATCCTATGATTGGTCAAGAATCATCCTTGGTCGATCCCGCTCCCTCGGAAATTCAGATTCAGGAATCCATTCCTAACCAACCATTGGTCGTGGGATCGTTTGAGCTAGCCCCGTCTGCGGTGCACCAGGTCTTTTCCTTTGAGAGTGGACCTCACATCCCTCAGGTTCTTCTCATTTCTTCAGATTCCTTGGATGTGGAGAAATATTCTCCTGTCCCTACACCTCAAGAAGCTGCTCCTCCGCCTCCCGTGATGGAGGTCTCGGAGGATACCCCTCCCACCTTCGAGATGGAGGTCATGGAGGATGCTCCTTCTTCTTCCGTAACACCAGGGGAAGACCATCTCAGTTCGATGGTAGCCCCTCCGAGTAGTTTGGTCGCTTCCTTTGATTGGAATCAATTTACAGGATACAGCCTTCCGTCTTATGTGCCTTTCGAGATCACAGTACAGGCTTTTGGTCTGGTCGTACCCAGCACCATTATAGATGAAGGTGCATCTGTTAGTGTTCTATCCTCAACTACTTGGCAAGCTTTTGGCTCGCCGCCGCTTGCGCCTGTTACGCAGAATCTGTTGGCATTTAACAGAAGAATGAGTCAACCCTTAAGGATCCTTCCAAGGTTACCTGTTACTTTGGGAGGTAAAACTGTCCATATGGACGTGATGGTTGTTCCAAGCCCCTTGGATTTCAATCTGATTTTGGGGCGCGATTACACCTATGCCATGGGAGCGCTTGTCTCCTCCCTTTTTCGTGTGGTCTGTTTTCCTTATGAAGGGCGGATCGTGACCATTGATTAGCTTTCATTCTTTGGTCCTGATGTGGCAACTGGCCCGCCATCATCCCTTCTTGTTTTTTATCCACCCGTTGTATCTACCTCACCGCAGGTCAACTATGTGGATACCTACCCCGTGCCTGTACCCAGTGATAGTTCCATTGTGCATCAGGTGCTGGGGGCATTGGGTCCTGACTTCCAGGATGTTTTCCTTCCATCGAGAGTGGAACTCTTGGAAGCAATGACTTCTTGTTCATTATGATGAAGTCAGTCGGAGCAGAGTTCCTTGTCCTATGTCAAGATCCTTAAAAAATGAAACAAGATGGTCGGAGCATGGTTCCTTTCCTGTGTCAAGCTCCTTAAAAAATGAAACCAGGGTCCCGGAGCAGAGTTCATTTTTCTGTGTCAAGCTCCTTAAAAAATAAAACAAGGTGGTCGGAGCATGGTTCCTTTCCTGTGTCAAGCTCCTTAAAAAATGAAACCAGGGTCTCGGAGCGGAGTTCCTTGTCTTGTGTCAAGCTCCTTAAAAAATGAAACAAGGTGGTCGGAGCATGGTTCCTTTCAAGCTCCTTAACAAATGAAACAAGGCTTTCGGAGCAGGGTTCCTTGTCTTGTGTCAAGCTCCTTAAACCATGAAACAAGGTGTCCTGAACATAGTGCTTTTAATGTGTCAACCTCGTTAAAATAATGAAACACGTTCTCGTTCAATTCGAGTCTTTGATAAGTTCTCATAAAATCCCAGTCGAGTCTTTCTCTTGATCTCGTAATTTGAACCTTCACTCCATCTGCCTTTCATATGGACTGAAGCTTGGGGGGCATGTACCTCGAATTGAGTCACCATGATGGGGGCATGCTTACTTTTTCAAGCATAGTTTGTTTCCGTTTCAAGCTTGTGTAAAAATGAAACCGGTTTCAAGCATAATTTATCTTTGTTCCAAGCTTGTGTATAAATGAAACCAACTTCAAGCAGAGTTTTCTGATTTCAAGCTTATGTAAAAATGAAACCATCAATTTTACCTCTTGTGATTGTCATTTTATCAGCTTGTTTTTGCCAGATGAGCCTTGATTTCTCACTCCATCGTCACTATTTGCTTGGCCGATCATATGCCTTCACTTGGTTGTTTTACCCATTCCTGAGGAACCGCTACGATGAGTGGTCTTGTTAGCCAGCCTCTTGACCTTTATCTTGTCCTGAGCAGTTCCACCATTACCGGAACCAGTTGCTACCCTTTATACCACTCGTTCCTCTAGTTGGAGTCATCTTTCAGCTCTTTTTTTACTCTCTAAACATGAAAATATTGTCGAGGCCCTTGTTGTTTCGATCTCATTAAAGTGGCCACGAAACGACATCTACTCAGTATACGTTTACCCCTTTTTTGGGCTGGGATAGATTATTTATGAAAAAGGAATACCATATCCTATCGCGACTAGGAGGTTTTCTCAAATATTGTTTTCTACCTTTTTGAATCTGAGAAACTATTTACGAAAAGGGACCTTTGGAGTTTACTTTTCTGCTGTCTTTTCAAACTCTCTAAATATGAATAGACACTGAGTTCTTCCTTTGTCAGAATCGTTAAACTCTGATGACATTGGATTCAGTCGTAATGATGGTATTCGAGTTCCTCCTTCCTAGGGCTCGTTAAATGTACTAGGATGGGATTATATAGCAAGCATATGGTATCCTCTTCAAGCTTGTATAAAAATAAAGAGGTACTCGCCAGGAATGGTGGGGAAAATGGAACCAACATCATTGTCGTGTCGATAGTATGTCGCTCTTGAACATGGCAATTGTCTACGTTCGTGTCGGGTTGGGGACATCTCATCTCGTTTTTCACTGGCCTCCATGGGTTTGGGTGATCCCTTTTGACCTCTCCTTCGCTCTTTGCCTTGTCATCATGACCTCTGATCTATTGATGTCAAATACTGCCAAACTCACTGTCGTGTTGCCATATGTTCAAGAGAAGTTTACCTCTGCAAGTATCAACCTTCCTCTAATTCTCATCTGATCCTGATTCACAAAGACATTATGTTCCTTTGTCTCACGTCGATGATGTGGAAAACACTATGGCCCACCTTCGATCAAGGTCACTTCCTGTCGACTTCAGCTCATTATCCAGGAAGCTGATCTAGAGACTCCCTTCTAGTACCTTAGAGCCTGCATGCCTAAATGGTAGGTTCCTCGCGTTCGACGTGAGGTTTCCATCATTGGCCTCCGATCGAGTGATTCTACGGGTGTTCGATGCCAGCTCATTGATTCACATGCCGTAGATTGTACTTGTAGTACCTTGAGGGCCATTGTCATTATTGGTGGTTCCTCTCGCGTCTGTTAACAACTTTCATCATTGGCTGGTAATCAGACGATGTTCTTGCATGTTCGACTTCAGCTCACTTATTCACATGCTTGAACTTGTACTTTGTTCGGGTCGAGATGGAGCACAGGACCCTGGATTCTGCCTGTTATAATCCAGGCTGCGATTTTGTGGATTACTATGATTAGTTACATGACTCACTGATTGGATGGCTGTGACCATACCTGAGTCTATTTATCGATCCTTACTGGATGGCTGTGTCCATGCCTCAGATCTGGATTATTACGTACTCTGTTATGAATGGTCACGCCCATACCACATATATATCATGTATTTTGAGACATCGGTTGTACTTTTCTACGCAGGTTTTCCGACGGATGTGTTTTCAGTTGGACACGTTCTCGTAAAGCATTTCACCCCTCTCTCTCTCTCGGGCATCATGCTTTAGGGGCATCTATTACACAGCAATTTTTCACCGTCCGTGCAATTCCCCATCCCGCACAATTGGAGGGCTCATTTTTTGACCTGTGAGTAGCAACATGACTTGAAACCACTTTCATGACATCCCTCTGAACATGAGCTTTCATTTCCCTGAAGACAAATCCTTGTGAAAAACCCTAAAAACAGCTCTTTTTGCATTGGTGCGAGTACACAGTTCAACCCTCACGCCAATGGGGAAAATCCTCCAAAGAGGGCGCGCCAATTGGTGCGTCACACCCGCGCCAACCATTTTAAGGAGTGTTTTTTAAAAATAAATGGCAGAAGTTTCGTCCTAACCAATTCCTAAACTGATATCTATCTTAAGCTGGGAGGTTTGGCTATGGATCTTCATGTAGAGGAAGTGGTTTGCCACCTCTCATGGAAGCTTCCTTGAGGATAGGGCCAATCCCATGATTATAGGGATCCCCACTCCCCTTCCTCCATCTATAAAAGCTTGCTCATCTCCTTTGCAAGCTAATCTCCAAGTTCCTAAGAGCCATCAGAGCCTTATGCTGTAAGAGCCTTGATTCATTCCCTTAAGGCCAAATCCAAGCAAGGAGATTATTGTCGAGACATCCAAAGAGAGAGGCTTATCCTATCCTCGATAGGCTTTTTCAAGACGTGTTCTGCTGACGACCCTCCGAAGGAGAATTCAGCGTCAAAGATATGGTTGTATTCTTCTTTGATGATTAATGATAAACGACTATTGATTATGGTTTCACTCCTGTTGTTGATTATGATGATGAGTTATGTCTTCTCTGACTGACATATAGTTGCATATACTGGATTTTACGCTTGTGTTTGTTTTGTTTCTTGCATGTGCAGGTGTCCGATCACGGAGATCGTGAGGATTGTGATCTGCCGGAGCTAAGGAACAGGAGCGCTACTTTCTCTACGAGCGACAACATTGGATTCCAAGTAAGCCTTCATCGCTAGTTGGTTTATTTGCAATTAGGAACCTGCACTATAGCGTGAACGATTGTTGCTAGACCCGGTCTGGGCTAGTAGGGATCGCCTCTGTCCGCAAAGAGGATTTACCTCCACAACACAGAGACATAAGGTGATCATCAAGAAGATTTTCATCCTTCAGCTGAACCCATGGATATAGAGACTGAATTCATTCAAGAGGTAGCACCTCAACCAACATCTAGCAAACATTTTATATTTTCTGCAACAATCAGGAATTCCAAACCTTCTACAAAAAGGCCTAATAGAATAACAAAAGACTCCACTAGAGGTAAAGGTAGGCTTGAAGATATTTTACAAGAAATATAGATTGAAGAGACTCTTATAGTGAAATAGGTAGATGTAAAAGGATAAAAAACTAGAAAGAATGGTCTCACTGCCAAGAAGTTAGATTTCTCTGCTGAAGATTCAGGTTATCTGTTTAAACCTAGAAAACCTCCTACCAAGTCATAGAGTGTTGACATTGTTAAAGATGACAACAAACAGCAGAAGAAAGATAAATGAAAAATAACTTATGGTTGAAGGCATAAAGGAGGAATCTTAAGAGGCAATTCAAACAATTGAAGGAACAAATGGAAATGGTGAAAGTTGAATTAGAGAAGAAGGGTTTGAAAACGAAGGTTGTAGAGGACCCTATTGAAGCTACTCATGAAGAACCTGCTCCTAAATGAAGAGGTAGCAATGAACACTAGATATTTTTTTGTCTTATTTCATCATATCTCACCCTCAAATACACTCATGGACATTTTCTAGGTCTAAAATTCAAATTCTATGAAGTATGTGGGAAATTAGGAATTTTCATAGCGTGTCCCAGGCTTGAAACCCAGATTTCACTATGGAATTACTGAAGATGTTTTTTGGTTCAAAACCACCAATTTTGACTTTGTTGAGGAGCACCAAAGCCTGTATTTAAATGTTTTTTACCACTCAATAGTATCCATTGGTCAGAAGTAGCAGGTGTATAATGCAAGTGGCCTAAGTTTCTTCACTACATAATCTCACTACGAAAGTGCCTAAAAGCTATGTTTTTACAATAAAGTAAGTTTTTGGAAATGTCCGAAGGATAAGGAAAAATTTCAAGGTTATTTTCCATATGAAATGTCAAAGAGTATCAGAGGAGAGATTTTATAAATGGAAACACTCATCACAAGAGCAGTTTGGAGATGCCAACTCATCATGATACCACATCATCAACATAACAACTCATAATATAAATATGTGGAACAATTCCTAAATTCTAGCCATAATGTTTTATTGTTAAATCATTCTTTCTACCGCCTCATAAGGCTTCTCTTTCGATAAAGCCTTTATATGTATGGATTTTTAATAGTTATTTAAACTAATAATGAGTGAAAGACTCCTATTAGGTTTAAAATTCTAAAAAAAAGAATTGTCTATTTTGTAATATTCCCAATTAGCTATAAGCTAGTTGGAATATTAATTTTTGTTTTTTATTCTTAGTTTTATGAATAAGAGGGTATGGAGACCATCCCCAGTGCAACCACTGTTATCACTCTCAATTTTTTAGTTTTTTAAACATGTCAAGTTTGTAAGTAAATTGGTTAGAGGTCTAATAAAAATCATGAAATGAAAATTTTTATGATATGGTGTGAGTTTTTAGGTTACCTTAAGTTGTTAAGGGGTGTATTTAAGTCATTTCATAGGGACAAATTCGAATTTCATACCCAAATCAATCAAATTGTCAAATATAGCCACCTGTCGAAGTTTTCCTGAGTTCGTAGCGCATTTAGTGAAATTTAACAGATTTTGCTTCAAAATCACCTAATAAATCCGCAATGAATCTGACACTTTTTAAACTGAACTCACTATGAATTTTTATTTTTTTGCTATAGTCTCTGTAAATTGATGAGTTGTCAAATTATGAGTGGTTTGAGGTCATTTTGGTTAGGTCAGGGTCATCATTAAAGGATTTTATCACGTTTGTTCATCAATTACTGTCCTTTTACGAATTTCATCTAATTCCCTTTCCTTATTTAGCTTTCATTCTCCACGTTCTTTTCTTCCATCCTTGTAATATGCTATTCAAAAAACTCGTTTTCTTTGTTCCCCATTTAAAGTCTAGGTGTTGTCATACCAGCCTCTTAATCCCCAAGAAGCTTGTTGTCATCAAGTTTTGATTGTGCAAGTGTGATTTTTTAGAAGAGGTCAACACTGCAAATAAGGAATATGGCTACACAAAGGAAGAAAAATAAAGGTGGCCTACCATTTAGATATGAGCCTAGAAATCCAAAATTAATCATGGAAGATCCTAGTTCCATGGATACTTTCACGAAAGCAGGGTGCATGAAGTTTTTCCAAAGACTATAGGTTCATCATACATAGGGTTCAAAATATTTTGCATTGAATTTCAAAGGAACTTAGACAAAGGTTGGCATCCTCCATTTTCCAGTTTCACCTGATAACATTTCCCAAGCAACATGAATCCCTAGGATAGGAGAAGAGTATTTTAAAGCCACTAAGTTCAATTTACAAATTTGTGATGATTTTTTGAAACCTGAGCATGTAGGGATAAACATCGCTGTAGGGACTCCTAGAATTTGTATCAAAGAAAATTATTCTAAAATATTGATGGTGATACAGAAGTATTTTACCTACGAAGGTAGATTCCATATGATCTGCCTATATCACTTCAAGATGCTGCTTCATTTTATAGGTAAAAAACTAATGGATATCATATTCTATCTTTTTATAAGTCTTGGAAAAATATAAGATAAAGTGCAGGGTAGGCCTGAAGGAAGTGAAACTTCTATTTTTCACCATGGACTAATCAAATTGCTAGTGCTAGAAGAACTAAAGAAACTTAACAGAGATTGGACAAACTTTTCGTTTATGAGTGGATATGAAGGAGATGCTCTAACTCCAAAGAAAACTCCTAAATCAAAGACTATTACTTCTAGACAAAATATGGATACCATTGAAGAGACAGAAGGTGATCATCAAGAATATTTGCAGCATTCAGTTGAACCCATGGAGATAGAGACTAGATTCATTCAATAGGTAGCACCTCAACCAGCATCTAGCAAAAATGTTATAGAGTCTGCTACAGTCAACCAGTCCAAACCTGCTACAAAAAGGCCTAAGAGAAGCACAAAAGACTCCACTGGAGGTAAAGGTAGGCTTGAATATATTTTACAAGAAATAGAGATTGAAGAGAACCCTGTCGTGAAACCGGTAGAGGTAAAAGGATCCAAAACTAGAAAGAAGGGTCTCACTACCACGAAGTTAGATTTCTCTGCTGAAGATTTATATTTTTGTTTAAACCTAGAAAACCTCTCACCAGGTCACAGAATATTGAGATTGTTAAAGATGACATCAAGCATCATAAGAAATATAAAGGAAAAAGAACTTAAGGTTACAAGTAGAAAGGAATAATCTTAAGAGGCAAGTCAAATAATTGAAGGAACAAATGGAAATGGTGAAAGTTGAATTAGAGAAGAAGGGTTTGAAAATGAAGGTTGTAGAGGAACCTATTGAAGCTACTCATGAAGAACCTGCTACTAAATGAAGAGGTAACAGTTAAAAACATATATTTTTGTCTTATTTCATCATATCTCACCCTCAAATACACTCATGGACATTTTCTAGGCCTAAAATCCAAATTCTGTGAAGTCTGTGAGAAATTAGGCAATTTCGCAACATGTCCCAGGCTTGAAGCCCAGATTTCGCTGTGGAATTACTAAAGATGTTTTTTGGTTCAAAACCACCAATTTTGACTCGGTTGAGGATCACCAAAGCCTTTATTTAAATATTTTTGACCACTCAACACTATCCACTAGTTAGAAGTAGCAGGTGTATAACATAAGTGGCCTAAGTTGCTTCACTATAGAATCTCGCTGCGAAAGTGCCTAAAATCTCTGTTTTTTGCAGTAAATTAATAGTTAGTTAAAGTGATAATGAGTGAAAGGATCCTATTAGGTTTCTAATTCTCAAAAACAAAATTGTCTCTACCTTCCCTCCTTGTAATCAGTTTTTAGTTAGATTAGGAGTCCTTAAAGGTATTCGGTGGTCTAGCCCAGCTGGCATACATGATGTAAAGGTATCTAATTCTATAAATAGTGAGAGGAAATATTTTGAGAGCGTTGGGAGATGATTACTTGACACTAATAATTTTGTAATGTTTTAATATCAGTAATAAACCATTGCAGCAGCCCATTTCAGACTTGAGATTCTTCTCTGTATTCTTATGTATGTTTGTTCTATCAGTATTTTACTTTGTCTCTAGTATTCTAGTTTTATAATCACTTGGAATTCATGATTACATGCTCCAACTTCCTGTATAAACCTAGTCTGCTGTAAATGTCATGATTTATTAGTTTTCTTATGTATAATCACTTGGAATTCATGGTGACATGATCCAACTTCCTGTGTGCATATAGCTTGTTGTTTTTTCCTTCATGTGTGGTTTAATAATAATACAATTGCCTCAACTTCCATGAGATAAGTTGACTTGTGACTTATTTTTCACATTGACTCCATAAGCCCAATGGTAGTTATCTATTTAAATATTTCACCTACACAAAATCAACACATTCAATCCAATTCAGATTTAGTCATCCGCTTTCAATTTATTCATTGAATATCCTTTATCCTTTTGAGAGAGCTCTCTGAGCCTACAAAGGCTAATTTCAAATTACAAGTGGTTTGAAATAGTTACTCCAAGTTGACCATTGAAGTATCCCAATAGGACACAATTCGGTGATAACATTTTGGCACTGTCTCCGGGGATGAAGCTGTGAATTTTCCCTGGGAAGAACGACAAAATTTCAGTTCTAATGTCTGAGAGTAGCAGAAACTTAGGCACATATTGGCTATATTTCTGCTCTGGCCACTCCAGACATGAAATAATCAATTAGAAGGTGACTCCACTGCTTGAATATCAGTAGCTTAATGAAGTTCCAAGATGAGTTCCATTGCAAGAAAAAATGTCAGATATGCCCATATGAATCGTTCTCACATCCCTGGTTTTCCAAATCCTATGCCAAAATTCAATTGGTTAACTTATCTTCCCATATTTAAATATGAAAATAAAGACAATGCTGCTCTTAACTTGGTTAGATTCCATATGCATGTACGTAGACTTAAGGTTCAGTTTCCTGAGGATTTTTTCATGAAGATGTTTATGGTCACTTTAGAGGGAAAAGCATGGTCTTGGTATGAAAGCCTGCCAAATGGTTCCTTACACTCTCTTATTTATTTCCATGTTTCATTTTATGAGATGTATAAAGAATTTCATTCTTCCTTATTGCTGGTCAAAGACTGTTGTAAACATTTTGTGAGTTTTATTGAATACTTGGAGAATTGTTATGAAGATGATGATTTCATGGATGAGGAAATTTTAGAGGCCCTTCATGACAATCCCTTTCATCACCAAGAAGAAAGGGTGCCATCTCTCTTGGATGAAAATGAAACCCATCAGGAGTTTAATTATGAAAATCAGGTTACATCCTCTAAGTTTGATGAACAATTTCAGACTTGTCTGTCTTTTGATAATCAAGAATATGAGAATCATTTCAAACAACAGGAGGAGATACTAGAAGATAATTTCTATAATCCTCAGGTGAAGGAATAAATTTATTCTTCATGTCATTCCTTGTATCAACTTATAGCAAATTAAGAAAATTTTGAAAAGAAAATTTTATACAATCAGATGAGTATGCCTATTGAATCATATGAAGAGTTTCCTTTAGAAATTTGTGTGGTACATGCTGAAGAAATTCCTTTTGAAAGTTTCCAAGAATACTCCAAGTATTTCTTCCTCCCAAATGAAAATAATGATAAATATATTTCTTATTTTTTATTTGAGAATGGTTACAAGAGTTATAATGAAAAATATGAACAAGGAACACCATCAAAGGATCATATTTACTCACATTTTCTTTTGAATCAACAAGAATTATTTTTTTATACTCTCAAAGATCCTTTCACGAATCTACTGGAATCTTCCATAGAAATGAATTTCATAATGATCTTCAGTTATGTAGACAAATTCAGATCATGGAACAAGCTGTCATATCTCAGGAATGGCTTTATGATCATAGAAGTGGAATTACTATTCCAATCCAGTACTCAGCTTCTTGATTGGCTTCATTGGAAGTGTGAGATCACTTGATTCAGCTTTAATGTTGAACAAGTAGAGTAGAATCATTTGTATATAAATAAGCTTGAATATCAAGCATGTCTACTTTCATTTTCTTAGCAGATATTGTTTTTTCAATGCTGAGGTAACAGGTCAGAGCAGGTTGCAAGTTTTCATTTTGAGGAGGAGAGAAGCCCAATGGAGGTGGCACTGGAACTACTAGTTCTTTGTTGTACCACAAGGGCACACCATCCCCATTGGAGCCACTGTTATCACTCTCAAATTTTCAGTTTGTTAAACATGGCAAGTTTCTAAGTAGATTGGTTAGAGGTATAATAAAAATCATGAAATGAAATTTTTTATAATATGGTGTGAGTTTTTAGGTTATGTTAAGTTGTTAGCATAGGGGATTCACTCAATGAACCTGTAACATATCACGTGTGATCATAGCATACCCTTAATTTGAATATATATTGGAAAATACCTCTAAAAAACACATTATTTAACCTCCTACCAATATAAACCCAATACACCTTCCCAATTTATAAAACCCCTACATTCACTATATATTGTAGGTATCTATTTTTTCATTAACATTTTTTATACCCCTTTATATTTTTTCAGTAACTTTGAGCTCAATTTTTTATACATGCCAATATAAAAACCCTTTACCCTGTATATATCCCCCAATATATTATGTCATTTTTTCCTCATTATATATCCCCCAATGTGAACCCACGTGGTATGGTATTGCTCCCGCAGTGAAGCCCCTGTGGTTGTTAGGGGGTGTGTTTAAGTCATGTCAAAGGGACAAATTCAAATTTGATACCCAAATCAATCAACTTGTAAAATTTGGCCACCTATCAAAGTTTTCCTGGTTTGGTAGAACATTTAGTGCAAATTTAACAGATTTTTCTACGAAACCACCTAATAATTCCGTAGTGAATCTGACAATTGCTAAATTGAACACGCTATGGATTTATGTTTTTCTACAACGGTTTCTGTAAATTGATGAGTTGTCTAATTATGAGTGGTTTGAGGTCATGTTGGTCAGGTCAGGGTCATCATTAAAGGATTTGAGCATGTTTGTTCATCAATTACTCTCCTTTTACAAATTTCATCTGATTCTCTTTCCTTATTTAGATTTCATTCTCCATGATTTTTTCTTCCATCCTTGTAATATGCTATTCAAAAAAATTGATGTCTCTGTTCCCCATTTAAATTCTAGGTTCTGTCATACCAGCCTCTTAATCCCCAAGTAGCTTGTTGTCATCAAGTTTTGATTGTTCAGGTGTGAGTTTATAAAAGATGTTAGCGTTGCAAACAAGGAATATGGCTATGCAAAGGAAGACAAATAAAGGAGACCTGCCATTTAGATATGAGCCTAGAAATCCAAAATTAATCATGGAAGATCCTAGTTCCATGGATACTTTCACGAAAGCAGGGTGCATGAAGTTTTTCCAAAGACTACAGGGTCATCATACACAGGGTTCAAAATATTTTTCATTAAATTTCAAGGGAACTTATACAAAGGTGGGAATCCTCCATTTTCCAGTTTCATCGGATAGCATTTCCCAAGCAAAATGAATCCCTAGGACAGGAGAAGAGTGTTTTAAAGCCACTAAGTTTGATTTACAAATTTGTGATGATTTTCTTGAACCTAAGCATGTAGGGATAAACATCACTGTAGGGATTCCTAGAAGCTATCTCAAAGAAAATTATTCTAAACTATTGATGGTGATACAATAGTATTTTACCTGCGCGGGTAGATTCCATATGATCTACCTATATCACTTCAAGTTGCTGCTTCATTTTACAAGTAAACAACTAATGGATATCATTTCCTATATTTTTAGAATTATTTGAAAAATGTTAGATAAAGTGCAGGGTAGGCCTAAAGGAAGTGAAACTTCTATTTTTCACCATGGACTAATCAAATTGCTAGTGCTGGAAGAAATGAAGAAACTGAACAGAGATTGGACAACCTTTTTGTTTATGACTAGATATGAAGTAGATGCTCTAACTCCAAAGAAAACTCCTAAATCTAAGACTATTACTTCTAGACAAAATATGGATACCATTGTAGAGATAGAAGGTGATCATCAAGAATATTTGTAGCCTTCAGTTGAACCCATGGAGATAGATACTGAATTCATTCAAGAGGTAGCACCTCAACCAACATCTAGCAAACATTTTATAGAGTTTGTTACAATCAGCAAGTCCAAACCTTCTGCAAAAAGGACTAATAAAAGCACAAACGACTCCACTGGAGGTAAAGGTATCCTTGAAGATATTTTACAAGAAATATAGATTGAAGATAATATTATAGTTAAATCGGTAGAGGTAAAAGGATCCAAAAGTAGAAATAATGGTCTCACTGCCAAGAAGTTAGATTTCTCTGCTGAAGATTCAGGTTTTATTTTTAAACCTAGAAAAAATCTCACCAGGTCACAGAGTGTTGAGATTGTTAAAGATGACAGCAAGAAACAAAAGAAATATAAATGAAAAATAACTTATGGTTGCAGGTAGAAAGGAAGAATCTTAAGAGGCAAGTCAAAGAATTGAAGGAACAAATGGAAATGGTGAAAGTTGAATTAGAGAAGAAGGGTTTGAAAATGAAGGTTATAAAGGAACCTATTGAAGCGACTCATGAAGAACCTGCTGCTAAATGAAGAGGTAACGATGAAAAACGAATCTTTTTTGTCTTATTTTATCATATCTCACCCTCAAATACACTCATGGAAATTTTCTAGGCCTAAAATCCAAATTCTGTGAAGTATGTGGGAAATTAGAAAGTTTCACAGCATGTCCCAGGCTTGAAACCTAGATTTCGCTGTGGAATTACTGAAGGTTTTTTTTGGTTCAAAACCACCAATTTTGACTTGGTTGAGGAGCACCAAAGCCTGTGTTTAAATTTTTTTGACCACAAAACACTATCCACTGGTCATAAGTAGCAGGTGTGTAACACAAGTGGCCTAAGTTGCTTCGCTACAAAATCTCGCTACGAAAGTGCCTAAAAGCTATGATTTTGTAGTAAAGTAAGTTTTTGGAAATGTCTAAAGGATAAGGAATTTTTTCAAGGTTATTTTCCATATGAAATGTCAAAGAGTATTAGAGGAGAGATTTTCTGAATGGAAACACTCATCACAAGGGTGGTTTAGAGATGCCAACTCATCATGCTGCCACATCATCAACATGACAACTCATAATCTGAATCTGTGGAATAGTTCCTAAATTCTAGCCATAATGTTTTACTGTTAAATCATGCTTTATGCCACCTCATAAGGCTAATATTTTGATAAAGCCTTTCTATGTATGGATTTTCAATAGTTATTTAAAGTAATAATGAGTGAAAGACTCCTATTAGGTTTAAAAT
Source organism: Pinus albicaulis (assembly GCA_034641835.2). Classification (NCBI taxonomy): domain Eukaryota; kingdom Viridiplantae; phylum Streptophyta; class Pinopsida; order Pinales; family Pinaceae; genus Pinus; species Pinus albicaulis. The sequence continues at coordinate 388,248,386 of CM076575.1, forward strand.
TCTCGAAAAAAGAATTTTCTACTTTTGTAATATTCCCAATTAGCATAAGCTAGTTGGAATATTAATTTTTGTTTTGCTTCTTAGTTTGATGAATAAGAGGGTATGGAGACCAATAAATCTCCTTGGTAGGAATAAAATCACTACTAATGTGAATGGAGATCATTTTAGTGGCTTGATAAAGCACCCTTGTGTGTGAAAAGGGGATGGAGCATGTAGACTGGGTCAACCTTGACCAAATCAACGGTGTTGGTATGGAAGGAGTGGCATTCATTGTGGGATAGCACATTTTTAGAGGGAGACTCAACACATGGAAGTAGTGGCTTTAATGAGTGGGGCCCAAGGTGAGGAAGCTCACCAAGCATATAAGGAAGGGGATGACATCCATTGTGGGGAGGCTTTTTATTATTATTTTGATATGGTCTGTATGATTGTTTTCTCTCTTCAACTATTTAGCTAAGACTGCAGTGTTGTTTAGCATAAGGTGTTCCCAAGCAAGAATCCCACCTTCATCCTCGGGGGACTTCGAGTGCCTACTTAGGAGAAGTATATGTACTATATTTCCACATTCTGACATCAGGCCAAGCTCCATATTTCTTCTACAACACATTTTATACAGAGGGTTGTTCTGTGTTGCAGGGTGCATCATTGGAGAGTTGATTTGGGTGATTTCTGAGGTATATTTCATTGGAGGAATGTTTCCTTCCATTGGGAGGCTAGTAAGGAAGGCCCTTTAGCCTTATTGTAGCATTTGGCACCATGCCACACTATCACTTTCCCCTACAATGCAGTTTCAGTCTTGGACTATGTTATTTAGGGAGGAGATGTAGGGGTGGTTTTAGTACACCATTTGGAGAGAAGGTTTTCCAGTGAAGGGATCACCCTTTCATCTGGAGAGTCTATTGAAGGAGGCGTAATTCTTTGTTATATCATATCAGCCACATCTTTCCAGCTGTTTAGTTGTAGTGAATCTTCAGCCCTAGGGCTTTGGTTCATTTCTCATATATTGGTGTATTTTCTGAAAACCCTCTTGGGTTCTTATGGGAGGCTGTTATAGAGCCTTGATCTTCATGCATATTATCTTTTGAGGCATATATCAGCCATTTTTATCATTGTATGTTCATATGTTATAGCAGTGCTCTTATGACTGTGATGTAGTAGTCTTCCGACATTTTGGTATGGTAGCAGTACCTCATTCTTGAGGGGATTCACTTATTGGAGGCTTGTTAGCTCATGTGTATGATTTGTGCCCCATTATATTCCACTTCTTTGCTGCTATTATGATGAATAAAAAGGCTCTGTTGGAAATATTTTCATTGATGGCAAAGGAAGTGGAAAAGGAATTGGCATCTGACACAGTAACTAGGAATAGAGAAAAGAAACATAGCAGAGGACAAAGGTCAACAGAGAAGAATAGAGAAAGAGTGCATCTACAGAGAGAAGCATCAGTCAAGGAGCAACTTAAATTCAGTAGGAAGGATATTTGTGTCCCTATGAAATTAAATCATATGAGAAGTTTTATTCGGTGTATGTATGCATCCTGATGGAGGAAATCATGTGTATGATTGTGTTCTGGTGATACTCTGATGGGTGGAGAATACGGAGTGTATTTGGGTATTGATTGGTTCAATTCTCATACGGAATGCCCTGAAACTCTGTTGAATTCATTCCCCTCATAAAGGAAGCCTGCGTATAACTAACTCTATCCTAATGGTAGAGAAAATCCCGTCGGAAGATAACTACATTTGTTCATTGTTTATTGGAAATCCTACCGAAGATAGACCAAGTAAGAAGGATAGTGCAAATCCAGACTACCCCTTTGGAATCATGAATGGAACCTGGAAGGAAAAAGGTAGAACGTAAAAAAAGGAAGGACGGATGGAACCTTGAGCGAAGGGCGGAACCACAAAGGAGGAACAGTACAAGCGGTTTCCGGTTTTCATCGCACCACTTTCGATGGGCAAGCGGTATTCAAGAGGTGGGGAGCGATTCCATAGAATGGGCGACACGCGTCCCTGTACGATTTCACAAAACCGCTTACCACGGCGTGCCATCGCGCATTATTGTTCGACCCAGGATGCCAAGCGATATCGATACAAGCCGTTGATCTGGGAAGGAGCCATCGAACGATGGTCGTATGAGGAATATGCACGAAGATTAACCAAAGTACGGCGGGCCATCACACATTAACATTCGGCATCGGAGGTCGAGCGATATGCTTATATGTCGTTGATCTGGAAGCTTGCTATCTAACGGTGATCGGACGCTGGACTTGTGCGAATTTTACTCATGGTACCATGAGCGTATTTATGTGGGCCCCAGTTTTAAATAATATTGATTAAGCCGTTGATTATGCATGTGGGGCCGGATCCAAAGGTCTATTTTAAAAAGGCTATTTGATAAATAATATTTATTTATCAAATTCCACGAATTTGATAAATGAAAATTCCAAGAAAAGAAGGAATACCATCAGCGGTTGGATGGTTTTGACTCATGGTTTTACTAAAGGCAAAACTATATAAGGAGAAGAGAAATAGAATACGATGAGTGCATGTGTAAGGGTGATGAATGAATAAATTTCTCTAAGGAATATCTGCATGGATGAACTCTGTACTTAATTGATAAATCTGAATCTACGATGCACCTATGGATATGATCTAGAAACGATGAATCTCTACCATGATCGGCAAAAACAAATGATGAAGACCTGATGGAAGTCTGATGAAGAAACTGAAGAAATCTGGTGAATCTAAGGGTTGAATCTTTCTATATGAAAGTGGAAGCATCCTACCAATAAAATCTGGTGTGAAAATCAGGGGGTTAGAGCTCCCTTCCAGTAGTGGCTGGAGAACGAGAAAAAGGTTGTAGCCTTTCTACAGGTGGGTGCCTGCGTGCTGGTATAAGTCTGCACCAGCATAAAATGTAAGAAGTTTTCTTTATAATAAAAATTGAAGACTAAGATTACAACATCGGTGGTTTTATCCCGAATTGGGTTTCCACCTTAAATACTGGTGTTCATATGTGTTACTTATGGTTGATGGTTTGTTATGTTATTTTTTTTCATGCTTACTGCTTACTAAACATCTAATGAATGAATGATGCAATAAGATCTCTGGACATACAAGTTGGATTCAGTAATGTAACATATGTTTTAAAGGGAAGGAAAAGTAAAAAATTTCAGTCAGCTCTAAATATTGATTCACCCCCCCCCCCCTCTCAGTATTTTTCCCAAAAATTGGTATCAGAGCAGGTCCTTCTGAAAAAGCTTAGCCGCTAGAAGGAAGATCAAGCAAGATGAGCAATCAAGATGGAACAACATCTATCAGGCCTCCGCTCTTTAACAGAAACAATTTAATCTTCTGGAAAACAAGGATGAGATCCTATCTTCAGTCTCGGGGAGCAGATGTATGGGCAATTGTTGAACAAGGATATCAATATCCAGCTGTAGTACCAACGGATCCGACGGAAAGAAAGAATTATGAAACAAATGCAAAGGCGGTCAATGCTCTATTGAGAAGTCTAACTGAATCAAAATTTGTCAAATTCATGCAGCTGAATACAGCAAAGGAAATATGGGACAAAATCATTCTGAGTTATGAAAGGTAAAAAGTGCTAAACTGCAAACTCTCAGAATTCAATATGAGAATCTAAAAATTGATAATGAGGAGAGCATTGCCAATTTATTTTTACGTCTTGATGATATTGTAAATCGTATGAGAAATCTGGGAGAAACAATAACCGAATCTACTTTGGTTGAGAAAATTTTAAGATCACTAACGGCAAAATTTGAGTCAAAAGTTTCTGCTCTTGAAGAAAAGCAGGATCTTAAAAATCTTACTGTGGTGCAACTTCATGGCATACTAACTGCATATGAAATGAGAAGAGGAGGATCATCTGAAGTCAAAGAAGCAGTCTTTAGAGCTTCTACAAAATGGAAGGAAGTAAAAAAACCAGAAGGATCAGGATATATCTCAGAAGAAGATGAGGTAAACTTTGTAAAGAAACTTCAACTTGGCACAGGACGATTTAGAGGTAAGCTTCCTTTCAAATGCTTTTATTGTGGAAGAGTTAGTCATTATGCTGCTAAATGTCCTCATAAATAAACACATAAAAAAGGGAAGGAAGTAGAAAGAAGAAATAAGAATCGGTTTAGCACTAGAAAAAGTTACTATACTCATGAAGACAGTGATGGGTTATCTGATAGTGAGGAAGAATGTGAACAAGATCTTAGACTTCTCATGGCATTTGAAAAAGAATCTAGAGAAGAAAAGGATACTATAGAGGACAATTATTTTCTTGATGAAAACAATCAACTCAAAATATGCTTAGAAGAGAGTAAAATAACCATAGAGACTCTGAAAAATCAGCTTGAAGAAAAGGAGAAACACAATGAGAAATTAGAGTGTAAAATAGTAAGCCTAAGAAAAGAACTTGAGAAAGTAAAGACTCTGAATCTTAGATTTTCTAAAGGATCTGAAACCTTAGATGAGATTATCAAGGTACAACATTCTCCCCTTATAAAGACAGGTCTTGGATATATCGGAGGATCTTCTCAGGCTTCAGCACCAAATTATCTATTAAAAGTAGCTACTGCTGATATACAACATGCTGCCGCTCAACAAGGGAATAAAGAATCTTTGCAGGTAAAGCATGATCATCTCAATTCAAAGAACACTAACAGGAATATCTTTCAAAGAAACACCAATCAACAGGTAAATTCAAGAAGGAGATTTTATGATCGTAGAAATTTCTTCTTCAATGGACAATGTTTCTCATGTCACAATTTTGGTCATAAAGTTGTTCAATGTGTAGCATATAAAACCATCATGAAAATAGAAGCAAGAAAGAAAAGGATTGATATTGAAACAAAGAAGAATACCTATAACAACTTTTCTCCTCTTCAAAATGAAGTTGAATGTGCCTATTGCAATAACTTTGTCCATGAAGAATCTGAATGCAAGAGAAAAGTTCAACCAAAAGAACATGTTCCTTCAAGCTCCAAAGTATGGAAAAAGAAGGAATTACAGGTTGAAAATTGTGGCATAGCTTTATTTGCAGAAAATGAAGAAAACCAATGGTACATTGATAGTGGATGCTCAAGACACATGACAGGTGATAAAAACCAACTTCTTGTATATAGTGCTCTAGAAAAGGAAAAGAATGTTACATTTGGAAATGATACTCCTGCGGTCATTAAGGGAAAAGGGTCTGTCCTTCTAAAAGAAAAGGTGAAAGCTAATGAAGTCATGTATGTGGATGGATTAAAGCATAACTTGTTAAGTGTAAGTCAAATGTGTGATCAAGGAACTGAAGTTGTCTTTAGTTCAAAAGAATGTGTGGTACGTGATCTTGATACAGGTAAAACAATTATAAAAGGAAAAAGAGCTCCAAGCAACCTGTATGTATTAAAAAACTGCAAAGAACAATGTTACTTGAGTAAATCTTCAGAAAACTGGCTATGGAATAGAAGGTTGGGGCATTTGAGCTTCTCTCAAATCAACAAATCAAGCAGACTTAAAGTTGTTCGTGATCTTCCCAATATTACTCTACGTGAAAATATCATATGCAAATCTTGCCAATTCAGTAAGAAAACGAGAGTACAATTTAATGCCAAGGAAGGATCATCAAGTAAGCCTCTTGAACTCATTCATACTGACATATGTGGACCTATGAGGAAAATTTCACCACGTGGTGAAGAATACTATATCTTATTCATTGATGATTTCTCTAGAATGTGTTGGATTGGGTTGATTAAACACAAAGATGAAGCATTTGAGAAATTTCAGATCTTCAAAGCACTGGTTGAAAATGAATTAGATCTAAAAATAAAGTGTCTTAGATCTAATCAAGGAGGAGAATATACATCCAATGAATTCCTTGAATTTTGTGAACAACATGGCATAAAAAGACAATTTTCTGTAGCTGGCACTCCACAACAGAATGGCGTAGCAGAAAGAATGAACATAACAGTTCAACAAATGGCTATAGCTATGCTTGATGATTCCAGAACACCTAACACATTTTGGGGAGAAGCAGCACATACAACAGTAAATATACTTAACAAGGCACATGTTTGTGTAAATAGTGATAAAAATCCATATGAACTCTGGTATGGTAATTCTCCCACTGTAAAGCATTTTAGAATTTTTGGAAGCAAATGTTTTATCAAAAATAATGATGAAAAACTTGGCAAGTTTGAACCCAGAGCAGATGAAGGAATATTTCTAGGCTACTCCTCTAGGAGTAGGGCATATAAATGTTACAATAAAAGACTTCAGAAGATTGTTGAATGTATAGATGTTGTTATTGATGAGTCTCCAGCAGCTCCAAAAGAAGAAAAACAAACAACAAATGAAGACAATGATGATGACATATATCCTTCTACATCAAATAGTAATGATACAAATAGTGAACCCAATGAAGAACCCAAAGATGATTTGTCTGAAAAGGATCCATCCAGATATGTTCAAAAGAATCATCCAGAATCTCAAATTTTGGGAGAAAAGGGATCATGTGTACAAACAAGAAGGACTCTTGTGGGATCTTCTAGAAATCTGGCATTTCTGTCCACTATTGAACCTCACAATGTCAGTCAAGCTAGCAAAGATGAATGTTGGATTCAAGCCATGAATGAAGAGCTTGATCAAATTGAAAAGAATCACACTTGGGAATTAGTACCAAGACCTCATGACAAAAATGTCATTGGAACTAAATGGATATTAAAAAACAAGTTAAATGAGAATGGGGATGTTATAAGAAGTAAAGCTAGACTTGTTTGCAAGGGGTATGCTCAACAAGAAGGTATAGACTTTGAAGAAACTTTTGCTCCTGTAGCCAGACTTGAAGCCATAAGAATGTTTCTTGCTTTTTCAAGCTTCCAACAAATCAAAGCTTATAAAATGGATGTTAAATATTCTTTTCTCAATGGAGATCTAGAAGAATAATTTTATATAAAACAACCAAAAGGATTCATTTTGGGAAATGATGAAAATATTGTTTGTAGACTTAAAAAGGCTCTATATGGTCTCAAACAAGCTCCAAGGGCATGGTATTATCGTCTTGACAAATATCTTCATCAACAAGGATTTTCAAAGGGGTCTGCTGATAGCAATTTATACACAAAAACTGAAAATAACAAACTATTGATTGTGGTTGTATATGTTGATGATATCATTTTTGGAAGTAATGAAGAGTCTATGAGTCAGAAATTTTCTTCTAATATGCAACAAGAATTTGAAATGTCTTTACTTGGGGAACTAACATTCTTTCTTGGCTTGCAAGTGCAACAAGCAACAGATGGCATATTCTTATCACAAGAAAAATATCTTAAGCAAATCTTGAAGAAGTATGGCATGGAAGATTGTAAACCTGTAAGTACACCAATGATAACCAAATGTAATCTCAATTCTAATGATGATTTCCCCACGGTGAATCAACCAGAATACAGATCTATGATAGGAAGTCTACTTTATCTTACTGTGACAAGACCAGACATTATGCATGTAGTTGGGATTGTTGGACGATTCCAAGCTAATCCAAAAGAGTCTCACCTTCAGGCTGTGAAAAGAATATTCAAATATCTACAAGGAACTCAAGACTTTGGACTATGGTATCCAAAGAATGCTGATCTTACTCTTCATGCATACACTGATGCAGATTGGGCTAGAAATGTTGATGATCGGAAAAGCACCAGTGGTGGTGCATTCTATATGGGGCCTCGGTTAATATCTTGGTTTAGCAAGAAGCAAAGCTCTATTGCCTTATCTACAGCAGAAGCAGAATATGTGGCTGCCGCATCATGTTGCACTCAACTTCTCTGGATGATGTAAACCTTACAAGACTTTCAAATCAAATTTTCACCTCCTATCTCCATTATGTGTGACAATACAAGTGCCATCAGTATCTCAAAGAATCCTGTTATGCATTCCAAGACCAAGCACATTCCCATCAAATATCACTTCTTATGTGAACAAGTGCTTGAAAAAAAGGTGAAATTGGAGTATGTTCCCTCCAAAGAACAAGTTGCTGATATATTTACCAAACCTCTACCCAAGGAAGCGTTCGAATATCTCAGACAGAAACTGGGAGTAGTCTCTGACATGCAGAGGATCAGATCTACTTAAATACATAAGATTAAATTGGTTGTGAGGTGCTCTGAATGCACAGGCTAAGGGGGAGCATTGGTCATATGAAAAGGATGCATTTTTGGCATTTATAAGTCATTTTTTTATATTATATTTACAGCATGATCTCAGGGGGAGCATGGTATTGTCGGTTCAAAGCATAAAATTTAAGAATTTTTCTTTATAATGAAAATTGAAGACTGAGATTATAGCATCGGTGGTTTTCTCCCGAATTGGGTTTCCACCTTAAATACTGGTGTTCATATGTGTTACTTATGGTTGATGGTTTGTTCTGTTATTTCTGTTCATGCTTACTGCTTACTAAACATCTGATGAATGAATGATGCAATAAGATCTTTGGACATACAAGTTGGATTCAGTAATGTAACATATGTTTTAAAGGGAAGGAAAAGTAAAAAATTTCAGTCAGCTCTAAATACTAATTCACCCCCCCCCCCCCTCTCAGTATTTTTCCCAACAGGATCCATATTCGTCTCTCATATTTATGCATTGATATTCACTGCTATTTCCATATTTATGTCTTGTATTGCTTCTTTTCCTATTCGGGAATATTACAGTGGTATTAGAGCATAATCTTGGCTCAGCCTATGCATCTCAAGCCATTATGTCATCATAAGAAGGAGATCATCTCACAAATAGAGAGAAGAGGTATCTCAAAAGAAACCGAAGATATGATTATACACATGATAAAGAAGACAAGGGTGAAACCCCTTTATCAGGAGAAGATGAGGAGACAGAGTTTCCTAAGCTTCTTCTTCGAACTATGAAAGACATTGCAAGAGAGATAAAGGATATGAGGATGGATAGACACAAAGAATCCCCTAAAGGGTTTCTACATGGTGAATTCCCCATCATTTCTCATCACTGGAGTGATCAACCAGTGAAGTAGAAAGTTTCCCAATGCTCTACAATGCCTACATTCTTAGTAGTGGGAAATGGAGGGTTTCAAGAACAAGAAAATCTTGAAGACTATTTTCTTGAGTATGTGTCTCAATCTCAGAGATTCAAAGACCATTTGAGCTTTCAAGAGTTCTGTCAGATCAAGGATAATAGGATACCCCGACATCACAATAGAGGTGGAGGATTCATACAGAATCATGATCTACACCGGACTATGGGCAGTTTTTTCTTACCCAACTTTGGTGGGTCATAAAAATTCACTACCAAATCATGGGTAGAGAAGCTAGACATATACGTCCAGCTGAACCAATTACAGGAGATGGAGGCCATCAAAATAACAACGTTGCACCTTGAGGGTGAAGCACATGATTGGTGGTTTCATGGTCTTTCTACATTGGGTCATGCTAATGTGACTGCATATTCATAGTTCACAAGGAGGTTGGTGGAGAGGTTTGAACGAAGAGATATGAAGGCACCTTTCATGGGCTATCTAAGCTCAAACAATGAGGTAATCTAGAAACTTATATTTCTGAATTTTTAAAACTTTCTGTTATGGTTCCTGATTTATCTGCAGCAAAGAGGGTCTATATGTTTATTGATGGGCTAGCAGAACCTCTACATGGTTTGTTTAAATTTACCAAACCCAATACCCTTCAAGATTCCATTTAAAGGGCTAGAGATCTACAAGATGCCTTACCAAAAGCAAAGGCAAAATTTCACAAAATCCCACTTTTCCATCAAAGGGAAAATATGAGAAGGCTCCTCCTTCAAAGGAGAGCCAAAAAAAGTACCTCTTAGTGATGATGTCCTAAGAGACTTGAGGAGAAGGAAGCTTTTCTTCACATGCCAAGAATCATGGGCACCCGAACATAGATGTGAAACAGGAAAGGCACACTATATAGAGGTCTTTTCAGATGATGAGGAATAAGAAGAAGAACCAGAAGGAGGTCACAACACTAGGATAGCAGGAGAGGATCCACCACCACTAGGAGGTGGGAATGGAGCATTTGCTCCAATTGGAGGGGCCCTTGCATCATTGAGAGGAGTACCCAAGTACTTGACCTTGAGGGTTAGAGGTTATATTCAAGATCTAAGGGTTTCAATTTTGATTGACAGTGGGGCTACCCAAAAATTTATTGATGCCCAAATAGTGCAGAGGAGGCCAATACCCACTAATTATTTTGAGGGATTTTCAGTTTTGGTCCCAGAAGATAGAACTATGCAGCGCATGCATTATGTTCCATATCTATCTGTCACCATGGGGACATATACGTTGAGTGATCACTTCTTTCTGGTTGACATACCTGACACCAATGTGATATTGGGTGTGTAGTGGTTGATTACTTTGGGTAAGGTCACCACACATTGGGAGAATTTGCAGATGGAATGGGTCGATAGAAAGAGTGGAAAAAATTAGATGATTAGGGGCATGCACACATATCCCTCACAAACAACTTCCACACAGAAAACCGAGTTGGATTATCATAGTGGAAGCAAGGAACTAACAATCCCATCATGTATGTAGATGACTTTGGCCCATGGGACATTATTTTTTAGTGGCGGATCACCTGGGAGGCCACTTGATCAAGAGTTGGTGAAAAATGTCTCACAACATGTTGCACCACTCATAGATCTAGGAGGAGTGGGAAGATCAAGAGGTCATGGTACAACGCAAAGAGTCTTGGTTAGACTCAAGGAGGAGGGAGAAATTCTCCCAACATCATCATTACCCACTCTCACCTCACATATTGCGCTGAGAGAGGATGCTACAAGGATGGAGCATGGCACTATCATGGTGCAAGGAGACTACTCCTTGGTTTTGGAGGCTCAGAAGATGTTCTCACTTGGGAAGAAATCTTCCACACGTGGTAGAGGATGGTGGCCACTCATGCATGCATTGGCCAAACTCAGGAATTTTTGGATAGGTGATACCTTCCCATCGAAGAATAACCTCCAAAAGCTTCAACCTTTACTTGAGCATGAGAAGTTACAGGAGGAGCACCAGAGGGAGGATAGAAGTATTCCAGTATGTGACTTTGGCATGGGAGATGTCAAAGAGGATGGCAGCCACATGACATATGCTTTATATGGTAGATCATCAATGATGCCACTATGGAGGATGGATCCTTATTGTAAATCCCAGTTGTTGGTGGATTATTCCAAGGATCTTCTTACATGCATGATACTTGATAACCATATACTAGAAGACAGATATTCAATAAGAGATGGGGTCATCTACTATCAGAGTAGGATCATCTTAGGGCGGAAACGTGAAGCTGGGTTACACTTTTGTGAGAATCAGGGGTAGAAATTTTTTTTTGGCAATAGTTCGGCCGAACTTTCTAAGAAAGTTCGGCCGAACTCTTGATTCCGTTTAGGCTGACGGCACACGGACGGCGCGAGCAAACAAAATTTTTGCCGGAGATTGGAAAACCGGCAACAAAATTTCGGCCGAACTTATAAAAAAAGTTTGGCCGAACTTTTACTTTTAAAAATGGTCGTAGAACTATTTTTTATAAATAAAATACTTTCTTATTGATATAGTTTGAGTTTATTGTTAGGCGCGTTTACTATTTCTGAGTTCATTGTTCGGCAGTAGTATTTAAGTCTGTCCGTCCGTCAGCTCTTCTGTACTCGGGTTAGGCACATTCATCCGTCGCTCTTCTGCCTTGTGGTGTTGATCTTTGTCCGGGCCCATGTTCGTCTGTCCGTCTTGTCGAGGTATGTTCGTCACATCTCGTAAAATGTATGGGGTTCTGCGGGATTTCGGTGGGTGTTTATTGTTTAACAAATGGTGAAAACATTAATGGAGTTAATTCGGTTAGATAAGAATAAAAACCCAAATATCGGCAGAAAAATATCTTGTCTATGCATTGGGAACGGACTTGGGTGTACTTTAGTTTTGTAATAGATTTATAGGCGGTAGGCACATTACAGTTTTTTTCAAACATTGGATAAATTTTTTGTTATCCTTATTTTGTTAAATGATAAAGCGTAACTTAGATTCAAGAAATTCTGTTGTCAACGATATGCATTCCATTTGCAAATAGAGATATATATCATCATTTATTTTATTTCATTTTTCATATTGTTTAATTTGCTTCCAATCTTTCTTGTTGCGTGCTTTTTACGGTTGTGGTTTTTGATTTTTGAGTCGAGCTCTTACTTATTACTGTCTTGACATTAAACTTCACATTTTGAAATCTTGATGTTTATTAAAAATTCATAAGCAATATTTCACTATATTCAAATGAAGCACATACTATATGTTTGTGCAATTTTAATATTATTATTAGTGGAGAATCAACTCCACCGATTAAGAGAAAAAAACCTTTAGTATGCGTAGTGCTTTGGATATTTCACATGAAGCAATTTCCTCCATGACCATGCAATAGAAACTCCTGAGAATTGGTTTGGACCTATAGTATTTCATTATAGTGATTAATTAGTAGTAGGCCTTCGATAAATTATGATTCGAATTAGATCCTCGAAAATTTGGAAACGAGGGTGAGAATTTAAGCCATGCGAAATATAGATATAGAAAACATTAAGAGGTTGTTGTTCCATGTTGTTATACTTTAATAATAGTATCTTTGTTATGATGTTAAGGAGTTTTAACTCTGCTTAGGTATAGATATGGAAAGCATGAAAGAGGGGATTACATTTGTTTCATTTCGTTGTTATGATAAATCGAAATATTGCTTATATTTAGTAGTTTTTCTATATCTATTTGTTATACCTAACTATGTTAGAATTAGACATATGTGACAACATTGATTCTTTGATGATGATTTATATTAACATTAGTGTTATGATGTATAAATGTATGGATTTTATTATTATTTAGAAATATCATGTTATGATGTGATTTATGATGATGTGGTGTTGTAATGATATTTTATGAAATTGATTAAGGTGATGATAGTGATGATGCATATACATTGGTATTTTTGATAGACAAATATGTTCTTAGGATTTGAAAGTTTGGTTCATGTAATAATGAGTTCTATCCTATCCTATACAAGAGCATGAGGGCCTTTGGAAAGGTAAAAAATTGTAATAATCTTGAAAGTTATCTTGAGAAAAATGGTAGGAAAAAAAGGTTGTAATTCACTTTTACCTTGTTCTTGATACTTTTAAAGTCACCTTAAGCTTGAACTAACCTAGCAAGATTAAGGAAAACAGGAGACAAACCTTGGTGATGACAAAGGAAGTTTTCTATCTCCATTCTGCAGGCTTGTCACAATTGTCCTTGTTTGGGTGTGATTTGAGATTATATGTTCTTGGTTCCACTTATATTGTTGACTATATCTTGGTTCCACAAAGCAACAGTATTTTAGTTATTTGGTGACTCTTTATTTCCTTTATTTTGTTTCTCAAGGAAGATATTTGGTGGTTATTTTTGCTTAATATTAAGCCTCTCATGCCTTAAATGAACCTTTGGAACTTGAGTTTTTGTTTTTAGCTCTTGGACACCTACAATCTTGCAATTGTGAATCTTCTCTATTTTCATCTTGCTTCTCTTAAGTACAAAATGGCCTTGAGAAATATGCTTTGTTTCATTTTGTTGTACACCTTACGAGTTCAAGTTTTTTAGTTTTTTACATTATTTTTTATCCTTTAAGCTCTTGGACACCTAGAATCTTGTAATTGTGAATTTCTCCGTGCTTTCATGTTGTAGCTTTTCTAAGGACAAACTTGAAAAGAAAAATATGCTTTGGTTCCTTGTTGGAGACCTTGGGAGCTAAATTATTTTTATTTTTATTTTATTTTATTCCTTTTTCTTACACCTCTTGGACACCTAGAATTTTGCAATCGTGAATTTCCTTAACTATCATCACTAGGTTTTCTAAGAAGTAGCACAAGGAGACAACCAAATCATTTGGGTTATATGTAGATAAAAATGTAACAGCCTAACCCTTGCCATCGGTGGGGATTTGGTTGGTTGGTAAATTGATGGTGCTTTGGTTTCCACATATGTGTTCTTTCCTTATTATTTAGATGGTTTCAAAGATGGATTATTAATTATTGTTTCATTAAGTTACGGAATATTCAAGACTTTATGTGTATATTTATACGTATTGAAAATACTTTTGGATAGATCTCTATTTCACATAGTATCATAGATTTAAACCCCATAGTGTTACATTGGAGTTAAAACAAATATATAATCATTTAGCTAGATGATTATTTCACATCCAAATTCATATTTCAAGTAATATTTAATTTTTTTGAATTTATTACAAATCTAGCATCACTACCAATGCTTTTCTTTGGAGAAACATTTGGGTCGATTTTGGTCAATTCTCTTTGTTGGACATGTGCCAGTGCTCATGTTTGAATGGTACATACTATAGAATGATATCTCCATGTTGGCTGTTTGGTGAGTTGATATGTTTTCGATTGATTGATGTATGATATTTTAAAAGTTTTTTTTTCCTTATCTTGATATTTTAAAGACATAAAGGAAAGAAGATTGAAATGGTTTTATAGTGTTTAATTAACTAACGAGTTATTGCAATACATTAGGAATAGATAATTGGGCGGCGTGAAGCATCAAAAAATTTTAAAAGAATTTTTAGAAAAAACTTACACCCCAAATCTTAAGTATGTAAGAAAGAAACTTATAATTTCAGTGTTCTTATTTAGAATTTCATTGAATGCTTAAAGTTCCATTTTCTTTCTTTCAACTATGTTGAATTTAGTTTTTAGTTATATTTTTAATGTTGGAGAAAATAACTATTTATTTCTATTGTAATTAGATTAGTGATTTCATGTGTTAGGGTTGTGGATTAGGGCATTGAAACAACACACCATGATATGCAAAATTTAAATGATGATTTGAGTCCTAGGTAAACAGAATCCTACTTTTTTCAAAATAAGGATGCACTCCCATTTTATTCTCACCCAGTAAAGTTGTAATCATGAGGCTCTAATAAAATGGATATATGCAAATCTTGTGACGTCTTGTCACAAACAAAACCATCAAGCTGAAAACACATCATTTTTCTCCTTCAAGAAAAAAAATTCACATCATGTGAATATCTCCATGTACTCTTACATATTGGTGTACAAACCATCAACCAAACACAAGTCGACAAGACATGCCTCTTCAAACAGGCGACTCTTAAGTCAAATAATAGAGCTCATATACAAATTTCCATATTTGTTGCATTTAAATTGTGTCTAACATAACTCTACTTTCAACATCTTGCTTCATGCAACATGCACCATACTTTGAATTTGCAAAGAAATTCATGAAACATCAAAATAAATGCTAGGCCTTAATTGGATAAGAAATCTAACCATGCGGCTCGGCAAACCATTTCAATGGGCGCTTCTTTTTCTTTCAACTATGTTGAATTTAGTTTTTAGTTATATTTTTAATGTTACTTGATAACTATTTATTTCATGTGTAATTAGATTAGTGATTTCATGTGTTAGGGTTGTGGATTCGGGCATTGAAACAACACACCATGATATTTCAAATTTAAAAATGATGGTTTAGTCTAGGTAACCCAGAATCCTGTGTTTTCCAAAATAAGGATGAACTCCCATTTGATTCTCACAAATAGGTTGTAATCATGAGGCTCTAAGCTCGAGTGGACCTTCGCAAAATCTTGTGACGTCTTGTCACAAAAAACCATCAAGCTGGCTTATCATTTTTCTCCTTCAAAGAAAAAAAATTCACATCATGTGAATATCTCCATGTACTCTTACATATTGGTGTACAAAACCATAAACCAAACACAAGTCAACAAAACATGCCTCTTCAAACAAAGTAGCTCTTAAGTCAAATAATGAAACTCATGTACAAATTTCCATATTTGTTGCATTTAAGTGTGTCTAACATAACTCTACTTTCAACATCTTGCTTCCATGCAACATGCACCATACTTTAGTTGCAAAGAAATTCTTGAAACATCAAAATACATGCTAGGCCTTAATTGGATAAGAAATCTAACACGCCATTAAACCAAACCATTTCAATAGCGCTTCTTTTTTTCTTTCAACTATTTTGAGATTTAGTTTTTAGTTATATTTTTAATATTTAGAGAAAATAACTATTTATTTCATGTGTAATTAGATTAGTGATTTCATGTGTTAGGGTTGTGTGGATTCGAGGGCATTGAAACAACACACCATGATATTTCAAATTTAAAAATGATGGTTTGAGTCCTAGGTAGCTTAGAATCTACTTGTTTTGAAAATAAGGATACATTTTGATTCCTCCACGAATAGGTTGTAATCATGAGCTCTCGCTCAAGAGTGGACCTTCGCAAAATCTTGTGACGTCTTGTCACACACAAAACCATCGAACTGAAACACATCATTTTTCTCCTTCAAAGAAAAAAATTCACATCATAAAAATATCTCCATGTACTCTTACATATTGGTGTACAAAACCATCAACCAAAAACACCCGACAAAACAGACTCTTCAAACAACCGACTCTAAGTCAAATAATAGAGCTCATGTAACAAATTTCCATATTTGTTGCATTTAAGTGTGTCTAACATAACTCTACTTTCAACATCTTGCTTCATGCAACATGCACCACTTTGAATTTGCAAAGAAATTCATGAAACATCAAAATACATGCTAGGTTGGATAATAAATCTAACCATCTCATTTTCAAAGAACCATTTCAATGGCACTTCTTTTTCTTTCAACTATGTTGAATTTAGTTTTTAGTTATATTTTTAATGTTGGAGAAAATAACTATTTATTTCATGTGTAATTAGATTAGTGATTTCATGTTTTAGGGTTGTGATTCAGGCATTGAAACAACACCATTATATTTCAAATTTAAAAATGATGGTTTGAGTCCTAGGTAGCTTAGAATCCTACTTGTTTTCAAAATAAGGATGCACTCCCATTTGATTCTCAATGGCCAGGTTGTAATCATGAGGCTCCCGCTCAAGAGTGGACCTTCGCAAAATTAGACGTCTTGTAACAAACAAAACCACTAAACTCGAAAACACATCATGCAAGAAACATAGCTCGCTGAAATATCATTTTTCTCCTTCAAAGAAAAAAAATTCACATCATGTGAATATGTCCATGTACTCTTACATATTGGTGTACAAAACCATCAACCAAACACAAGTTCACAAAACATGCCTCTTCAAACAATCGACTCTTAAGTGAAATAATAGAGCTCATGTACTTTCAACTTTTGCTTCATGCAACATGCACCATACTTTGAATTTGCAAAGAAATTCATGAAACATAAAAATACATGCTAGGCCTTAATTGGATAAGAAATCTTTAACCATTTGTCAGCAAACCATTTCAATGGCACTTCTTTTCTTTCAACTATGTTGAATTTAGTTTTTAGTTATATTTTTAATGTTGGAGAAATAACTATTTATTTCATGTGTATCAGATTAGTGATTTCATGTGTTAGGGTTGTGATCTGCATTGAAACAACACCATTATATTTCAAATTTAAAAATGATGGTTTGAGTCTCAGTAGCTTAGAATCCTACTTGTTTTCAAAATAAGGATGTACCCCATTTGATTTCACTGGACAGGTTGGGGAATTCATGAGGCTCTCGCTCAAGAGTGACCTTTCGCAAAATCTTGTGACGTTCTGTCACAAACAAAACCATCAAATCAAAACACATCATTTTTCTTCTTCAAAGAAAAAAATCATATCATGTGAATATGTCCAGTGTAATTTTACATATTGGTGTACAAAACCATCAACCAAACACAAGTCAACAAAGATGTCTTTCAAACAATTGTTCTTAAGTCAAATATTGCTCATATACAAATTTCCATATTTGTTGCATTTAAGTGTGTCTAACATAACTCTACTTTCAACATCTTGCTTCATGTAACATGCACCATACTTCTGAATTTGCAAAGAAATTCATGAAACATCAAAATACATGCTAGGCCTTAATTTGGATAAGAAATCTAACCATTTGTCATTAAAGGCATTTCAATGACAGTTTTTCTTTTCAACTATGTTGAATTTAGTTTTTAGTTATATTTTTAATGTTGAGAAAAATAACTTATTTATTTCATGTGTAATTAGATTAGTGATTTTATGTGTTAGGGTTGTGATTTAGGAATTGAAACAACACCATTATATTTCAAAATTTAAAAATGATGGTTTGAGTCTTAGGTAGCTAGAGTCCTACTTGTTTTCAAAATAAGGATGTACCCCCATTTGATTCTCACTTCTGATAGGTTGTAATCATGAGGCTCTCGCTCAAGAGTGGACCTCGCAAAATCTTGTGACGTCTTGTCACAAACAAAACCATCAACCGAAAGACATCATTTTTTTCCTTCAAAGAAAAAAAATTCACATCATGTGAATATGTCCATGTAATTTTTACATATTTGTGTACAAAACCATCAACCAAACACAAGTTGACAAAACATGCCTCTTCAAACAACCGACTCTTAAGTCAAATAATAGAGCTCATGTACAAATTTCCATATTTGTTGCATTTAAGTGTGTCTAACATAACTCTACTTTCAACATCTTGCTTCATGCAACATGCACCATACTTTGAATTTACAAAGAAATTCATGAAACATCAAAATACATGCTAGAAATTTACCTTGATAAGAAATATAACCATTTGTTAGCAAACCATTTCAATGGCGCTTCTTTTCTTTCAACTATGTTGAATTTAGTTTTTAGTTATATTTTTAATGTTGGAGAAAGTAACTATTTATTTTATGGTAATTATATTATATGATTTCACAAAAAATAGCTGTGGATTCGCATTGAAACAACACCATTATATTTCAAATTTAAAAATGATGGTTTGAGTCCTGTGTAGCCTAGAATCCTTCACTGTTTTCAAAATATGATGCACTCCCATTTGATTTCACGAATAGGTTGTAATCATGAGGCTCTCACAAGAGTGGACCTCACAAAATTCGTGACGCTTCCTCGTCACAAAACAAACCATCAAATCGAAAACACATCATTTTTCTCCTTCAAAGAAAAAAATTCACATCATGTGAATATGTCCATGTACTCTTACATATCAGTGTACAAAACCATCAACCAAACACAAGCTGAAAAAAACATGCTCTCAAACAACTCAATTTCAAGTCAAATAATAGAGCTCATGTACAAATGACATTTGTTGTAATTTAAGTGTGTCAACATAACTCTACTTTCAACATCTTGCTTCACAGTAACATGTGACCATACTTTGAATTTGGTAAAGAAATTCATGAAACATCAAAGTGTTACAAGTAGTCTTAATTGGATAAGAAATTCTAACCATCCACAAGAACCATTTCAATGGCGCTTCTTTAGTCGCACTTCATCATGAGAATCATCTTCACCTTCATCGATTATGAAATCCTCTTTTCCATTCTTCTTTTCATTTTTTATATCCCCTCTTGATAACCATAATATCTTGAAATGGAGCTTACTAACTCAAATATAGTATTGCAAATCCTCGCTAAGTTAGATGAGGATTACATATGGTCTTGAATGACATTTGGACTCTTTAGATATGCGTACCAATTTGTTCATATAACACAACAAATAGATGATTTAATTTACAAAATGTCACATAGAAGCTATATTTATCTCATGGGCCTCTAACTTAAATTATATAATCGTTTGACCCCCGTAAATTTCATTCAATACCTCAAAATGACTCCAAAAGGTTTTAGACCCGAATTCTCCACCCCCCATTAAAATGACCCTACAAGTTGATTCTTTCAGCTTTTTCATACTCTATAAGCATCAACGTACGATTATGCATGATGGAGAATCTTCAAGTTTTCCTTGTTAATATATTTAATGACTCCCAATATTTATTTAAAAGTATTTAATAGTATTTCGACCATGAGATTTGAACAATGTGATGTCGTCGAAATACTATCGATACTTTTAACAAATATTGAGATTATTAAATATATTAACAAGGGAAAGCGCTAGATATTCTCCATCATGCATAATCGTATGTTGGATTTGGTGATAATTGTCTCCATATTTTGGCTTTCCGACCCGCAAAACATAATTATTTTACAAGGGAGGGAAGGAGGGATGATCACATTGACTTGCTTCGATGACATGTCTATGAAGATTAACTACCTCGAGAACTATTTTTTTTGCGTAGGGAAAGAGACACATTCCCATGTCCGAGCATGAAAACGTTCTTTGATATTGTTAATGCCTCTAGTGTTTACTTCTACAAGTTCTATAGGCGCAGTCCGTAAAGGGCCGTGTAGCCTCCGGATCTCATCTTTTATGAAAGGTGACATATCTAGTAAATGCCTCGCCGTTAAATAACTGAATGGGATCTAAATAGAAGTTCTTCATTTTAATATTCATAAAACACAACAACTTTAAGGTAAACTATGTACATGTTCCATTCATCATGAACATCAAACCTCACAAGCCTCCTTGGCTTTGGAGCATTTTCCATGTTTTCCATAACCAAGACCCAAATAATTAGGCCCTTCTCAACAAGAACATTTGGCTCAACTATGCCTTGTACATGCTTGCCTTTAAAACCCTTTACTTTCATAGCACATTTTCATCAAAAATTTGGACCTTATTCTAATGTCTCTCAAAGCACGTACACATTCATTTTCGTAGTGAAATTGAAGGTAGAAACCAATAGCTAATTCTTCTAACTAACCTTGACTAAAAATGAGCTAAATTGTACTTTGATACGAATCTTGATTTAAATTTTCCAATCTCTACATATAATTAATGATTATAACCTTTTAATGGGTTAGGCACCGGTTTGTAATCATCATCTCAAAATGATTCTAGTAGATGAAAAATTACCATGTTTGTAATCGTCGTTTCACACCATCTACATATGACCCTTCTACACATTATATGATTGAATTTATGGTAGGTCATCCCTTCTATTTAGACCATGATTGATTGTGACATTAGGTGAATAAAGGAAATTTGATAAGTAATGGATCACTATAAGTTTGTCCTCCTCCACCCACTCCATATCCAGTGATTGCCTATTTTTTCTCTTCCAACATTTTATTTCGGAAATTCATTTTGGTAGTTAATTCTACTAATAAATTACAACACACCTCGGAAGTCGAAGAAATTGTTATACACTACTAAACTCAATTAACATTGTTTGTTATTGGACTTTACAATAACAAACAACGTAGAGTTCATTAATGTAGTAGTGTATATGATAATTATATGTTTAGTGGTGTGGCTATCGATAAAATTAGTCACAATGAATTTCGAGAATAGAAAGTTGGAAGTGGAAAATTGGAGGAAATCACTAGCTATGGGGGCTGATGGAGGAGGACAACCTAGAAACTATCCTCCGCGCTTATAAATTTTATTTTATTCACCTCGTTGTCACAATCATTCATTGATAGGTGGAGAGAGCACATTCCAAAAATCCATGCATATCATATGTAGAAGGGGTCATGTATGAGATGGTGTGAAGTGATGATGATTGACATGGTAAATTTTCATCTCAGCTAAGTCATTTTTAGATGATGATGACAAACCAATACTAGCCATTTTAAGGTTATAATCATTAACAAGAAATATGGGGAAGGAAATTCAAATGTCTCATCATGGAAATTATAAAAATTGTAAGGATGGGGTTATAAGCGTTATGGAAATTCTAAGTGCCACCCTAAGGAACAAGCCATATTTGAGCCAAAAACTTTATTTGATATATTCTTAAAACCAAGTACAAATTCTAGTAATCCTAGAATCATGTTTACATAAGGTAAAATTGGGGAACTCATGACTTGTACTATAGATAAAAAAACATTTACCCTTACCAAAAAATATATGATAAAAATTGACAAAACTACATAAGCTTAAGCTTAAGGGGATATAATCCTTCTATTTTCCATATAGATAATGAAATGATTGTTCTAAGTCTCATGTTGCGTCTCATGTTATTTTATAAACCTTGATTGGAAAGAAAATAGGAGGGCGGAAATGTAAGAAATATAGAACATAATTTGGATTTAATGTACCCCAAACTCGGATTTTACTCGATATATTGATTTTGAAATCTATTTTGTGAATGTCAAATCCATA
This sequence comes from Pinus albicaulis, assembly GCA_034641835.2. Taxonomy (NCBI): domain Eukaryota; kingdom Viridiplantae; phylum Streptophyta; class Pinopsida; order Pinales; family Pinaceae; genus Pinus; species Pinus albicaulis. The sequence goes on from CM076575.1 coordinate 388,270,460, forward strand.
GATATATACGTGAGGATGAAAGACGAAGATCAAATTTCGAATCCCATAAGGGAGGTTCAGGACGGAGAGGATGTTCATCCCGTATTTAAATATAACTTTAAATCTCCATACATGTGTGTACATATGGAATTGATTTTTTTATTAACTTTTGTGAGTGAAATTAGTCAGCACAGTTTCATATCTTAATTTTTAGGAGGTAAGAGGAGGAAGTGATTTCTACTCCATCCATGGAGCGTGGGCCGAGGTTCAACCTACCAGGTATGAGTGGTAGCAAGTTGTGGGAAGGGGGTGATATTTAATCCCCCGAAGGCCAATCAACGACTTCTCGGTTCTCAACAGGTCACCGTGGGTCTAGTTCTCAAGCAGTCAATATTCAGTTTTGGTTCTCAAACAGGTCATGTCGTAGATGATGTTAACCAACAACATCAAGGTTGCCATCAATTCTCAATATTTTTTCATTAAATTTGTACAACTTTTTTACATGTTTTTCTAATATACGAAATTTTATATATATTGATGTATATTAGAAATGTTCGAGCTGCCAGTCAAAAAAGACGTGTGGCAAGACGCTACATCGAAGAAGAAGGTTGTCAACCCAAGACAACTTATCCTATCAGATTACCGATATACTATGCGGGAAACGAACATGCGAATGCACCTTTACAAAGGTGTGAAAGACTTCCATGCAAAATTGCAAAGAAGGATCTCGAGGCTTTGCCTCTACCCGCCGAGAGTAGACAAAGCCTTGAAATAGTTACACATTCATTGAGTGAAATGGTAAAAGTGTACAAAAATTTGGGGCCAACGACCGATCTGCCGCGAGAACCGATGAGAAAGAGAAAAGAAACAAAGTGATAGGTCCCAATAAATGACAAGACATAAAACGGAGAGTAAAAAGAGATGATGCTAAGTCAATGTTTAATTATAAGGAAGGGCCAAAAAGGCAAATGTTGAAGGTGCGTATTTCAAGCACCCAAACAAAGAAAAATATTTGTATGATCTATTATCTTTAGAAACTTTGGAATGCGCCTCCATGGAACGATGAGGTTCCTCTTTATTTTGCACAAATGTTTTATGAAGAATTTTTTTTTGGGTATGAAACCCGACTACAATGACCTTCCTCTCGAATTTTTTGCCCTAGGAGAGGTCGATTATATCAACGAAGGGCGAAGCTACGTGGAGCTGTTCCGCCCGACGCCATCGTGAGTCAACGCCGAGTCGAAACCCGACGATCGTAGATGGATGCGACTTCGCAAGTCGTGAAGCAAGAGATGTTATGATCGACAATGTTCATAGCAATGCATTGAGTGGAGTCGATATTTTATTAAATCGACAAAGAGCACGTGAAATGCACGTGCCAATTTTGTTTATCGTAGCGTATGAGGAGATTTACAACATGAATGTTTAAGATCTCCAACATATGCAATAAATTTGCCGCAATGTCCGCAAGACCAATGTGAGGAAGAGGGCACCGGAACAAGATGTGTTAGTGACCTTAGGGTTTGAAATCATTTACATATACATGTACACTTATAATAGAATATACATGTATGTACACATGTATACATTTATTTGTATGTGTACATTAATCTAACAAAATGTATGATTATATGTTAAAACACCTTTTGCGTTCTCGTGCATGATGCGTGATGAAAATGTTAATATTATGTTCGTGACCTTCCAAGCTCAAACGATGTAGATGGGTCTCGACTCATCATGATATGTCGTTACGTATGTTAGTTTTTTTAAGACTCTAAAATAAATAATTGTTGCCACACATGTACATGTATGTATATATATATAATTTGATAAAATGTTTTAACAAAATTACTCCATCCGATGTTTTTGGGATGGCTGTGACTCTTCTTCTTCCTTAGAGATACACTACCATTGGGATGTACAAGTATGTATTAATTTCACAAGTTCAAAATTTATGTTACTCAAAAAGTTACATTAAAAAATTGAGATATATATAGAGAGAGATCTATATTTTGAGTTATTTAAAAAATTTGAATTTAGGTTCGTATAGAAGATTTTTTTAATCCGAGGACTTTAGCGACGGAGATAGGAACATCCACAACATTTGAAGAAGTTGGCTTTAGTTCTTTTTTTTAATATTATTGTTCAAATAAGTTTATATATGTACACGTGCATTTTCATTTGAAATTTTTTAATTTATATAAATTATTTATGTATATATATATATATATATATATTTATATTTAATCAAGAGACAGGTATTGTACAGTTACCACCGGCGTATGTTTCTATGGCAGAACTCCTTGCTCATCAAATGGAGAGGAAACCTTACGAGGTATTGCGTGATTTTTGTTATATTTTGTTTTTTACATGAATTTCTAGATATATATTCTCATTCATTTTTAAAACTTCAAATTTTAATGTTCAAGTACATGTGCATTGTGTGTAGGTTTCCACGTGATAGGGCGCTTTACCGAGACCCGTACGCAAGATCCTCCATTTGATGGACAAGATTTACGTAGATTTGATTTGATTTCAAAATTTAGATGGTTTTAAAATTTGTTAAACTTGGCATACTTTGATACTCGAGTGAGTATTCATAATTTTTGAATATATTTTGTTGTATAATAAGTTTTTTGACATATTTTTAATATGTTAAATGTTTTTGTTGGGATAGTTGAATTATAATTGGTATGGCATGTGATATTTAATGTTAAATGTTTTTGTTAGATAGTTGAATTATAATTGGCATGGCATCTGGGTTTTTAAAACTACATGAATGATAGAATGTGAACCTACATTTGCACATGTGGTAAATTGAAATGTTACTTGTAACAAGAAAAATCCCCATTGATTTCATTACAATATATGCTGATTTCTGATTTGATATAATTTCATATATGATGTACATTACTTGTTAAAGTCATTGGATTAATAGTGTTCATTGATTTCAGCAAAGTAAAAAATTATTGACAATGTAGAACGATTGTGTTATAATAATTAAAAACCTAATAATATTGGAGAGCAAGAGAGACTTGAGGTATGGTGTTTACTACAAGAGTTCGAGCTAAATATTTAAATGGTTTACCTATGTGTTGATTTCTCATTTGATATAATTGCATGCGATGGTACATTACTTGTAAAGTCATTGGATTAATAGTGTTCATTGATTTCTGTAAGCGCAAAAATTACTATAATGTAGAACGATTTTTGTGTTATAATAATTAAACCTAATAATATTGGAGAGCAAGAGAGACTTGAGGTATGGTGTTTACTACAAGAGTTCGAGCTAAATATTTAAATGGTTTATGATTTATGATTTATACTTTATTTTTAATATAATCGATACGGAAAGATGACAAAACTAATAAGGGTGACAATAAGAATATAAGTTCAGAAAATAGTTTAAGATTGATCACAAGAATTCAAGAGAATGTCTCATTCATCATTGGTATGGCTTGTGCCGCAACCATGAATTCTCATTCCAACACCATAGAATGATCATCCATGTCAATGACTTCCTTAAGTCTATCTCTCCAAACCATGACCCTACTCACATGTGTGCCTTTCATGACACCAAATATCGTCATCCTCGAATTGGATCGCCTTGAAAGCACTCAACTCTTTCTCGATGCTAGCCTTCCTCTTTCTAAGAGATGAAGTCATTTTCGACTTAGGAAGCTATGGGTAGCTCCCGTGTCTATCAAAGGCAGAACTTTTTCCCATGTAACCTATTGTAGACACGAATCTCAAGTCCAAGGAACTTTCATCATCATTCCTTATCCTTGTCTTGCGCCTTACTTCGCAATATTCTTCAAAATTTCCTCTTCCAATATGTCTTTTCAACTAGCCCTCGTCTTAACAAGATTTTTCACATATCTCTTCTCATGAAGCTCCAGAACAATCTCGATCCCGGGTCTTCTTGAATTGGTTCAGCTCTTTCTTCGAATTCGTCTAATTGCTCCAATGTTTTTCGACTTTATTCGCAACGTGGTGCTTCTTTCCTTCAAGTGAGCCCTTTCCATAAAGAGTTCTTGAAGTATTTGTTCACCTTGTCGTATCTCCATGTCAAGCTTTTCAATTTCACAGCTTGTTCGTATATCCATCTGGAATTTTCGTGAAAAACCAAGTAGGTTGAACCAACTTTGGTCTAGTGCATTGGAATTCATTAAAGAACTGGGTCATTGGCACTGCCGTTTTCAGAGTGAGCATCGTCACCAACCTACATTGAATATTTTACACTCCCTAGGGTGAATGATACTTTAAATTGATTTCATGCTTCAAGACTTCGAATTTTTCCGAATGCCAAATGATCTTACAAAGTTAGTATTTATAATATCCTAGTAGGTCATTCGGTGACAACTTTTACCGGAAACTGAAACAACTTTGGCATGTGATATTTAATTTGTTGAATGTTTTTGTTGGATAGTTGAATTATAATTGGCATGACATGTGAAGTTTTTAAAACTCGAGTTTTAGATGGTTTCAATCTACATTTTGCATGTGATATTTAATGAACTTTAAATGTTTAATGTTTTAATGTTTACTAAATATATAATCAAAAGGGTTTTAAAACTTAAAGTTTTGGATGGTTTCAATCTACAACTAAAATTTTTGGATGGTTTCAACCTACATTTTCACATATGGTAAATTGAAATTATGTTACTTGTAACAAGACGATCCCCATTGATTTCATTGTATATGTTGATTTCTAATTTGATATAATTGCATGTATGATGGTACATTACTTGTAAAGACATTGGATTAATAGTGTTCATTGATTTTAGTGTAAGCGCAAAAATTATCGACAATGTAGAACGATTTTTTGTGTTATAATAATTAAACCTAATAATATTGGAGAGCAAGAGAGATAAGGTATGGTGTTTACTACAAGAGTTCGAGCAAAAAGTCATTCGTGACAACTTTTACCTGAAACTTGAAACAAAGAGAATCTATTTTGGCTAGGACATCATGTAAGATGCCCGACATAAACAAGAAATTGTACTTGAAAGTCGAGATTCCGGCAAGTGGGGACAACCACTTGTTATCTCGTCCCTTGGAGGCTAGGCTACATGGGGACCGAATCCGACCTTACAAAATGCAATAAAGTGAAATAATTTGTACCATATGGTCGGAGAACATATACAAGAACAATTAATATACAAGAACAATTAATTTATCCCAATATTGGATATATATATATCCAATACATATAACATTTTTAATCAATGCAAATGTATAAAACCTACTTTCATTGATACTAGAGTATGTGCTCGTATCCAAACAATTTGTAACATGTGCAAACCACAAATAACATAAGCAAGATTTCAATTTTTAGTTGAGTACCGGAAGTTCTAAAACATATTTAATCCAAAGATAATAAATTGTTGGACACTTCACTCAAAAATTCTAATGAATTCATCTCTAATAATCCATTCATGATCTATTCTGACATTTTCCATTTCTTAATTTTTTACTTTTTCTTTGATTTCCTGAACTTCTATCAACTTAAGGTGGCCGCACACACCAAGTGACTATACCTAAAACTTATGGAATCGTGTTCATAGTCTTCAAAGTGAACAAAGTCTCCACTTCGACGAGTTCGTTTGAAAAAATAACCTTTCAAACATAATAGACCCTTTGTCATACCGAAATCCGTGATCATTATAGTCTTGTAATAATTTCATTTTTCGTTCAAAGGTACCGCATCAAATAATACTTCACATTTCGTTGTCAATAGCAGAATTACAACAAAAACATCTCCCGCACAATAAAATAAATTTAACATTTAATTATGCATATTTAAATTTATTTGTAGATCTTTAAATCATTAGAAAGTAATTCAAATGTTACCTTTCTCTAACAAGATCGAAACTCGATCACCATCGGATGATATTGTAGTTTCCTCTAATTGCATTTCTTCAAACATTGCAAATTTACATTTTTCCCTTGTATTTAGCTCTGTAGGCGTTTCCAATCGTTCACATACATTTTGTTTTCACTGTGATGTCATTGGATTTTATAGCGTCTATGCAAACATCACAAAAACAAGAATATTTTCTTTTATCTAATGCAAACACATTTGTGGACAACTTTGTTTGAATTGAATGCAATTTTCGAGTCCCTTTTTATTGTTTCAACGTCATTTTCCAATTGATCTATTTGCGTCTTCGATTCCAATATGCCGTAAAAACCTTTTATATGGAAAATTAGAAAAAGAATTTGAACATGATATCAAAATACAATTAAAAATAATCATTGCATTATAAATGTACAATGTTTAAAATTAGATTTCCAATATAAATTAAATTGAATGTACCTTCGCACTTCTCTCTTTGATGGGTTAATCTCATGGCTTAGAGCAGCTTTGCACCATTGAACAACTTCTTCAGTTGCCTTCACAAGTTTGCCTGCAAAGTGGTTCATTTGATATCTTCGAAGTACTCGTTTTATGCATGCCCCCGCACCGTCATGTTCTCCTTTTCCATGGCCGGCCTCAAAGAAATTCCAACAATGTTTAATGCAAGTTTTCTTATGAAGACAACACAACCAAAAACAGATCGTGCAGATTCGAATTGACTCGCGCATCCGTCCCACCATATCCAATGTTCATTGAATGTTATTCCACGATTTTTTAATGAATCATAAATTCTTCCAAAACAATGTTGTATAAAAAATGTATCATGTGTACGATCGTCACTGATATAAACGTGATATTCTTTAATGATATGTCAATTTTTACTCGTGCTTTCTATATGATCAGCATATTTTGTTCGCATGTCTATATAGAATATGGACGAGCATTGAGACTTGGTCGCAGTGATAGTATTCACTCGAATTTCTTTTTGTGGAACAAATGTGTAGTTTTCTCGCAAAATCAATCACTCACAAAATGGTCCCTGGAAAAAATTCACGAGATTTTTTGAATTGCAAGTCTTGCCATCGAGCTCTCCATGGGAATGCTTGGTGTATTTGTAAATTTCGCTTCAAACTTTCTCAAAAAGTCTATCGTAAAATTTCGTCTCTCGTAATTCGATTCTCCTTTAACATTATCTACACCTTGAATCGATGTACTGATATATTCATATCTCTTCCATTTAACTTTCATGTTGGACAATGATTGATCATTTATATCAATACGATATTTGTTTTGAAATTTAGTCAAATTTCCACAATCATCGCATTTTTTACCACCAACACATTTCTTTGTAAAATAGTTCACCGCTTTCTTTCACATAGAATTTGAGATATGAATTCACTCGGGATAGTGGAAGGAGGAGGTGAATCCTTCCATAATGTTCTACCGAAATCAAGGAATGTGTCATAATATAACTCAAATTCCACATGATAATCGCAACAACAAGTGTCGCGCATGCTGATAGGTTTTACATACCATGGTTTTTGTCAACAAAAGCACCGAGTGAAATCTGAATTCGACGATTTTCTTTGAACTTTTTGAATAACTCTATTTGAGTGGTTTCCAAGAGATTTTTTTCATGTTCTTCGTATTGATTTCGTGTTATTCTTCTTCGCATCACATGTCTTGCACGTTGAAACACGAATGTCTCTTCCAATATTCATATATTATTTTTTTAACATCTTCTCCAAGTCTATCTTTGTATGTTGCTCATAAATAGCTCTCCAACAAGCGAGTTCATCATTTACATCTATTTGCAGAATAAATTTTCTTTGTTTGAGGCAGAGCTTTTCATGAGGTTCCCAAAGGCTGACAGATGTAGATTCAAAACGATCTCTCTTGAGTACTTAGAAACCTATTTATTTAGCCCCCACGATATTTTTAAAACATACATATCTCATTCTAGATTCTTAATTGACTTTGTTAGTAACTACCTATATTTTTAATTTCTTTCATTTTTTATACCTTTTTGTTGATTTTCTATTCTAATAGTACAACAGTTTCTTAAATTCCCTGATGATAGGAGACCTTCTAACATTTGAGCTTCGAATCAATACTTGCTCATTTTTGAAATACTTTTCAAAAATTCTATCGACACGATATCGTATACATGGTCGCTTTTTATCTCCATATGTGTGAGTGTCGACATTTTCTAACATCTCATTATCGATAGTGATTTCATCCTCGTACATATTCGTTATACATATTCAATAAATAACTAAATTAATAAATATGTCAATAAATATTAGGAAAATTTTAAATATATCAATAGATCATAATATTTACATTTACATACCCTATCTAATTTCTTCTTGAGGTTGATTTTCTTCTTCAATATCTTGAGGAGTATCTCTGCCTGCTTACATTAAACAAAATATTTTTCAAGCTAGTTCATCAAATAAAAATTAAGCTTCACATTTTACATTGGGAATTAAAAATATATTAATATATCATAATATTTACACTTACATACTGCCTACCTTCGCTTGAGGTCGATTTTCTTCTTCAATATTTTGAGGAATATCTCCGTCTCGTTTACATCAAACAAAATATTTTTCAAACTAGTTCATCAAATAAAAATTAAGCTTCACATTTTACATTAGGAAAATTTTAAATATATATCAATAGATCATGTAATATTTACCTTTACATACCTCGCTTCAATTTCTCCGCTTTCGAGGTTGATTTTCCTCTTCAATATTTGAGAGGGTTTAACTTTCTTTGCGATATTGTCTTGTCTCTTCTCTACGTTCCTCGTGGTCTTTTTCGATCATATTTTCTCACACAAGTTCTTCGATTTCCCATGATAATAGGGTATGAGGTTCAAAAATTTCCTTCAAAAAATTAGACAATAACTCAATTACAAAATACTACAAAAGATTTAATTTAAAAAAATCTTTTGTAAAAAATACGTAATCCAATCCAAAACACACACTTTAAAAAACACAAAACACGTACTTCAACACAAAACACGTGCATACCTCCAAGAAAAATCACACCGCCTCCAAGAAATGTCTTCCAAAAAAATTATTTAAATCCAAAATTTGAAGAAAAGTTTTTGAACAAAGAAGCTCAAAAGATTTATTTCAACACAAAACACATACATACCTCCAAGAAAAATCACGCCGCCTCCAAAAAATGTCTTCCAAAAAAGTTCTTTAAACCCAAACTTTGAAGAAAAGTTTTTTAACTCAAACCAAGTTGTAAAATGAAATGACTTATATAGAGGATACAAGCTCAAGGAGAAGTTGCTATAAGCATCACATGAATATTTTCTCTTCAGCCACACTTATTCCATGAGAGAATACCATACCATCATGGAGGGATATACTTGGGAAGGCTTTGAAGAGGAGATATATCAGAATTTGAGGAGATGCATGGATCATGTGGAGATGGAGGAGATACATAACCCTTTGATGGGGTTATCACAGCCACCTCTTTCCTCTTTAGGAATGAGAGTGGATCTATCTATGAGCCACTCCATTAGTGTGAAAAAAGTATATCATAAGAATCATGTTTTTGTGAATAATGATTTACTTGATGAATATTTGCATTCCTTTACCATACATATGCAGGCCATTGTTCCAAGTGGGGTCATTCTTCCTTATAAAATTCATTGTCAACTTGGGACCATAAATAGTGTTAAGCATGGCCACTCCCTAAGAGGATATAGGGAGATGACATATCATTGAGGGTGTACTCCAAAGGCACCAAAAATCACCCACCTTCTCAAAACATGTGAGAATACTATGGAAGCAAGTAAGTGGTGGGGAAACCACTTATTATATCTTTATCTGATGTAGTTAGGAGACAAACTGCGTTGGTTCCGCATGTGGGACTATGATCATCCTCCATTATTGCATATGGAAGCTTATGTATCCTTGGTTTTGATCCCATACATTGATGATGTCCTTATTCTTATTGTGGGAATGATTGGAGGAGGGATGCAAGGATTGAATGTGCCCTTTGGAAGTGATATTATCCATGTTTCTCATGCTTCTTGTTTTAGGGAGAACGTTGGGCAAACAATGATTGCTACATTGGGTCTTTTGTTTCCTTATGAGGTGAGTCATTGGCATCTCATGAGAAATTAGGAGGAGCATTTCATGCAAGGATGGATTGGGAGACACTTGGCTTATGAGGAGAGCTTATCACATGGGGATGTCACCAATGAAGGAGGAGAAGAGTTGCAGCACTCACCTTTACAGTTTCTTGAGGACAAGCAACATTTGGGAGGGGAGGACTGTAATATTCCCAGTTAGCTATAAGCTAGTTGGAATATTAATATTTGTTTTTTCTTCTTAGTTTGATGAATAAGAGGTTATGGAGACCCATAAATATCCTTAGTAGGAATAAAATCACTGCTAATGTGAATGAAGATCCTTCTAGTGGCTTGATAAAGCACCCTTTTGTGTGAAAAGGAGTTGGAGGATGTAGACTGGGTCAACCTTGACCAAATCAACAATGCTGGTATGGAAGGAGTGGCATTCATTGTGGGACAACGCAGTTTTGGAGGGAGACTTCATGAATGGAAGTAGTGGATTTAATGAGTGGGGCCCAAGATGAGGAAGATCACCAAGCCTATAAGGAAGGGGATGGTAGCCATTGTGGGGAGGTTGTTGATTATTATTTTGATATGGTCTGTAGGACTGTTTGCTCTCTTCAATTGTTTAGCTAAGACTCCAATGTTGTTTAGCACAGGGTGTTCCTGAATGGGAATTCCACCTTCATCCTCGGGAGAATTTGAGTGCCTACTTAGGAGAAGTATATGCACTATATCTCCACATTCCTACATTAGGCCAAGCTCCATATTTCTTCTACAATGCATTTTCTGCAAAGGGTTGTGCTGTGTTGTAGGGTGCGGCACTGGAGATTTTATTTGGGTGATTTCTGAGCTAGATTTCAGTGGATGAAGGTTTCCTTCCATTAGGAGGATAGTAAGGAAGGCCCTTGAGCCTTATTGCATAATTTGGCATGAGGCCACACTATCATTTTCCCCTACATCACATTTTCAGTCTTGGAATACGTTATTTTAGGGAGGAGTTGGATGGGTGGTTTCAGTACACCATTTGGGGAGAAGGTTTTCCAGTGAAGGGATCAAATTTTCATTTGGAGATTCTATTGGAGGAGGCTTCATTCTTTGTTATATTAGATTGGCCACATATTTCCAGTTGTTTAGTTGTAGTAAATCTTCAGCCCTAGGGCTTTGGTCATTTCTTGTATTTTGGTGTATTTTTTGAAAACCCTCTTGGGTTCTTGTGGGAGGTTGTTATAGAGCCTTAATATTCATGTATATTATCTTTTGAGGCATATATTAGCCCTTTGTATCATTGTATGTTTTTTATTTTGTAGCAGTGCTCTTATGACTGCACTGTAGAAGTCTTCCGGCATTTTGGTATGGTAGTAGTACCTCATTCTTGAGGGGATTCACTTATTGGAGGCTTGTTAGCTCATGTGATGATTTGTGCCCCATTATATTACACTTCTTTGCTGCTATTATGATGAATAAAAAGGCTCCATATTGGTCTCTCATATTTATGCATTGATCTACACTGCTATTTCCATGTTTATGTCTTGTATTGTTGTTTTTCCCATTCGGGAATATTACAACTTTTCCTCCTTGTAATCAGTTGTTAGTTAGATTAGGTGTCCTTGAAGGTATTCGGTGGTCTAGCCCAGCTGGTAGACATGATGTAAAGGTATCTAATTCTATAAATAGTGAGAGGAAATAGTTTGAGAGGGTTGGGAGATGATTATTTGACACTACCATAGTTGTAATGTTTTAATATCAATAATATACAGTTGCGGTAGCCTATTTCAGACCTGAGATTCTTCTTTGTATTCTTATGTATGTTTGTTCTATCTGTCTTTTAATTTTTCTCCAGTATTATAGTTGTATAATCACTTGGAATTCATGATTACATGCTCCAAATTCCTTTATACACCTAGTCTGTTGTAAATGTCATGATTTATTAGTTTTCATATGTATAATCACTTGCAATTCATGGTGGCATGCTCCAGCTTCCTATATGCATATAGCTTGATGTTTTTTCCTTCATGTGTGGTTTAATAAGAATATAATTGCCTTGACTTCCATGAGATAAGTTGACTTGTGACTTAGTTTTCATATTGACTCTATAATCCCAATGGTAGTTATCTGTTTACATCTTTCACCTACACAAAAACAACACATTCAATCCAATTCAGAGTTAGCCATATGCTTTCAATTTATTCATTGAATATACTTTATCCTTTTGAGAGATCCCTCTTAGACTAGAAAGGATAATTTACAATTACAAGTGGTTTGAAATAGTTACTCCAAGTTGATCGTTGAAGCAGCCTAATAGGACACAATTTGGTGATAACATGTTCCATAGAATTCTCCAAGAATTTTTATTTTAATACAACGTTGCATCTAATTTTTCCTCCAAATTCTGAAATAATTTTATTTTAACACAACGTTGCGTTAGATTATTAACAACACAAATTTCCTCTTACAATCTTGAAGAACAAAAATTTTCTCATACATCATTAAAACATCACACTGCACACCTTAATCATACCCTATAGCTGCACCTTATATTCAACAAATTTCTTCACTATTGCTACACAATGGCCAAAAACAAATGGATTGTCCAGAGTTTTCTTCAGTTTCTATGACAACCGAAGAGAATGAACCTTAAACTGAGGACAATAATTAGTTAATGCAGGTGCTAAATACTTCTAATTTTTTTTCCCATATTGTTTCCTTTCCAGACATGTTTCATGATTCTAGGAATAACAATATTTCCAACATAATTTTTTCACTCGATATTCTTAACATCAAATCTGAAACTTTCTCGTTCCTTTGTAGAGAGCTCCTGAGACAACTTTTCAAAATTTGAGATATCGAATCTAGACAATATTTTTAAATTTTTTTTATCTATGTATTAGCAGAAATTACTGGTTAATTATAATAATTTTCGCCATAAAATCGTCGATCCTCTTGCAAACAACTCACCTTGCTTTAAAAAAGGAGTATGGCTCGTTGATTTTGGTGATGATTTCAACTGCTACATGATATGTTCCTATGATAACTCATTTATCTGCTACATGAGTTTACAGTGAGTAAGGCTTGTTTTTTCTTTAAAAATGCAATGTTTCGAAATATTTTAAAAATATGCACTAGAATTAAATTTAGTTCTATTAATTTTAGTAAACACACTGCTAGGTAAATACAAAAAAAATAATGTTATAACTTAGACAACTAGGAGAATCAAATGTTGTGTCCAAAGACTACCTATAGTTCTCCATAGTATTAATATATATAATTTCCTTTAGCCATCTCACTAGCTTTCCATTGTGATCAATTTATGGATTACATTTAAAATAATTAACTTTAGTTCTATTAAATTCAGTAAACACACTGCTAGGTAAATACAAAAAAATAACGTTATAACTTAGACAGCTAGGAGAATCAAATGTTATGTCCAAAGGCTTCCTATAGTTCTCCATAGTATTAATATAGATCATTTCCTTCCATTGTGATCAATGTATGGATTACATTTAAAATTTCCAAATATTATTTTAAAGGTTTCTCCTGATTTTAATGGACTTGCCACCGAAGAAGCAACGTGATAAACCTTTACCCTTAGCTTTCCTATGTGTTTTTCCATGGTTTCTATGGTTGCATTGTAGGTATCTGTAATTTGAATTCAACAAAAAATAACACATTAATGAAAAAACAAAAATCTCAAAGGAATAAGAAATGATTATTTACATTGTGTTATGGATACTTACCATTGTGTTTTTTTTAAGAAGGTAAAAACCCATAAAATTTGTGTGTGTAGTGTTGAAGATAATGGAGAAATGCATTTTAGGATAGAGTAAGTTCATTAGTTGTTCGTGCTATCACTAGAAAATCGTACAGGGAAAAGACATCATGAAATGTCAAGCAGAAGAATTTACAAGGAAGAAAGACATTACATAATATGGAAAATTTAACTTTTCCTAAGGTCAAGCAGGAAAATTTATCAAATACCAAACAAACAACACTGACCCTAAGCAATCCGTGTGACCTTTTCTTAGATAGTAGCGAATATCTTCACGGCTATCGCTCTAATAGTCGTGCGATCCTGGGTATGGCGGAAGGTCACCATCTGGGACCACTTGGCACACTTAAGGAAGATGTTTCCCCACACAAGGCAGCCAAGTATAGCCACCTTGGAGCCACCTTGAGGCCTCAATTTTAGCACATAATGGAATCAACTTCCCACTCTTGTGTCAACATCCACAATTGTACCGAGAGAGGGAGGGAAATTTGAATTTTGACTGTAAAAGACCACCATGGGAAAAATAATATAGAACACATTGTTATGCTATCCAAATTGCTTGAGAGAAAACCAACATTGTGTTGTCCAAGCAGCAAGGAGTAGAAGGATTCAAATTTTTTCCATCCAACACCTCAATCCAAGAGAAGAAGTTCCTCAAGTGTGTGTTATTCGACCACCCGTCAAGGAGAGAGAGAGAGGCTTGCAAGAAGCTTAAAGGGAATAGTCCTCCTTGCCTTGAATGTTAGAGCTCCAAAGCTTTAAGGATTCATTGCAATTGTTTTAGCATCCTACCTCTTATATCACCAGCAACTAATAAAAGGGGAAGAGTTCTCCGTTGGTATTATTAGTGTGTTTGACTCGATTGAGCTTGTATTGTATTTGTATTTTTTGTTTCTTGTTCCTCCTCTATTGTAGCATGCTATGTTTTGTACTTAGTTTTCTACATGTCATGATTATTCAATAACCATCTAAAAAATCATTTGACCTATTACGTGCTTGTATGAAATCAGCCTCCCCTACCAAGCACACTGCATTTCATCCGCCCATGTGCCAAATGCACCACAATAGGATTGGTGACTCAACTTCTTTCTTCTTCGTAAGCTAGTGGTTGTTGTTTATAGGACCACTCTCCTGCCCAGACTTGCTACAAGACCATTATTTCTTTCCCTTAGCCTTTCTCATTCACCCACAGTGAGAGATTCATCTCAGAGAAGTTGGAATTTTTGGGCACTTCAAATCTGCACGCGCTCAGCCCAGACAGACACACAAATCGCACTCCTGTGTGAAAATAAGCCACACAGAAACCAATGAGCACTTTTTTCATTGTTTTTCCTCATTTTTAGAAATTGTAAAGTGATTGGAAACCCATAATAAATTTTCCATCACTGTGTTCTGGTGTTTCTTGACTAATTAGGACATGTTTTTGGCTGAACTTTAGCTTAGCAATAACATTGTTTTAATTTTAGCTTATTATCATAAAAAATATCACATAGTTTAAGTAGGGGAAAGTAAGTGGATTTTAAATCCACAAATGCTATCTAAACAAACTAATTTTTGATAATAAACACCAAACGCATAGGATTAATTAGCGAAAAGTAAGTGGCCCATACATCCACACATCTTTAGCTAGTTTTCATTTTTTCAATTTTTTTGCATTAGTTTAGTTTAAATTTTTGCATTAGGTTTCAGGACAAGGACCAAAGTATCGAAAAGAAGGCAAGGAATATCTGCCACCCTTGCAGCTCTTGGTGAGCCTGGGTACACATATGAAATATTTCTTAAGATAGTTTGTCATCTCCCTATAGTGCAAAACTTAGACTAACTAGGAAAAAGTTAGACTAAACCGATTCGTTGGGTACGTGTCAACACCAAAATTAAACTGATTCGACACCATAACAGACCCAACGAGACCTCGTCGATCTATAAATTTTTTGGACCTCCCCCTATTAGTGAGAGGAGTGCCAGGTCTTTCGCCATTTAGGCATCAAAGATGACACACAACCACCCTTATTGGTTCATCCTTTATCAGGGAATCTTTAGTTGGTAACCCCCAAGGGTCACCCAATGCCACATCTGTGGAAACCGCCATAGGGTCACCACACACAACTCCTACCACAACCCCCAAAGGTCATAGGTGTGCTACCCCTCCAGGGAGTCAGGAGAACACACAACAGGGTACGTCACAAGGTAATATCCCCTAGGCACCCCCCATACACAACCACCCCTAGATTCTTGTGTTTCCACAATACACAATGGAACTCAATACTCAATTACCTTTTATAGCATCATTAAACCTCCCAGATCTATCAAAGATAACTAATGATCCCATTGTGTACAACCCCAATTGGCCCCCCATGCCCACGAAACTCCCTTCGTACATTCCAAAATTCAAAGGGAAGCAAGTAGAAGACCCTGGAAATCATGTAATGACTTTCCACCTATGGTGTTCATCTAATAGTATTATTGATGATACTATTTGACTAAGACTGTTTCACCACACCTTAACTAGACCTGTCGTGAAATGATATGTGGAGCAGCCTTATGCTTCATATGTAACCTTTAGCGCCCTCGCTATTGCGTTCCTTACATATTTTCAGTTACCCAACCACCATGATTTAGGAATGTAGTTACTAACTCATTTTAGGCAAACTCCAGCTATCCATATCTCGAACCATCTCCATGAATGGCCGCGACATCGAAGTTTGTGAAAATCTAAACTCGATGATAGAGTTTTACTAGACCTATTTTTGAAGACACTCACAGTAGATATTTCAAAATATGTGGCAACCCAAGGACGTACCTCTGAGGAGGATGTCATTAGTAAAGCCCAACAAATTGAACTTATATACACCCAGTCATGATACATTTACAATATCCTGTCTAACGCCCCATGCCTGCAAACTTACAAAGAATCACTAGGCGCATTGAATACTGCAGACAAATTGATCGGACCATTAACCCAAGGTCACCTAGGCATTAGTATCCAGTACCCAGGTTACTTGTATGATTCTAACCAAAACATCAAGAAACTTGGCTATCACTAGAGTCATTCTTCACCTCTGCAGAATATGACCAATAGGGTGTCTTCATACCACCATCAGCAAGGAGGATCATACCCTCCCTCGTAGAGGACTCAGTACGTAGCTAGGACTGCTGACGAAAGAGCTCCCCCCCAGCAACCATATACCAACCATGGACAGGGACCCCAATATTCTCCTTTTCTAGCACAAAACCCACCACTGCAAAACAATGTGTCGATGAACTTCGTGCAACTTTATCAAGATTAGCTGCATGAGTCTTACAACCACAAGAATTGTAGTAATCCTCCTAACGCTGCAAGAAAAAGGCCTAAAAATAAACAAAAGGTATATTATGGACAAGGGGCAGTAACCAGCAACACCTTCTGCAATCTCAAGCTGGGGTAAGCCCCAACTGAAATCAAAACCAGGAGCTAAACAACTCCCAAGGGAAGAACAAGAGGGAAATTTTGCAGACAAACCATTCTTGTGCTATTTGTGGTGAGTATGGAAATTACACTCATCACTGTCTCGAACTCCTTGAGCTAAAGAAAATTTAGGTTAACCGTGGACAAGGGGGACCTACATAAAAAACCACTGTAATGTAGGAACCCTTCCCCCAGAAAGGATTGGTTAGTACCCAACAGCACCAACCACCCCGAAATTATTTCAGGAACAACAGCCACGAAATCTATATGACTGGCGAGGAAATTTTATTTCAGATAAGGAATTGAATCTATGATGCTCCCCTAGACACCAACTCGTTAGGGGCCAACATAAGTGCACCTACCATGCCATTGACTATATCCAAAATTCCTATTGAACCCCTTCCAAATATGGCTAAGGGTCCAACAAGGCGAGTGGGACACCACTCAAAAGAGGCCCATAAATACAACATTCTGGACGATTTAGAACAATCTCCTATTTCCATGTCAGCTTTATAGGTGCTGCAATCTTGCCCAAAGCAACGTAAAACCTTAATTTCCTCATTAGGCACCATCAACCCTACCGATTCGTGCCTAATGGCTTTCGAATTAGACAAAGCCACCCCCAGGCTTCCTTTATTGGTCACCTTTCAGATACCGGTGTCAGTCCAAAACATCACTATACACCGATGTATCATCGATGATGGTGCATCTACATGCATCATGTCCAAAACCATTTGGCAATAATTGAGATCTCCCGAATTGAATCCATTCGACATCACGCTCAGAGCATACGACAGGCGCCCTTCTTCTCATGTCGATCTCTATCAGAATTTCCCTATTAACTTGTCCAACAAAATGGTACTCTTAGATATTGAGGTCCTGGACTCTCAGCTTGACTACAATATACTCCTTGGGCAGAGAAATATGTATGCAATGTCTTCCATACCCTCTTCCATTTTTCGAGTGATGATGTTCCCCAATTAGGATCAAATCATCATTGACATACCATGACAAAAAACCCATGATGGTTGCTGATGTCATTCTACCATATGTAGACACATCTACAGAGTCGCTCATGCGGTACCAAGAATATGGTCCTCACCAATTCAAACCATCATAAATCCTCGGATCATTCCTAGGTGATCCTCCTTTTATACCAGAATCAAAATCTGATGTCAATGGGGCCCATTGTGCATGATGTTATCATCAAACACCAAAACCAGCTAGGAAATAAAGACTAGTAGTAATGAAACCGAGGCCACTGGAACATATTTTCTAGCCTATGCCATCTCCCAAACTCAATTCTTATACGCTCCACCTAGTTTTGTGTCACAACAAGTCTTGGTAATGGTAACATTTCCAAACATGTATTTCACGATACCTATCTGGTATTTGGTCCCACCAACCATGCAGAGAGGCCCTAACATCACATCTACGGGAATAACCCTCGTCACTCCTTAGGAGGCGACACCGGTTAAAGAGACTCTCGTAGCAACACCAGTTAAAATGACCAAGAAAACCCACAAAAGGGGAAAAAGATAGAAAACCCAGCATACCAAGGGCACTACAACCTTGTGCATTATGCGATATCGTAGGCCATCCTACCAATATTTTCCCGCAATTAGATGAATTAAAACCTCTTCTAAGATATGAAAGAAATGTCGCGGCCCCAAGTTATTATAAAAAGGAACCATCCACGAAATATTAAGAAAAATAATTACACACCAACCAAGCGTGTGCTATCTGCAACTATTATGAGAATTACACTCATCATTGCCTAGAAATACTATGATATAGAGATGTCTTGCATGCCCTAAAATAGTAATACTAAGAGTATCCCTCACATCCCCCCATGCAGACGGATGAGGAAGAACCTCGAGTCATATTATACCTACAAGAGGCAAGGCAGTCACCTGAGAGACCACCTCCACCTTAGTTTATCCCTATACCTCCCGCCCAACGTTGTGCACTCTCTGATGAACACGGTCATTTCATTGTTGACTTAGCAGCCCTAGAGATATTTTAGAGATGATATCCTGTTAACCCATATACTATGTCAGCCTACAAGTATCCCGATATTTGTGTTGGGTATGTTCTGGCGATCACCCAGTACGTCATTGCCAGTATATCTCCCGATTTCATTTGTCATTAACTAGTTTACGCATGGCCATATTACGCCTCTCCCTAGGAGATAGCTCAAATACAGAATCCATGGAAATCCTGACAACGCAAGAGGATGTAACAAGAAGATCCATTCTCTTCACGTCAGCGAAAAATCGTCCAGTCAGGGGGCAGATCGTTAGCCCCCATCTCCCTCCATGGATAAGCCCAACCTGTATGTTATCCAACGCACGTAACTATTTTGTTACCAAATTCCTAGACCTAGAATCGCTCTGCAGATGGTATACAGTCACTGCACTAGTCCAGAGGGAATGAAATACCTAAGAAATACATTCTTGTATAGTATATCAAGGCAACCATCAGACTCGACACTATACTTACATCCCCCAAGTGCGCCTGCTAATAGACATCATACACTAATTGGAAATGTGCTACCAAGATGTAATTAGTCTAGATCCAAGAGAACCTAATGCAAGGCATACTACCCCCAGGTAGCCTACCTCCTATCAATACCAAAGCATTAGGCAAGACAAATCAACACACTGTCCTAGCAGGGCCCATGCCCATCCAAGGATGGCATGCAGGCTATGTGATAAAATTGACCACTAAATCAATCAATGTAAGTAAATAAAGAACCTTACAAACATCCTTAACATGGACACCCATAGCCATAGATCAATCTCTGTAATCAAGAGAAAATCACACACTACTATTGCAGGATTTTCTCACAATTCCACCATACGATGAGTTTTGAGTACCTTCAAAGGCTACGAACGGAAAGAGAAGTGTTAATTCTAAGCCCCCCAAAAGAGCTAGACCTTCCAAAACCAAAAAATTGGAGATGGAAAAAGCGGAATCATACCCCTACATCTGATCCTTTCCAAGCATCCACTTCAGGGACAAAGAGTATCCTTGGTTCTCATACCATTTACTCAGTAAGCACTGTGATACCGTGCACCATTTGCACCCATCATAACAATGAAATAGATTTGTGCCCCTTAATGGAAACATTTAGGTGCCTCTGTACAAAGCACAATTTCCAAATTGAGGAATGTGTAAGTACTCTTAATACGCCTCGTGAGTAACCTAGACTTGCTCTCATGCAAGCCACCATGATGGAAATTCCTCCCCCACCCCACGTCAACAATACGAAAAATCACATATGATTCATCTCGTTGTGCATAGGAACCATGAATCGTGTTGTCTACTCATCTGTCATTGGTGTCGAGACCGCTACAAATACGAAGGTAGTTGTACCAACAACGGTGAAAACTCAATTAGTGTGCACCCTGTTGACCGCGCCTAGTTCCACTGCATCAACTATGGAATCCTATTCATGTCTGTCGACCAGTTCCATTATGACCAAACCAGCTCCTCATGGCCTTACGCAAACTCACTCCCCCTTATATTCCTTGTTCCATTCAGATGAGGATATTCTGGAGGCCATGACAGAGCCATATTATCCATGGATGCAATGCATCACTGCTCGTTTTTTCTTCCTGAAAAGACGTTCAACCCTAACAACCTAAGAAACCAAGATATATACATAATTGAATCAAAATATTTTCTTCCATCTAGGAAATTTGATTGGTTCAAAAATCCCATTCCGTCACCCAACGCGTTTGAAGAAGGGAACATGTCCAAAATTTCACCAACCATCAAGGTAAATATCTCTAGAAATCTTGAGAAAATCGAAGAAATCTCACTGGGGGAAGCATGTTCCCTAGACGAAGTAACCTCTTAGACAAATTTGTTGCAAGAATATAGGGACATATTTGCATGGGACTATTCAGAAATTCCATGGCTTAGTCCCACTATCATAGAGCACCATATTTACACCTAGTCTGATATACCACTGGTACACTAGAAACAAAATCAATTGCACCCATCTAAGGCATAATCAATTAAATTAGAAATTGACAAGATTCAAAAATCTGAGTTTATCTACCCCATAGCTTACACATCATGGGTTTCCAACCCTGTTCCTATCATGGAAAAACAGGGCACCATTAGCATCTTTACTAATTTCCAATATTTGAAAAAAGCTTGTCCAAAAGACAACTACCCTACCCCATTCATCGACCAATTCATCAACTCTTGCACTGGACACGAGGCCCTATCCTTCATAGACAACTTCTTAGGGTATATGTAATGTTCCCAACAAAGGAATAGCTACACTATTGGGAATAATATGAGTTATTACCAATGTGGAGCTGCAGCCATATACCTCATATAGGTGTAAAATCACTTATC
The DNA here is from genome assembly GCA_034641835.2 of Pinus albicaulis. Lineage (NCBI taxonomy): Eukaryota > Viridiplantae > Streptophyta > Pinopsida > Pinales > Pinaceae > Pinus > Pinus albicaulis. Next base: position 388,291,986 of record CM076575.1, read on the forward strand.
CTTCAATAAAATATGCAGCAGCAACCTTATACAACATTTTATAAAGAAAAAGGTGGGGAAAAGTGATGTTTTTGGCCCTACAACGAGTGTATTCAGAGATTTGTGTAAAAATAAGATGGGAAAGTGGTTGGATCTGATATCTAGGGTTATTAGAGACTCTCATGTCAAATTTAAACAAAAAAAAAAGCATTTTTATATGTTAAACAGTTCCTCCATTCCTAACTAGGCTAGAAAACCTTGATTTCCCATGACCCATAGTATGCAGAAATTTACTGAAGCATGAGAGCATAATTTTCTGAAGGGTTTGACTAAAATAAGGTATGAACATTGAAAAATAATATCAGAGGCATAACTCATACATTTTACAGAAGAAAGAGTGAGGAAATACAGGAGAAATCCTCAGAAATGAGGTGCTACAACCATGACAAAAGACTGCATAACCATGACAGCGTTATTTTTAGGGCTGAAGCATCATTTTATTGATTCTTTAGATATAGAACAGATCTGTAAATAAAAATATGGATCCAATACAGATCCATGTACAAGAAAAGCTGATCTATACATTCCCCTTGGGGTTTTGCTCAAAACATGAAGCACTGGAAGTAGATCTGAGATCTAAGACTTTAGATCTGCAGAATGATTCAGAATTTCTGAATAACACAATGGAATAGTAGATCATATCTGAAACAAACATGGATTGGATGGCCAATCCATGGATCACCACAGTGAAAGGAAGAACCCCAACACCAGAGATCTCTCCTCCAAAACGTAGGCAAAACACCCTGCAGCTATAGATCTACAAATAACGTTGTCTTAGGGAGAGGAATAGCACTGTAGCTTCTGAGAATGATTTGGCCTGATGCCAAGATGTATATCTAAAGTAAAATCAGAAAATGAACACTTCCAGGAGGTTAAAAGACACACTCACTGAGAAGAGCCACTGCTATCATCTAGATCTGAGCAGATCTAGTCCTCCACTTGCTGCAACTCACAATGACAGCTCAACCCTCAACAGGAGTAGTGTTGTAGATGTAAGGTGAAGCTTGGCCCAAGCCTAATAGTGGACAATTTAGAACAATTCTCCTCCAAGAGCTGCTCAAGGAAGGAGGTGGGATTCCTGAACAGGAATGCCCAACAAGGGATGTCTAGCAGAAAATTCCTCGTGAAATGATAATCTTCAACAACCTCTCCTTGCTTCCCTCCTCTTCCTTTTATAATATAGGAGCCTTTCCAAACCATAAACCACCTTGAGTCACTTAACCCTTTTCACATTATACCCTCCTTCTAGAACTGTGTTGTCCCTCAAAGAGGTTCAATGCATCTAGACTGCGCTATTTGACTTGGTCAAAGATGGCCCAATCTTGTGATTTAGACCCATTCACACTTTCAGGAATTTATTTAAATAGCCCAGATATGTCTCTGTTCACATAGGCATTGATTTATTCTGGGTTTTAGGAGCTTTACATGTCCTCCTTTACAATTTATTCATCAATCATGAAATGCAAAAATAAACAGGGAAAAATTAATGTTCCTATTAGCTGAAGCTAATTTAGGAACATTACAGTCCCCCCCTCCCAAATGTTGCTTGTCCTCAAGAAACTACAAGGGTGCTACAAAACTTCCCCTTCTTCTCTTGTGGCCTCCTCATCCAATAGTCTCCACCATTGCTCTGAATTTCCTGCAATAGTTCTGTCTTCCAATGATCCTTCCTCAATATGCAAGTTGGCCTTTGGTGAATAAACCCAAGGGTTCTCATTATGAAGAAATGGAAGGTTGTTGTGGAAACCTTCTTGTTGATCCATGGCCTCCTCAAGATAGAAGTGATGAAAATCATGGGGATTTTCATGATCCATGAAAGACTCCCATCTCCATGCTATCATCCAAATGTAGTGGATCACCTCCAAGCTTGGCAATCCATAGAAGAACTCCTCCCCAATACATATGAGAGGCATATTACCAACAAACATATGGCTCACTCTAAAAAGGGACAAGTGATCTATCATAGTGGCCATACAAAATCTCGTGCTCCTCTTGAAGCATGAAATGCAAAAATAATGGGAAACTCCTTTCCCCAAGGGCACATTCAACAAGTGTGCCTCTCCTCCAACTATGCCCCCAACAAAGATAAGGACATTTTCAGCTTGTGGGATAATGATTAGAATCATTCTAGCTGCCATGTGTTAGCACTCAAATCTACCTCAGGCTGAAATGAAGTAAAACTCAAGGCTACATCAAACCACGCTCAGCCTCGTAGCTAGCCCTACGAGGACAGGAGAGGGCTCTCTCCGTCAATCTCGAGAAAATGAGTAATAGGATGCGAGATGACTTACGATAAGAACTGATTTTAGGCTAGTAAAGAGATAGGTATGTTTGTTTTTTTGGTTTTTGGGTTTTCGCTGGAGAAATGGGAAAACAAATTTTGGGTCCGGGGATAAGGTCAGACCTTTGCAGAGTTCAAACTGGGGCGAGATAGGTGATGATCTTGATGCTTTAAATTGGATATATGGATATATTAGACCGACGAGGAGCTGAAGAGGGCAAAGAAGAACTTGGATCCTCTCCAAACAGCTGAAAACATATAGAACTAACTGAATTCAAAGGCTAAGCACTGTAAACAATGGATTCATCCTTATTTCACTCATTCAATTTAGTTCAGAAGCATAATGAAAGGATGGCAACATTAAACATGAAGAAACTTACAGTAAACAAAGGAGAAACACCATCAAGAACAGAACACCACAAGGATCCCAACAAGTGCCGCAAAACCCCTGATCTTTCCTTAGCCAAAATATGAAAAATATGTACAATGGTATCAAAGTATCCCAAGAGTCCAACCTCTCCAACCCCTGAAAATGATTGAGAAATTACAATATATAGATCACTCTAACACCTTTCCCCACCTCTAGGGGTCGAATTCCCTCTTCAGGGATCAGTTTCAACCAATTCTAATCATGGAACTACAATCTAGGCAGCTAACAACTTGCCTCTAAAAGAGTGGAAACTGATCCATTACATGATTTTTTGCTCATTTGAGAGTGAATCTTCTAGAAGAGATAAAAACAAGCCAAAGTTACATATCAAACATGAATTTACATCATAAAAACCCAAGAATTCTATCCATGAGCAAAACTGGTCCATAATAGGCGAAATACTGAGCTGGCAGCTGAAAATTGAGAAAAATTTCTAGGTGGGTCGCTCCTGAACTGCGTGGGTCGCTCATGTTCCAGGCTGATTTTGAGGTAGCTCCCGGCATCCAAATTGAGCTCATGATAGCTCGTTGGAAAGCCCTGGATGTCTACTTTCCAACCCAAGTGGAATTTCTGAATTTGGAGTTGATGTGACCCTCCAAAACCGCATTCTCCCAGAGGTACTTCCTGCTGGTGCAAAAGGTGGCAGCAAGGTGGTTTTCATGGTGTTTTTGAGCTGTTTGACCATCCAGATTTTGTTGAAATTCTAAGTTGACTTCAGAGGATGCATAATTAACCATGAAAAATCAAAAAATGTAAAAATATCCTCCAGCAAGTGTCTCAAAAAAATGCGAGCGCATGAGCGCGCGACCCACGTAGCTGCAAAACCTGTTTTTTAGACCAAAAATTTGAAAATGACAAAATTTTCTCCGAATTTGCCCAAATTCGGAGCGGAGGTCCTCCATCATGTGTCTGCCCAGTCAATGAAGCCTCGGCCAAAATCCGAAGTGGATTAGGCCTTTTCCGCCGTCGAAGTGCCTTGCGCAACCTCCTCTTCATGATCCTCATCCTCGCTTTGCAAACATGCATGCGAGCCCAGTAATGGCCTTTCATGTGGCGAAGCATGTATTTGTCTCGATTGGCCTTCGCCAACAGCTTCTCCAGATGTATATTTACCCGCGTGAGTACAGTATCTCTGTCAGCTGGTGTCATGTCACCGGGTCTCTTTCGATTCCACTGTCTGTCCTCACGGATTTGGCGCACCTCATAAAATGTGAGCTCATCCTCAAGATGTTTGTTGCGCTGCTCCAAATAGTTAATCACCCAATGAGCCTTCTGCAATTGGTCTTTCAGCTGGTCATTCTCGGCCCTTTGCTCCTGGATGACCTCCCTCGGCTTCGAGCTAGGAGAGCCCGTATCAACATCAATGACTGTCATATCGGTGTCCCGACCTCCTGATGGGCCCTCATCATGCATGGGCCTCTTGCCCCTGTATTGGGCCTATACCTGTACTGAAGAAGAAGGCGAGACCCCTCCCACATCACGTGGAGATAGTACTCGTCGTGTCGATGAAGTCGGCAAGACCCCTCCCACCTCACGTGGAGATAATACTCGCCGTGTCGCTGAAAATAAGGCCCTGTGGCCTCGCTGATATGTCTGAACCAAAGGAGTGATGATATGCTCAACCTCAAGCATGTCCGGCTGGTGTGAGGGCTCTCCTGCATCATGAACTGCCTCGAGAGGCTGCTGTGGCACTCTGAAAAAGTCTCTAGAAATGAAATCCTCCCAAGTGATGCCCTGCTCTGCCAACTGATGTGACACCAAGATTTTGATCAAAGTGAAATGATATATACTCTTGTACTGCTGCACTGGGCTCGTCTTCTTCTGCACAAATGTCACCATCCTCTCTATGCTGCGGTGTATGAAATACGGAATACTCATCATACGTACCCTTGTGAAGTGCATCAACAAACGAATATGGTATGAGAAAAGACGAGCATACCTGCCCTCACAACTAAAATACTGAATGATGAGCCTCATGAGCGGTGCATACTCATCTCTCAAGAATCTGAATGGAAAAACTCTACTCAAGTAAGCCTTATATCCAGTTTTAATGTATGGCTCATAGTGAAATTTCTCTAACTGCTGACCCTTGTTCCATTCCTCGCCCATGTTCGGTGTACCAGTGGCTTGAGCAATAGTCAAGGGTGATACAATGAAATCAACCCCAGCAAGGCTTACCCGACCATCCCGTAAATGAAGAACAAACAGACGGGCCAATTCACGATGAGGCCGGGTTTGTGCAACCATCTCACAAAATCTGAAACATGACAAATATCGGAAACAATCCATAGCTAATGGACATGCCTGCAACCGAGCCAAAGAAGTAGGCTCTTCTCTGCGATGATCACCACTTCTATGATCTCTGCGGGACCCCCGTGGCACATTACCTTCAGTCACCGAATCACTACCTGACCCTGGCTCATATTCTGACTCTGTCTCCGACATGGCTCTGACCAAGCTTTTGGCAATGTGTATACTGATATGAAAGCAGTGCAAACAAAGTTAGGATGTATGTTTCAACACCCAACCAATATTCCCACCGTCAAAACACCATCAAGGAATCAAATCATGGATAAAATCTCAGCTTTAAATGGATTGGAAAAGGCACAATCTCTGTTTTGAATGCAAGTGAAATTTTGACCAAAGGGAGCAGGCAACCTTCAGAATATTGAACAAGTCTTGTCAAAGGGAGCATGGCATCATATGAATGTTTTTGTCTATGAGTAATAACAACAGAGGTATCAAATGGGCAGTTTGAAACAGAGTTATGAAAATGTTTTTATCTTTGGGAAGTGAGACATAGTTAATCATAATCACCATGGAACAAAAGTTTTGAACATGGTATTAGTAATAGTAACGACCACAATGGTATAATGGGCATGAGAAAAACATGGTTTTGATAATATATGGCAAGGCTGGATGTGTCACTGATATAAGATAGAAGAAAAACTCATACAACCACCCATTTTCATTTTAAAACCCTGAAAACAATCATGCTATGACTGTGGGGTTTAAATCCTCCGTTTGAAACGTTTGAAACCACCAATGATGCCACCAATGCATTCAAAAACATCAAGCAATTGATAGAAACCTGTTCGAAGGCCAGTTGCATCGATTCCAAGCAAGGCTGGGCGCTCAGAATGAATTTCGAAACCCTGTGTCTGCGTGGGTCGCGCAGCCTCTGCGTGGGTCGCTCGGCCCAGGTGGGTCGCGCCCCTTGCAAATTTACACTGCTGAACTGACCTGCGTGGGTCGCTCTGCCCAGGTGGGTCGCTCGGCCTCTGCGTGGGTCGCTCGGCCCAACAACACTGCCCACGCAACTTAAAACTCTGAACTCGGCCCTCCAATTTGCAAAACACGATTTGGGTGCTATGGATTTGTGAAAATGAAACTTGTTTGGCTTTTATACTTGATACAAATATCTTCACAATCAGATTTTGTTTCAAATCTAATTGCAAACCCATATTACAAATGTTTTTGTAATTTCACTTTTGGCTTTTCAAATACAAACTTCCTTTGGATTTTTTGAGGTCGATACTAATGATTTTGCTGTCTTCTTGCAGGGATATGGCTATCTTGGCTAAGAAAGAGACCAGGGGTCTGCTTTTGACAATGTCTTCATGGCGGAACAATTACAATTTATTACAAAATGATAATGACAAATTTCTAGTTCCAAAACAGAGTTTTGGACTAGAAATATTTTTTTTTTAAATGCTGATGATAATAAAATAAAAATCACAAATGCAGAACTTTCCTCACTTTGCAGGCTTTATGAATAGTATATAAATGACTCAAAAACCCTAGACACCAAGACCTAGGACACTTATTGACATTTTTAATGACCATATATGTAATGACAATGACTATGAATGATTTTTTTGAAAAAATTTTAAAAATAGCACTGCAGGTGTAAATAGGAGGAAACATAAGACGACAGACCCCCTCGTCAGTGCATGGCATGCTCCTAGTGAAATGCAACGAAGTGGAACAAGCGAGACACCTAATAATGAATATGCAAAAGACGAAATGATCACTGACGGAGGGCTGCAAGGGCCGACTCTAACATTGGCTCCAATGGGGATGGTGGCTCCATGGAGATGCCAAGAACAGCAGATCTCTGGGGGAGTCCGACAGTGCCTCCATCCATTGGGCGATGGAATCATTATTTCAACGGATAACACAAAACCTTTGACACATTTATTGAATGAAAACTTGACTGAAAACTTGACTCAAACTGACTCGATGGCAAACTGAAATAATCTTGAAAAAACTGACTCAACAGACCAAACACAAATGACTCATGACTAAATTAAAACAAAACTTTGCCAAGCTTTTGAAAAAAGGCAGCAGTTCATCAAGATTTGGAATCATGATGACAACCACCTGCATACTAATGAAATATGTACAATCATGTATAATTGGATTTCCAATGTAACCAGTCAAGCAGATGGCTTCTTGACTGATTCTTCTGATCAGATCTCTTGGTCAACAATAGATACTGGTAACTGGGCATCCAAAAACATAATTGACCATGATCTCCTTCATCACTGAATACTGCAATACTCACCTTTACTGCTGACTGTAACAATTTTTCCAATGGATCATGAAAAACATGAAGATTTACCACCTGCTGAAGAAACAAGGTGTCTTTTTCTCCTGCTTCTGATCTGTCTTTATCATGTACTTCAGTAAAAGTATGCTCCTGGGCTTCAAGAAACTCTGAACAGGTAGATGAGCAGATCTCTTCTTGAGAAAACATTTCAACACATGAGACATATGAAGAAAATGAAAGGCAATCCGGAATGTTTTGATCTTTGGTATTCTGAAAATATGATAGGTCATCTTCAAATGATAGGATAGCTGGATTTTCATTATCAATCATAAGGAAAGAAACTTGAGCTGATTCTTGATGCTCAAACATGATATCTCTATCATCTACCATAAATTCATCCAAAGGAACTGTTTCACTTACTTGAATGAAGATCCCATCTTGTCGTACATCAACTGATTGGATTACCTCTTTATGAAGACTCTGTTCTGATGAACTGACAACATTTGAATCAAAAATTATGTCTATGATCTCAACAGTAAAACTCTCCTTTTCAGGATTCGGTACAAGGTATGCTTGGTCATTACAATCTGAATCTGGATCTGATATGACTGAGTGGACATTATCGCAATCTGCATTTGAAACTTGAATTTCCGGCATGCTGTCTTCTTCTGTGGGCAGATCTGAAACAAGCTCTTCTCTCTCATCATCTTCAGCCATATAGACATCTTCAACCTGCTGATCTATAAAGCTGCTTACAAGACTGTCATCCTTTTCAGAAAAGGAAGAAGTTTCACCATCACCTTCTGGACCGTGTGCACACTGCGGATCTGCGTTAACTTGAGCTAGAACATGACCTTTCAATAGCTGATCTATCTCATCTTCAGACAGAGGAGATAATACCTTTTGTTTTCTTTTGCTCAAACAGTGATTGTCTTCATTGATTTCAAGTGAAGGAGTATACAAATTTTCCTCATACTGCTGATCCATTTCATGTAATTCCTGTTCACTGTCAAGATTCAAAATTCCTTCATCTTCCACCGCACTAAGATCTTGATCCTGCTGCAAATTTTCATGATTGTCTTTATGCTGCTGAAATGGATTTTCATACAATGCTTCCATGATCTCATCATCCATGAAATTATCATCTTCATAATATTTCTCAAGGCTTTCAATAAAAGTAGAAGCATGTTTGCAACAGTCATGAAATAAATTTAATGATGGATAAGCTACTTGATATCTTTCAATGAACAGGGCATGAAAATCCTTTAAACAATAAATACAGGCCAGCGGAAAATTTTCATACCAAGATTGGGCTTCACCTTCCAAAGTGGCTAGGAATATCTTCATCAAGCAATCTTCAGGAAAATCCACCTTCAGCTTGTGAATATGCATATGAAATCTAACCAGATGTAAAGCAGCATCTTTCTTACCATCATCATTAAACGTAGGCAGATTCCTTGACCAATCTACCTTGGGCATCTTATTCGGAAAACCTGGAATGTGATCTCGGCTCATGGGAGCATATCTTCTTGTGATTCGATCCATCTTGAAAATCTCACAGCTACTGATCTCCCTGCAGTGAAGTCACCATGAAGCATCGATTTCTGGATTTGTTCAGTGAATGAAGTCGCCAGGTGAATGATTTCAGCCTTGCGATGTCTGACCGTTGTTCACCATCAACGATCAGATCTGAACTTGATACATGTACTGGGGCAATTTACAAGTTAAATACTACGATTACAAGTTATACCAGAGATCGACTGAAGCAGCATTTATCTACTTCGCTGATGCATAGCAACAGCGTTTCGAAGGCTACCTGGCGTGACTTCAGACTCCGTCTATAACAAGCAAACGTTTTGAGTTTCTCCCCAGTATGGTCGCCACTATGTTAGCACTCAAATCTACCTCAGGCTGAAATGAAATAAAACTCAAGGCTACATCAAACCACGCTCAGCCTCGTAGCTAGCCCTACGAGGACAGGAGAGGGCTCTCTCCGTCAATCTCGAGAAAATAAGCAATAGGATGCGAGATGACTTACAATAAGAACTGATTTTAGGCTAGTAAAGAGATAGGTATGATTGATTTTTGGTTTTTTGGGTTTTCGCTGGAGAAATGGGAAAACAAATTTTGGGTCCGGGGATAAGGTCAGACCTTTGCAGAGTTCAAGCTGGGGCGAGGTAGGTGATGATCTTGATGCTTTAAATTGGATAAATGGATAGATTAGACCGACGAGGAGCTGAAGAGGGAAAAGAAGAACTTGGATCCTCTCTAAACAGCTGAAAACATATAGAACTAACTAAATTCAAAGGCCAAGCACTGTAAACAATGGATTCAACCTTATTTCACTCATTCAATTTAGTTCAGAAGCATAATGAAAGGATGGAAACATTAAACATGAAGAAACTTACAGTAAACAAAGGAGAAACATCATCAAGAACAGAACACCACAAGGATCCCAACAAGTGCCGCAAAACCCCTGATCTTTCCTTAGCCAAAATATGAAAAGTTTGTACAATAGTATCAAAAGTATCCCAAGAGTCCAACCTGTAGAATGCCTCAGAAATTACAATATATAGATCACTCTAACCCCTTTCCCCACCTCTAGGTGTCGAATTCCCTCTTTAGGGATCAGTTTCAACCAATTCTAATCATGGAACTACAATCTAGGCAGCTAACCACTTGCCTCTAAAAGAGTGGAAACTGATCCATTACATGATTTTTTACTCATTTGAGAGTGAATCTTCTAGAAGAGATAAAAACAAGCCAAAGTTACATATAAAACATGAATTTACATCACAAAAACCCAAAAATTATATCCATAAGCAAAACTGGTCCATAATAGGCGAAATACTGAGCTGGCAGCTGAAAATTCAGAAAAATTTCTAGGTGGGTCGCTCCTGAACTGCGTGGGTCGCTCATGTTCCAGGCTGATTTTGAGGTAGCTCCCGACATCCAAATTGAGCTCATGATAGCTCGTTGGAAAGCCCTGGATGTCTAATTTCCAACCCAAGTGGAATTTCTGAATTTGGAGTTGATTTGACCCTCCAAAACCTCATTCTCCCAGAGGTACTTCCTGCTGGTGCAAAAGGTGGCAACAAGGTGATTTTCATGGTGTTTTTAAGCTGTTTGACCATCCAGATTTTGTTGAAATGCTAAGTTGACTTCAGAGGATGCATAATTAACCATGAAAAATCCAAAAATGTAAAAATCTCCTCCAGCAAATGTCTCAAAAAAAAGTGAGCGCATGAGCGCGCGACCCACGTAGCTGCAAAACCTGTTTTTTAGACCAAAAATTTGAAAATGACAAAATTTTCTCCGAATTTGCCCAAATTCGGAGCGGAGGTCCTCCATCATGTGTCTTGCCCATTCAATGAAGCCTCAGCCAAAATCCGAAGTGGATTAGGCCTTTTCCGTCGTCGAAGTGCCTTGCGCAACCTCCTCTTCATGATCCTCATCCTCGCTTTGCAAACATGCATGCGAGCCCAGTAATGGCCTTTCATGTGGCGAAGCATGTCTTTGTCTCGATTGGCCTTCGCCAACAGCTTCTCCAGATGTATATTTACCCGCGTGAGTACGGTATCTCTGTCAGCTGGTGTCATGTCACCGGGTCTCTTTCGATTCCACTGTCTGTCCTCACGGATTTGGCGCACCTCATAAAATGTGAGCTCATCCTCAAGCTGTTTGTTGCGTTGCTCCAAATAGTTAATCACCCACTGAGCCTTCTGCAATTGGTCTTTCAGCTGGTCATTCTCGGCCCTTTGCTCCTGGATGACTTCCCTCAGCTTCGAGCTAGGAGAGCCCGTATCAACATCAATGACTGTCATATCGGTGTCCCGGCCTCCTGATGGGCCCTCATCATGCATGGGCCTCTTGCCCCTGTCTTGTACCTATACCTGCACTGAAGAAGAAAGCGAGACCCTTTCCCACATCCGTCGGAATATTCTGCTGGTATTATGAATGATGGGCAATACCTTCTCACGTTGATGTGCCGCCATGTGGCTGCAAAATGGGCTATTGGCCTGGCTGATATGTTTGAATTCAGGAGGACTTGATGATATGCTCAACCTCAACATCATCGCGTGGTGTGGGAACTCTCCATCGCGAGCTACTCAATTTCAGCGCGGTAGCACTCTGAAGAATCTGAAATGATCTTTTAGTGATGCGCTGCCCTCTTTTATGTAGTGTATTCTGGTGCGATCGTGAAGCGGTGCACTATCGCATGCTCGCGCACTGGAAACGACCAACTGGCAACGCCGATGTCACCGTACTCATGCTGCGGTGTGGCAAATCTGGATGCTCATCGCCGCTGCCGCCCGAATTATCAATAGCGATGGTATGAAGAAGGCGAACGCTGCCGCGCTACAACTCATCGCGGGCAATGACCTGAAGGTGCGTACTCTGCTCTATAAAATCTGAATGGAAAAATGCTGCTCGATGACGCCATCGGTTTAATGCTGTGGCTCTGGTGAAATTTATACAGCGCGTTATGACATTCCACCCAGCGCATGTTGTTGGTATACCGATTGTGACAATAGTGGTGATGCAATGTGGCAAAACGCGTCTGCGTGAAAAACCGTGACGGGCTAAATTCGCGATGGCGGGCATTGCTCCTCTACGAAGTGAAACATGGCATCACTGGAAACAATCCGCCATCAGCGACATTACGCTATGACGAACCCAGCGTGACTTCCTCTACTGCGTGATCACACTTCTATGTTCTCGCGTTGGCTGGCATTACCTTGATCGCACGATCCGCATTACGGCTCATGTCGACTCATCTCAGGCAACCATTCGTGGCACAACAGCGTAACCTCTTACGACGTATGACGGTACCGACGGGTGGATATGCTGTTTTTCAACGCCTTTAATATTCTGCCGTCGAACATATGGGGCTGGAGATGTGGATAAATCCGGCTTTAAATGCGTTGGAAAGTACAATCTCGTTTTGATACCGTGGGCTGGCTTAAAGAGGCGGGCAACCTTGAAATATTGAACGTCTGGTAAAGGAGAACATGGCATCAATGATGTATTTGTTATGATATATATAAAGTCTCAATGAAGCGTTGAAACAGCGTCATGAAATGTTTACGTGAAGCGGTGGAGCTTATTCCCATATTCCTGAATAACCATGGAACAAGGATTTTTCCAACGAACAATAATAGCAATAGTCAAATAGCAAGCGTGACATGAACTAATATGGTTTTGGTCATTATAGCCACAGTTAGTTGTATCACTTATAAAGTGCCAACAGAGCTCTTTTCAACCATTCATTTTCGACTTTCAAAACCTTTGAAAACGATATCTGCAATATGGGGTTCAATCCTCAGTTTGACATTTAAATGCAATGATGCCACCAAGTGTTCAAAGTATCAAACAGTGAAATGCAGGCAATTTGAGGCCAGGTTAGTCGATTCCAAACAAGACTAGAAGAGCAAGGAATGGTGCAAAACCATCTCGTGGTGGCTCCACCCTCTGAAATGGGTAGCTCTTTGGAGTGTTGGCTATACAATTTATTGCAGGCGAAGACTTTCAATTGGGTATGCCATAGATGATTTTCAATCTATGGCGTGAATTCGCTAAATGCAAGGCTCACTGCCATGACTTCAGCTAAAATGTGACCTCAATTTTATCGTTGGAACCTTTATGATTTATTAGAAATGTTGCTTTAGTACTATTATGAATTACAATATATATAATCAGATTTGCTTTAGTCATTACAAGCTATATTACAAATCATTTTATGTTTTCCGCAACACTAAATACAAACTACTAAACTTTAGTTGATACTATGGTGCAATGTCTTCTTCAAGTTATAATATTCTAGAAGGAATAGGAATTAAACGATAGGAAATATCGCTTCATATTTGGAATAATTACAATTTTATTACAAATCAGTAATGACAAATTTCCTAGTTTTAAACGGGACTTACTAGAACTAGAAATATTTTTTAAAATCTTGATGATAATAAAATAAAAATCACAAAATATGGAACTTATCAACCTTGACGACTTCTATATTATTTCTCAATGAACAAATAAATTTCAGACCTAGGACACTTATTGACATTTTTAATATATCTAATAATATTTCTGAATAATTTTGTGAGAAAAATTTTAAAATAGACGCTGGAACAATATGAGGAAACATAAGACGTGAACTACTTAAATTAGGTACGGCATGCTCCTAGTGAGAATATAGTGGAACAAGCGAACCTCTAATAAATGAATATTACCAAAATGATCGCTGACGGGCTGCAGGCGACTCTACTTGTCAAAACAAAATGGGATAGTGATATGGGAATGCAAAGACAGATCTCTGGAGATGCTGACGGTGCCTCCATCCGTTAGAAGGCATTGAATCATTATTTCGGACAACGCAAAACCTTTGACACATTTATTGAATGAAAACTTAGTAAGAAAACTTGGCTCCTTTGACTGTTAACAAACTGAAATAATCCTTGAAAGAAGGCGGAAATATGGACTAGACATTAGTATGACTATGATGCGTAAAATTTATGGCAGAAAAAAATGGCGTTCATCAGGAATTTAGGATATAGTAGACATTACACCATACTAATGAAATATGTACAATCATGTATAATTTGATTTCTGACAAACAGATCGACGATTATGACATGGCCAGTTATACGGTGAATCTCTTGATTAATAATGAATCATACTGTGCTGAATCAAAAACATAATTGACCATGATCCCTCGCTTATCTTGGTCTACAATCTTTGCTCTTCTTGTATTTATTGATTTTAATGGTCTGAAAAACATAGAATTTTATCTCTTTAGAAGAAACGAGTGTCTTTTTCTCACGCCGTCTATCTTTATCATGTTCTTGATAAAGTATGTTCCTGGGCTTGCAAAACTCACAGGCAGGTAGATGGGCGTTCTGCGAGAGCATTTCTAATAACCCGAGACATAATGAAGAAAATGAAGATGATGGAATGTTTGATACCTTTATTACTCTGAAAGTATAAATCCGGTCATCATATGATGGGACAGCCGGATTTTCATTATAGGTATCAATCTTGGAAGAAGCGACTGGTGGTGGCAAACCTGAAGTATCTCTCATCTGCATAAATTCATCAGGGGCCATTTCTTAACGGAATGAATCCATCTTATCGTACATCAAGCTGATTGGATTTATATCTTTATGAAGACTACTGATACGATGACCAGCAACATTTGATCAAAATTATGCGATCCTCTGTTGCTTCTCTGTATAGGATCTTGGTGCCGTGTGTGGTGTTCAATGCAGATATGGATGCGGTATATTTCAGTGGACGTTATGCAGACGCGAAAGTTTTGAAACGACTCTGCCAGTACCGTGCGCTTATTGGTGAATCTGAAATAGCGGAACACTCTTTCATCTCTTTCAGCCAGCAGACATATTGCTTCGGTCTATAAAGCTTCTTGGGAACGTATCAAACTGGAAAGGAAAGAGGTTTGCCATCCGCTGCTGTTGCCTTCGCCTTTCTTCGCTGATAAAACATTGACGAACGGAACAGCCCTGTCGGCGATCCATATTGATGGAGATAATGCGCGCATTTCTTTGCTCAGCGTTATCTTCATTTGATTTCGGTGGAAGAATATGCAACTTTCATATCTGCGGTCATTTCACTCATATTCGTCGTTATCGGAGTATTCAGCAATGCCTTTTTCAGATCTTGATCTGCTGTAAGATTGCCATGATGTTCTCTTTCGATGGTTTCGCGCGTAGCTGCGAATACTTCATCCAGCCCAATTATCTTCAGCGAAACAACATAGACAATAAAGTAGAAGCGTCTTTGTCGTCATGGGGCAATTCTGGCGTGGATAGAATGCCAATCTTTCATCGGCAGACATGAAAATCAGCACAACAAATAATCCAGGCCGGTGGCAAATTTTCCCGCCACCAAGATTGGGCTTCACCTTCCAGTGGCCAGGAATATCTTCATCAGGCAATCTTGAAGTCGCTTTCAGCTTGCTGAATAATACATATAAATCAACGATGTAAAAGCTGACATCTTTAAATAATCATTCGCGCGGGCGATTCTACGTTAATCTGTGACATCTTATTGAAGAAGCTTGCAGGATGATCCCGACCGGGAACTATCTTATTTAATGATTGGTCCATCTTGAAATCTCCTGGCCTATTTGATCCTCATATGGTGAAATCACCATGACGGGGATGCAGGTTTCAGGTGAATGAAGTCTGCGGTGGAATGAAGTTCGTGTAGTGTAGGCAGGACATTCACCATCAGGTAGATGAACTAGTCATAAGGACGGTATGAGATTCATCCTGTGATACAAGTTATACCGGAGATCAAGCTGACGAGGTTTATCTCCTTGACTGATGCATGGCAGCAGTTTGAGGCTATACAGGCGTGACTTGGAGACTCAAAAAATTTTATAACAAATAGAGCATTTTGGGACTTTCCCCCGTGCTCAGTGCTTACTAATGTTAGCACTCAAATCCTGAGCTGAAATAAGTAAAACAGACTACATCAAATACATCGGCCTCATGCTTCTTCTGAGAGATGAGGAGAAGAACCTATACGTCAATCTCAGGAAAATGCTTTGTAGGATGAGATGGCACACAGCAGGCCAGATTTGGCTAAGTAAAAGTGTGCTCGTTGGTTGCTGGACACTTTGGGTTTTTAGTAGATAGGAAAAGCGATTTTGGAATGGGGATAAGGTGGGATGCTGGGGACAGGCTGGGAAAAGGTGGGGTGATGATCTTGATGCTACTATTCAAGACCATGGATGGAACTAGACTGGCAGGGAGCTGAAGAGAAGGCAAAGAGAACAGATCTCAGGCAGCCCTTCTCAGAACTTCTTGAATTCAAAGGCCTGACAAGCAATGGATTCACTGTTTAAAAACTGTTCAATTTAGTTGGAAACATAAATGAAAGGATGGCATTGAGCATGGAAAAGGCACCACAGTAAACAAGGGAGAAACACCATCAGTGAACTGCAAGGTTCCCAACCAAGTCATGTACTTAAAACCCCAGTCTTTCTTCATGCATCATGGAAGACATGTATGTGTAAAAAATTATGGGAAGTCCAACCTGTGGTCTTACGAAGTACAATGCTGATTATCAGCACTGGCACCACCTCAGGGTCAAATTCCCTCTTGAAGTCGAACTCCTTAATTCTAATCGTAGGAACCTGGAAATATGGTGGCAACATATCAAAGTGGCAGTCATTACCTGGTTATACTCATTTTGGTAGATATTGAAGATAAACAATAGAGGTGCTATCAAACATGAATTCTACATCATAAAACCGAAATTACCACATATGCAGCGGGTCCATAATAGGCGAAATAGCAGAAGTGACTGTGGTAGAAAGTCAGAAAAATTCTGGTGAATTGCTCACAAAACTATAACGTGTTCCAGCTCATGTTCAATTTGGTTGAGGCTGCTCTATCAAATTGTCATGGGCGAACTGTTGAAATCCAGGATACAAAAAACAAACTAAATTAAGATTTCTTAATTTAGATTCGTTTGACCTCAAATCATCATTCTCCAGAATACTAGTGCAAATGGTAGCAATAAAGACGTTTACTACATGTTTTTTAATTTGTTTGACCATCAGATGCATTTAAATGCTAAGTTGACAGGACAACAGTATGTGAAGAATCCAAATATAGAAAGTATCCCCTATCGGAAAAATACAAAAAAGTAGGCGCATAGAGCGCGCGACCCATTATTTGCAAACGCATTTTTAGACCAAAAAGTGAAAATAAACAAAATTTTCTCGAATTTAACAAAGTTGGGCGAATCTCCATCATGTATTCTATGATATTGACCTCGTGGAGTCAATTGATTGGGCCAACACAACAAATCGATGCTGTTTTCGCCTCTCTATGATCTTATTAACTGCCTTACTAACCACATCTGTGATATGTATATATATGTGGCATGTCTTTATCTCGATTGTATACGCCAACAACTTCTCGGTCTTATATTTACCGTGGTAGGTATCTCATCATTGATAATACTCTAAGTCTTCAATTCTTATGCCATCCTCCTTGGATTTAGGCACCTCATAAAATGTAGGCTCTCCATTTTGTTTATTGCTGTGCCATCAGCCAGTATCTGCCCAAATACGCAATTGGTCTTTCAGCTGGTCATTCTCGGCCCTTGTCTGGATGACCTCTAACAATGAGGAGAGCATGCTCATCGTGGCCCGTCACTGCTCGGGTATTGGGCCTCGGTGGGCCCTCGTGTGCATATGACTCCCGCATATCTGTGCAATATTTGAAGAAGAAAGCGTTGCTGCATGCGTGGTCATCACTGTTAGTGGTAATCCCGTGGCCCTTCCCTCAGCCGGTCATGCAGCCGTGTCACGCAAATGGCTGGCCAAACAAACTGATATATCACTGAACCAAAGAGAGTGATGATGTGCTCAACCTACGACGTATCCGTGCGGGTGTGAGGCTCATCATGGCACGCCTCAGGAGAACATCGCTCGAAAAAGTCTGAAAATGAAATCACTCCCAGTGATACCTTATAATGATGTGACGCAAGATTTTGATCAAAGTGAAATGATATATACTCCTGTCTTTAACACTTGCCCGGGCTCGTCTTCTTACGCCTCCATATCTCTCTATGTTCAGATTAATGAAATGAATGCGCTCATCATGTGCCTTGTGAGAGTGTATTAAGCGGGCCATGTTGCAGAAGAGCCGACATACCTGCCTCTACAGCTAAAATACGGAATATGGTATATTAAACGAAGGTATGCTCATCTCTCAAGTCTGAATGGAAAAACCACCAGTAGCCTTTATATCAAGGTTTTATTGTAATATGGTGAAATTCTCCCAACTGCATTTGTATTGTTCCCTGTATGTTGACATACATTCAGCATTAATGATCAGAAGGTGATATTAAATCAACCCATTGACTTTGATCTGCGTGTGGTGTGACCGTTCATTCTGACAGGCCAGGTTTGTACAATATCTCTTAAATCTGAAACATGACAATATGGAAACAATCCTTCAATGGACATACCTGCGCCGGGCAAAGTGGCTCCTCTCTGGTGGTCACATTATCATTCTCAGGTTGTTTGGCCATTATGGTCTGAATCACCGTTACGGCTCATGTCACGACTCTGGCGTCTCCGACGTAACCGATTAACGAAATATGCCCTCGCGAATATGAAAGTGGTCTGCATTGATTCTGGATGTTATGTTTCTTCAGCAATGCCTGTCGACGCCATCGAAGATGTAATCATGGATAAAATCTGAAGCAAATGGATTGGAAAAAACGATCACAACGATGCGATGAAGTGCAGGCTTAAAAAAGAGAGCGGAGCAACCTTGAGCGTATTGAACAGTCGTCGGGGCCTTAAGCGTATTGATCGTGTTTGTTTATGAGTATGTACTCACTGAATCATCAGTGAGTTTGAAACAAAGTCGCGGTCGGCTTTGCCTGGTGGTGGTGGGGCTATTAATACAGCGTTCTTCATGGATGAGTTCAACGGTATGTGTTCGCGTGAATGCAAAAATGTACAAATGGGCGCTATGAAAACCGTATGCTGGTTTTGTCATTACCGTGAATGTATCACTTGTATAAAGATGGCAACAATATAAACCATTTGTTTTGTTTAGCGATATAATGATGTGTATGACTATGGGGTTTTAAATCCTCTGGTTGGTGTTGATACAATGATGCTACAATACATTCGCTATAATATTGATAGAAACTGTTTGAAGGCCGGTTGAATGATTCCAAACAGGCGGGGCGATGGGGCTAAAACATGCTGAAATGGTCGCTCACCTCTGGTGCTTTCCTGGCGGTGGAGTGCTTATGCAATTGCTGCTGACCCGTTGATGAGTTACAACCTCATGAGTGGTGTCCATTCGCGATGGTCGCTCTATTTGAAATTATTTTAGCAAAAACCATTGGTATAGTTGCAAAACCACGATTTGGGTGCTATGGATTTGTGAAAATGGCTGTTTTATCATAAATGCAATAATATAATCAGATTTTTCGTCGATGCAACTATATTCACAAATGTTTGCTAATTTCACTTCTACTTTTCAAATGCAAACTGCTGGGCTTTTTAGTTGATATATTGATTTATTTGATATTATATGGGATGTTATTTATCCAAACAGAAGAGACTAGAAGTCTATAACGACAATCATCTGTGTGATCATTACAATTTCTTACAAAATGATAATATTGATTTGGTTCCAGAAGTTTTGAATTCGAAATGTTACACAAAATCTTGGTGATATTAAAATGAAATCCTAAGTAGAGACATACTACCAACACGAATTTGGCTAAGTATGTAAACAAACAAGAACCTAAAATTTTAGTTGGACATATTGGTGAACAATATTATATAATATGACAATGACTACTAGATGATTTTAGAAGGTACAATATATGCAATTGTAATATGAGCTTTCTGGTAATAGGACCCTTCGATGAATTTTACTGCTTATGCTCCTAATTGACAACAGAAGTGGAACTGTGACCACCTAATAATATGTTTCTATAAAAAAGCGAAATGATCAACGGAGAACATGGTAGGCCTATAACACATATAAAAAAGCCAATGAGAAGGTGTATTCTCTTGCTTAACGTTTATCTTCGCCTTTAGATGAATGGTATTCTTCCCAACGCCAATTTTACTATCCATCTTGGAACCACAAGATATACATCATGATTTAGTTAAATCTGCTCAACTTCTTTGAAGATATAGCTTTCCAAGGTTCTCCAAGGAATGTCTTGCATCAACATAGTTCATGGCCTTGAGTAGCCCATGAAACCCATCATAAATAGTGCCCCTTTTTGGAGCTATGTTCTGCAAATGAGTGTTAGAAAAATATAAGCATATAGGAGATACATGATAATTCTCAAGAGGATGAGCCTCTCTATATACCTGTTTTACATAAGTGGGGTAACTCATGGATGAGTTCCCTCTCACACTCAATGGGTAAGGATATGTGAATGATGGCTCTTCCCAAGAGCTATGCTCCTCCTCCTCTACCAGGTAATCCATGCACATCTTCATGTGAGAGTGCACCTCTTCTTTGAAACCTTCCCATATGAAACAACCCAAGAGAGTATGAAATGCTTTTACAAAACCGGTGGGTTTGGAAAGTAGGATCTCGTAGATGGCATTAAGTAGTCTCTCCTTGAGTTTGGAGTCACTAACCAAAAGACTAAGATTATAGAAAATTATGACTCCATCAACCACCTTGAACCTTTAATCCTTTAATTCCCCTTCAAGAACCCCCCATGTGAAAAGGTCCTTGGATTATTCCATCATGAGTTGGCAATCCTAATAAGGATCCAAGCTCTCCAAGAATGACAGCGTTGTAGAGGTTTGAAATACAGCTTATGCCTTCTCATGGCTCCCATATTTGACATCCTTGATATCAAAAGCACATGTTGGAGCATCATAATATTCCCTTTGCTTCCCCATTTGCAACTGATCTTGCACAAGACAAGATTGGAGCACATGGAAATCAACTTCCCCTCGGAAATTCCTTGTAAGTTTCCAAAACCTCCTCCTTTTGGCCCATGTATACAAGAGGGTTAGGATCCCCTTGCTATCTTCAGAAATATTCTTTGTGAATGAAGAGATCATGGGCTTCCCCAAATATATGGAGTTTCCATGTGCCCTCATGCTCATGCCATCATAGATCTCTGATTTCTCCTTTCTCAGCACAGATTTCTGAGTGGGAGTTAGCAATGCCCCTCAGGAAATTTCTCATCTCTCTCCTGAATTCATGTGAGATTCTCTGCGCTGTGCTAGCTTCTCCCAAGGCTCCCTCCTTAGCCAAGTATGAATATGCTACCCATAGTTGAGAGAAAAATTTAGATTTCCTCCTATCAAGAGGTGCTCCTGGTAAAGTACCTCCTTGCAAAGAGGTGTCAAGGCATAGAGTAGAATGTGGATGTAGGTGGACAGATTTGCCCCTACCTTTAATGCATAGGTCCTCTTGCCTTCTTTGTGATTCCAAGGTCTGAAGTAGAGAAGGTTTTATGTTCTCCACCTTGAGATGCCCTTCCTCCTATTTTCTTCCTTCTATCTCCAAGATCTCATCATTTGAAAATGATGGTACATGTTGCTCTTGTGTTATGCCAAGAGCTCTATATGTGAGACCTTGTGGAACTCCTTGCAAGAGTGCAAGAGTTTCCTCCCTTGGAGAAAGTGCTCCAAATTCTTCTTCATGAGGTGCTTGATTTTCCTTTGTTGTGACTACGTTATCATCTCTTGTCTTCTCCTCCTATTAAATAAATGAAATTGTCCCATCATCAATGAGAGACCTTATATCTTGGTCATCTATTGAAGGAGAAAGCTTTATGCTTTCCTCTCAAGAAGAGGACCCTTCACTCAATGGAGATATTGACCTTGGAAAGGCATTAAACAAACTTACCCCTTCTTCCATAGTCTTCAGAAATGGAGATGGATTCCTATACCCTTCCAACTCATGCAAAAGATTCATCTGATGTGGTTTGACAATATCAACAGAAGATGATACACATGGAGCTTCATCAAACCTTTCTATCAATCTTTTAGTAAACCTTGCATAAGTAGGTGTGTTGGAATTATTCAAGGAAAAAGACTCAAACAACCACCAAGCATATGCTTTACCTTCAAAATGCAACGCTGCTGCTTTGATGGCTTCAATCTCTGAAACTTGATGTTGTTGCACAAAGTTATCTAGCTCCTCCACCCAAACCCTGACTGGACATTTAGGTGATCCATCAAAGATAGATAGATATAATCTACCCTTACCATGCTGCTCCTCCTTTGTGACTTTTCCTTCCTTTATCTTGAAAAATCCTTGGAAGTTCAAGTTATCTTTGAACTCCTTGGACTGAGCTTCATACTCCTCCAAATACACTCTAAGAGTCTCCTTTTTGGGCACACCTCCTTTCTTCCTCTTCATGAAGAAATCACAGACAGAATGCTGAAGATTTGGTGATATGGCTGAGTGCACATATCCATGAGATGAGGATTCAAAATGTTCCTCATGTATATATCTTGTAGATCTAATCAGAAGATCTTTCTTCTCTTGAAACTTTCTAGGAGTTTCACTGCTTCTTCTTTCTCCTTCTTGTTCAACCTCCTTGGAGAGGCTCTTATTAGATATAAAAAATAATGAGAGTAAACTCATTTTCTTCATCATCTGACCTTTCTCCTTGCTCTATATCACTTTGGCTTGAAGCCACGGGCTAAGCCAAAGATCTTTCTTTGATACCACTGTAATGTTCCCAACTAAGGAACAACTACACTATTGGGAATAATCTGAGTTATTACCAATGTGGAGCTACATCAATATACCTCATACAGATTTAAAATCACTTATCCTTCAATAAAATATGCAGCAACAACCTTATACAACGTTTTATAAATAAAAAAGTGGGGAAAAGTGATGATTTTGGCCCTAAAATGAGTGTATTCAGATATTTTCGTAAAAATAAGATGGGAAAGTGGTTTCATCTGATAAATAGGATTATGAGGGACTCCCATGTCAAATTTCAGCAAAAAAAATGTGTTTTTCTATGTTAAACAATTCCTCCATTCCTAACTAGGATAGAAAACCCTGATTTCCCATGACCCGGAGTATGCAGAAATTTACTGAAGCATGAGAGCGTAATTTTCTGAAGGGTTTGACTGCAATAAGGTCTGAAAATTGACAAATAATATCATAGGCATAAATCATATAATTTACAGAAGAAAGAGTGAGGAAATACAGGAGAAATCCTCAGAAATGAGGTGCTACAACCATGACAACGTTATTTTTAGGGCTGAAGCAATATTTTATTGATTCTTTAGATCTATATCAGATCTTTACATAAAAATATAGATCCAATACAGATCCATGTACAAGAAAGGCTTCTCTATACATTCCCCTTGGGGTTTTGCTCAAAACATGAAGCACCGGAAGTAGATATGAGATCTAAGACTTCAAATCTACAGAATGATTCAGAATTTCTGAGTAATACAATGGCATAGCAGATCAGATATGAGACAAACATGGATTGGATTCCCAATCCATTGATCACCACAGTGAAAGGAAGAACCCCAACACCAGAGATCTCCCCTCCAAAATGTAGGCAAAACACCTTGCAGCTGTAGATCTGAAAATAATGTTTTCTTAGGGAGAGGAATGACACTATATCTTTTGAGAATGATTTGGCCTGATGCCAAGATGTATATCTGAAGTACAATCAGCAAATGAACTCTTCCAGGAGGTTAAAAGACACACTCACTGAGAAGAGCCACTGCTATCATCTAGATCTGAGCAGATCTAGTCCTCCACTTGCTGCAACTCACAAGGATAGCTCAACCCTCAACAGGAGCAGCGCTGTAGATGTAAGGTGAAGCTTGGCCCAAGCCTGATAGTGGACAAGTTAGAACAATTCTCCTCCAAGAGCTGCTTAAGGAAGGAGGTGGGATTCCTGAACAGGAATGCCCAACAAGGGATGTCTAGCAGACAATTCCTTGTGAAATGATAATCTTCAACAACCTCTCCTTGCTGCCCTCCTCTTCCTTTTATAAGATAGGAGCCTTTCCAAACCCTAAACCACCTTGAGTCACTTAACCCTTTTCACATTATACCCTCCTTCTAGAACTACACTGTCCCTCAAAGAGGTTCAATGCATCTAGACTGTGCTATTTGAATTGGTCAAAGATGGCCCACTCTTGTGATTTAGACCCATTCACACTTGCAAGAATTTATTTAAATAGCCCAGATATGTCTCTGTTCACATAGGCATTGATTTATTCTTGGTTTTAGGAGTTTTATATGCCCTCCTTTACAATCTATTCATCAATCATGAAATGAAAAAATAAACAAGGAAAAATTAATGTTCCTATTAGCTTAAGCTAATTTAGGAACATTACAGTATAACCAAATTCAAATTTGGCATACCGATCGATACAAGACTGTATTCACCACCCCGTGGGGCACTTTCGCATACCAAGTTATGCCATTCAGACTTAAAAATGTTGGAGCCACCTTCCAGTGAGCCAAGAACTATATCTTTCATGCCCTAGCCCACCTTATCCTCGCCTACTTGGATTACCTCACTGTTCGATCCAAGAAGTGAAGCGATCATGTCGAAGATTTACGGCTAGTATTCCAAAGATGCCGACAATATAACCTAGACTTGAATCCTCTCAAGTGCGTCTTCTGCATCAATGTAGGTCAACTTATAGGTTTTAAAGTGCCACAATAAGGGATTAGAGTGGACCCCCTCAAAGTCCAAGCCATCAAAGAGGTGCCACCACCTCGAACCCTTAAGAAACTCCAAAGCTTGCAGGGGAAAGCCAATTTCCTGAGACGCTTTCTCCGAGATTACGCCACTTGCGCTAAGGGATTCTGACACCTTCTCCATCAAGATATCATGTTCAAATGGGACAATCAAGCCCAAAATTCATTCAAGGCACTGAAAGATGCATTATCTTTAGCCCCATTGATCAGCCCACCAAAGTACAACAAAGGTTACACCCTATATCTGTCAGCATCCGAAACCGCTTTGGTTGGGGTGTTAATCCGGGATGGCCGCAACGGTAAAGAACACATAATCTATTACGTCATTAAAAAAATATCTGGCCCCACATTAAGGTATGAGACCGACGAGAAAACTTTCGTAGCCTTGATACACACAATCCAAAAGCTTCGGCACTACATTATCCTACAGACTACAATAGTCATCACAACTATCAACCCCATGAGATACCTGCTGACCCACTATTTGATGAAACAAAAATACACTTGTTGGATATTTATACTGCAATAGTTTGAGTTACATTTCAGCTCCCCCAAGAGAAAGAAATCTTTTATCTTAGCTGAGTTCATCACTAACCTCCCAAGTGAGATCAAAGGATCACCAGTCAATGAGTCACTACCAGACAAACATCTCTTTATAATGATGACTAATGATCATTGGTACAGAGATATCCTTTTATTTCTTTGAACCCCAAAGTTCAATCCAAAGCTCACACATGAGAATCATAGGTGCATACGCCACCAGGCCCCCCGATACCTCCTCATGGCTGCTTTCCTTTATCGGCAAGGCATCGAAACAATCCTACATCGATGCCTCACTCAAGACCAATTTGAGAAAGCACTTAATGACTGTCATAATGGAGCTTGCAGCAGCCACCTCTCTAGAATGGCTACTATCCAAAAGGTTCTATGGGTAGGATATTTTTGGCCCACCTTATTCTGAGACTGCATTGTAGTCATCGAAAATTGTGAGTGATGTCAACGTTTATCCCACAAGGTAAGAGCACCTCATACTCCCCTGAACCCAGTCATTGTAGTTGGTCCCTTCTGCAAATGGGGGATCAACTCCATGACTTGCAATCTAGCATCGTCCGGCAACCACAAATACATTATTGTCACCGTAGACTATTTCACCAAATGTGTAGAAGCTTTGCCCACATATGACAACATGGCAGAAACTGTTGCACCACTTTTGTTCAACCATGTCATCTCCTGGTTCGGTGTGCAAAAAGAGTTAGCCTTCAATCATGGAAAACATTTCAAAAACAAAATTTTCCAGGAACTGTCTCACCACCTAGGATTCATGCACGAATTTGCTTCACCATACTATCCTTAGTCCAATGGACAGGTAGAAACTATCAACAAAGGGCTCAAAACAATGTTACATCATATGATGAATAACCATAAGACAAACTAGCACCACATTGTTTTTTCTGCCCTGTGGGCATACCGCACGACAGTTAAAACCTCAAGAGGATTCACACCCTTCCAACTTGTGTACGAGGTTTAAGCCATGATTCCCATCAAACACGAAATCCCAAACTTACATGCCGCCATCGAACTCCTCGATGATACCCAACCTTTAGAATCACATTTGGTGCAACTAGAACTCATGGACAAAAATTGACGACAGTCGCTCCAACATAATGAGGCTCATAAAAAACGAGTAAAAGAATCATTCGATCGCAACATCACCCCATGCTCATTCACCGAGGGAGAGATAGTCCTCCACTACGATGTCGCGGAAAAGGCCCTAGGGCCCAAGAAGTTTGAAACACTGTGGAAATATCCCTAGGTCATAAAACATTTCCTCCTCAAGGGGGCATATATCCTTTGAAACACTGTGGAAATATCCCTAGGTCATAAAACATTTCCTCCTCAAGGGGGCATATATCCTGACAGAGCCTAATGGTACATGCCTAGCCAATCCCATCAATGGGCTCTACCTCAAGAAATTTTACCCATAAGGGGTAGGAGGCCTCAATCTTAGAGATAAGATGCATGTAACAATTTTTTTTTATCACAATCATTAAAATACTTGTGCTAAAAAAATTCTCTGGTGTCAACAGATGGATCGCTCCCCCCTCCATTATTTTGGATTCACTGATGGAGCACCACGATGGTCTCAAAATCTACTAGCACCCGCCTGGGCCATCCACTATCCCGACCGATCACCATTCTTCACCAACGAAGTATGCATCATTTCAACCACCAATAATCAGGAAAAATATGACACCATCATCGAGTTCATGAGTGGTGCCTTCAACCAAGGCATCCACCACCTGCATATCTACATCAATTTCCAACTAGTGGTTTTGCAGTTAAACCAAGAATTTGAAGTACGATATTCTCAAATTTTTAGAAAATATTTTCATGCATGAATATTAAGCCATCAATTTGATCATATTACATTCACACATATACCAATAAATCAAAATCAGATAGCTAATCGTATAGCCAATCACATTATAGACTGGAATTCATCCCGTATAAAGCATCATCCATAGAAAAATAAAAAAAACATAACAAATAGATCTTCATCTAAGATACACAACATTCATCAAACAAAATTACCTTAGACACATCATCAAGAGCCACAAAAATACATGTCTCACATATATATAAAAAACATGTGTGAGTCAAAATACACAATTCATGTCTCTGACCCGCAGGTCAGCCAAAAAATATATATACCTGTCATCAAAAATAAGGGAAGGATCCTCATAATCGGTGTTTTCCCTGAATACAAAAAATCTCTAGGGATTAGACTCACCAGGTGGATCCTCTAGACCCACCACTGCACCTGATGTTAGTACAGGTGCAACAACCAAAACTAAAAGAGCCACTTGGCGCAGTGTCAGACGATATGTCCTCTCTCACGCCATCAACACCTCGAGCCATGCATCATCTAGGTCATCAACAAAACCTTGGGTCGGCATATTCCGGGTCAATCTCTCCCCTGACCCTAAGCATCCGCTAAGTCGATTGACTGAGCCTCAGAAACAACTAATTGTCCCTCAACCTTCGCTACTCATGCCTCTGCAACCTCAACATGAGCAAGGACAATGGTGTACTCAGTAGCATCCGTACTGCTACCCTCCATTGAGGGCCCAACGCCATCACCTCAACCCCAACCTGGGGTTGAGAAACTCCATCTAGAACTCGCCTTGGTGGCTGATGCCCCACCAAGTGGGCAGCTGGATGCCCAACTGCTCCCACATCTGCATGAGAAACAAATATAGTGTAAGTGTCACCACTATATAAATATAAATATACACATCATAAAAACTCAAAGATGCATAAAAACATAAGAAAACATCATACTTGCAGGCCCCCACATGTAACTAGTTGGAATACCCATATCCGTATCACCCTGAAAGTCCATCCCAACGTATGGGTAGTCCATGAACATCTGTAGGTTCACCTGGAACCACGATTCTAGCGTCGCATCCCAAGCTACCCACCTCCCCGCCTCTGCCACGAGGCATAACTTCCGCCCACCACTACATCTTAGGATCCTGACGTGGGCCAATGGGGACTGGCATGATGGGGTGCAACATCACCACCCTCTCAAACATAATACTACATAGGATGTTGGCATAGGTAAATACTTTGGATCCACCATGGGCCTTCCCCAACTGCATCACCATGCCATCGTATAGATGGCACACCTAGTCATAAAAATTATTGGCCCTGAGCCAGCGTAGTACACCAATCTAGGGTCTTGACACCCTGTTGGGCAACGAGGACCTTGTCAAATGAACTATCATAGCCAAGGAGCATCGCTCAGCTAAGTTGGTCACTGATGCAATAAGGACACACCCGTGAGAAAGAGGTGTGCAACTGCAATGCTGCTCAACCCACCGATGGATACTCACTCTTCGAGGCGAGAGTGGGTGTGGAATGACCTCACCCTTAGGTAGTAAGCCAGTCACAAAATAAAAATCTTTCTCTAGAAGGATGGCAACATCTCGACCCCGTAACACCATCACCTTTCACCTCTTGTTCCAATAGCGAACCAGGAAGCGAAGCAGGCTATCTTGATATCTCAGGATGTCATTCTCTAGGAACTTCATAAGGCCCCACTCTGCTATAAGCCCTATTGCATTGGCATCTTCTGCCATAGTTATGCGCAGCTCAGGCCAATCACGCTCACGCCACAACATCCTATCACCAAATAAAACCATATCAGTGACCTAGAAAACCAAAAATTCAAAATTTTAACCAAAAAAATCTTTCTTGCCTCATCATCTCGCTTGTCTTCTATACAGGGGTGATTTTCACACGTCTATATGAGGAACAGATGCACGAGTCTTCACACAAAGGCTGTGACATACGTAGAAATTTCACGGGAAATTTTATTTTCCCGCGGGACTTGTGCACCTGTACCTTGATCGCCCATGCAATCAAGGTTGGAAAGAGGTATCCGTACAAACCTAATTTTTACGAGACACCCCCCCCCCCCAACAAAGATAAGACTGAAAATATTAAAATACTTACATTATAAAAAATTTAAATATTTAATATTTAATAATGTTAAAATATTAAAATTTTCTATTAAATATTTAAATATTTTGTTGAAACTATACTTGTATTTAATATTAATGTAATATATTTTTTATTGCAATAAAAACAAATTGTTTTAAATCATCTTTTCATTAATTTTTTTATATATATACAATTAGGGTGTTTTAGGATGTTTTTATATTCAATTAGGGTGTGTAATGTTAGATTATATTTTTCTTTATTATTATTATTTTAAAAGCATGTGCAACGTAATGTGTCGTGATTATCTTTCTTAACTTTTATTTTTATTTTTATGTGCAATGTAATGTGTCCCATAGTTATAACAATTTAATATGTCTTTTTATAAAATGTTGGACATTCAAAGCCCTACCTAGCACTGACGGCACGAATCCCAGGTACACAGGCTAATCGCAACGACATGAAAGGCTCTATAGCAAGGGCTCCACTCTATCCTCACAACTCTCAAATAGAACAAATGAACTAAAATGATTCATATTGGCCCATATATCACCCTTTTTGAATTATTAGATGGACCATAACGGGAGCTAAAAACTCTCAATTGCAAAACCAAAAGCAACACAGTAATTAGCACCCATCACGTTCAAAGGAGGCTTCACACATTCATGCCTCAGAAAAAATAATTTTTTAGCTATGACAGGTATGCCCTCTCTTATCGCTTTTTCATTCATCACATTTGTCAATATATTTGAATAGAAAAAATTCTTTCACTTCTGGTATTGGTTGCAGGTGTTACACAGCACGATAAACCACCTGCTGCCCTAGCTAGTGAAGGTTCAAGAGCAGGTATCATTCTGCCCCTAGCATGTTAGGCTCCCCAAAGAAGCTTTTCATATCCTGACATCATTTCTCCACAAGAATCAACCATAGGTTCCAATCACCCAACCATGTTTATCATCACCCCACCTTGCACATGATAAACATTTTCATTGGTTGGTAGAGCCTCACCCTCCATGGCGTCCATCCCTCAAGTTGACCATGCATCAAGAATATGACGCCATGGCCATAACATCCAAGTCTAGGAAGCACTTCATGTTCATCCATCCATCATGCATCAAGTTAATTTACCATGTGACCATAAAAAACCCCTTTCTCGGACTACCATTCTCGTAAGCATATCGAACACACACCAACGCATCTCGCATTGGCCTACCATAACTCCATAAACATAGCCCATCCGCGACACTTTCCATATGCTTCACCACCCCCACACTAAGACTAACCAATGGGGCCCCCACCCTCAACAAAAAAACCTTCCTCACATCATCAGTGAGCAATCATTTTCATGTTTTTTGGGCAACCATCTCCGTGTTTTTACATCTGAACCAATTTTATATTATTTTGGCAAGTGTAAAATATTTTTTAGGAGAACGACCCCACCCATCCATCCACTTTTCTCCCCTGGAAGAAGTCCCTAATCACCCTTGGTTGGAGCTTCAAGTTCTTTACCCAACCCCTCCATGACATTCATAAAAAACATATACCCACCCTGGACGTCCTAGCAAACTCAGGGCTTTCCTCACCAAAAAATTTTATGACTGCTGCCACTTGCATTTACGAGCTCCGACCTTGGACCGTCGAAATCCCATCATCATTTTCAGCCATTTCTCACCATCATGCCTATGTTAACATATCATACCCCAACTTCTATATCAGATACCCTAGTGCCTTGCATCAGTACTTCTCTTGGTCGATTGAGGCTTCCTTCTTGTTGACTTGAACAACCATTTTCCAAGAAGGAAGCAGTACCTTGGATGGCTCCTCACCTCAATAGGGGCATTCTCGAATGGCACTGTGGGAGTAATCATTTCCCATTTATGTCATTGATCCTCCTAATGTTTGACTACAACAAAATATTTCATGTCAAGATGGTATCGTACTTCACAACCATTGCACTTTGTCAAAATTCGTCGAAGACTCGTGCCATCATAAGCATCTATTTAAACAATTCTTACACGGGAAGGTTCTAGTCATAAACCCATGCATACAATGAGAATTTATTATAAAAACATGACATACCAAGATTATGCATGTGGGCACTACATTCAACGTATTATCAAAGAAAAAATTCCCCTGAGAGCGTCAGCAATCGTCGTCATCAACCAAAACAACAGGTCACTACCACACAAGTGACACAGGTAGGACCTCTATCTATTAAATAGGATTTAACTATCCAAAGCATCACGAGCATGGGACATGCCTGCCTCATAGATATTTTATTTATATTATCTCTTTCAGGTTTCCAACAGAACATGGTCCCTCTTTTACTCACGGCAAGGGGTCTCCAACTTTAGGTTTCACACAAGTTACTCTCTCTCTCTCTCTCAAAATAGATTATAAAGAAAGGAAACTATAATGTATTTCTTCTATAAAGTTCTTCCTATACCTCATACATTAGGGATCAATTTTTATCACTGGAAAATCGTACAGGAAAAAGACATCAAGAAATGTCAAGGAGAAGGATTTACAAGGAAGAAAGACATTACAACATCTAGAAAATTTAGCTTTTCCTAAGGTCAAGCAAGAAAATTTATCAAATAGCACACAAAAAACACTAACCCTAAGTGATACGCATGGCCTTTTCTTCGATAGTAGTGAATATATTCATGGCTATCCCTCAAATAGTCGTGTGATACTGTGTATGGTGGAAGGTCACCATCCCGGACCACTTGGAACACTTAAGGAAGAATATTCCCCACTCAAGGCAGTCAAGTATGGCCGCCTTGGAGCCACCTTGAGGCCTCAAGTGTAGCACATAATGGAATAAACCTCCCATGCTTGTTTCAACATCCACAATTGTACCAAGAGAGGGAGGGAAATTAAAATTTTTCCTATAAAAGACCACCATGTGAAGAATAATATATAACACATTGTTATGATGGCCAAAATTCTTGAGAGAAAACCAAATTTTTATTTTCCAAGCAACAAGGAGTGGAAAGATTTAGTTGTTGGCCATCCAAAAAATCAATTCAAGAGAATAATTTCATCAAGTGTGTGTTATTATACCACCCATCGAGGAGAGAGAGGGGCTTGCAAGAAGCAATGGGAGAGCCCTCGTTGCCTTGAATATTAGAGCTCCATTTCTCTAAGGATACATTGCAAGTGTTTTAGCGTCCTACCTCTTATACCATCAGCAACTAATAAAAGGGGAAGAGTTCTTCATTGGTATTATTAGTGTGTTTGACTCGATTGAGCTTGTATTGTATTTGTATTTTTTGTTTCTTGTTCCTCCTCTATTGTAGCATGCTATGTTTTGTACTTATTTTTCTACATGTTATGATGTTTCACTAACCATCTAATAAATCATTTGATCTATTACATTCTTGTAGGAAAGCAACCTCCCCTACCAAGCACAGTGCATTTCATCTACCCATGTGCCAAATGAACTACAATAGTTTGTGTGCCTTAGATTAGGATTCAGTTCCTATTTCTTAAGTGGTTTTTATAACTTCCCTATTTTTTTGTAAACTACATATTCATGGTGTGTAATGATGATCTTGTAGAGAATTATGCCAGAGGCAGTCTCCAGGTGAAGGTCCTCGCCTGTGAGTTGCTTGTTTGATGAATATAATTTGAGCCTTTGTTTTTTATCATGGTATTAGAGTGTAAGTGTTGAGTGAGTCAAAGCCAATGTGCTTTGGTGATTGGGTGAGTTTTGAAGTAGAGGATTTGTGGCCCTTGGTGGTTAGAGTGCCTTTGTGGCAGTTTGAAGCCTTGGTGGTTGAAGTGCCTTAGTGGAGAAATTGGTGAACCTGTATTGAGCCTTGGTGGCAGGTTCACTTTGATAACCTTGGTGGCTAGTTTGAGAGCCCTAGGCAATGGTTGTGTCGTAAGCCTTGGTGACAGGAAAATTGAAGAGCCTTGGTGACTGAGAGCCTTGGTGGTTGGTTCAATTTCTTTCGTCACAGAGCACTAAAATTTTGAGGAAGCCTGATCAACACTACTTTTGGGGGTCAAACCTGTGCTGTTCAACGATGATTTGGGGGTCAAATGCGTGATGATCAGCATTGGTTTAAGGGTAAAACTCATGCTGATGCCTGGAAACTTACGAAATTTTTCAACAGCGCGACCAAGAACACAATGAAAGGGAACCGATGAGCGTTGATCCTCTTTGGTGAGTTTTTTGTGAAAGCCCGAGGCCTGAAATTTATATTGGTTGCTCTGTAAGTTTTCATGATTTCCCGAAGTGTGTGGAAAATCAATGTGAATTAGGGGCAGAGGTATATTTTTTTGACCTTTTGGAAGTGTGTTGACTCTTTTGGCCTAGATCGTGTATCTCGTGGTCGAGATGGCACATTTGGTGGCCGATTCTATTTGTCAAGATTGTGACATCTGATTGCAACAAGATATCTTGTCAAGATCATTGTGTTGATGAAGAGGCAGATCATGTGTTTTGAGACCGAGATCACTATGTCAGTTAAACTGTTGTCACACTAGATTGCTTATCTGATCCATAGATCACGATAAATAATAAAATGGTAGAGGCATAAATGAATGAGAGTAATAGGCTTGATGGATCCAATTATTCTAATTGGAAATTCAAGTTACAAACCTTGCTAGAGGGGAAAATTGCATGGGAAATTATAAATGGAGAAGAATGAATCAGGAGGAGGCACAACAACTGCAACAATTTAGGATTTGGAGAAGATGGAGAACAAGGCCAAAGTGTTGTTGAAATTGTCAGTGAAAGACTACATTATCCCTCACATCAAAGAGTGTAAATCAAAAAATGAGATTTGGAAAACCCTCAAGGATCTGTACGTGATTAAAAACACAAATCACTTACTGTTCCTAAAGAGAAAGATTCTCTCCATTAAAATGGAGGAGAATGGATCAATAGTTGCATTCATCTCTCGAATTAAGGAGCTCAGAGATAAGCTAGGCGACATAGGGGAGACATTCTCAAACATTGATCTTGTCACGATTACCATAAATGGTATGTCTGATGACTATCAAATGTTCATCACAGGCTTGAATGCGAGAGAGCAAGCCCGCAAATTTGGAGAATTGAAAGGTATCTTGATGTAAGACGAAGAAAGGAGGATGACTCTGAAACCCCAGAGTTCAGATCTTGCTTTGATGATGAAGAAGAATCCCTTCAGAGGAAAGATAGGTGCAAGACA
The DNA here is from genome assembly GCA_034641835.2 of Pinus albicaulis. NCBI lineage: Eukaryota > Viridiplantae > Streptophyta > Pinopsida > Pinales > Pinaceae > Pinus > Pinus albicaulis. Next base: position 388,326,214 of record CM076575.1, read on the forward strand.
GAAAGGAAGAGGTACACCACAAAGAAATCCACCTCAAGGTATGTCTTCGACCATAAATGATTCAGGGATGAAACATTTTTACTGTAGTAAATCTGGTCACTTTGCTAGGAATTTCCATAAGAAGAAGCTTGATGAAAATTGACATAGACATAAGAAGCACGTAGGGAACTTTGCTGATGAATATTAGAATCAATACCTCAAAAATTTTATGTCTGATTATGTTCTCTCCATTGAGCATGATGAAGAGGATACTTGGTTTGTGGATTCACGAGCCTCCACTCACATGACAGGTAACATATTGTGGTTTGAAAATTTTAAAGAAACAAACAATGGTGCTAAAATCTACCTTTGTGATGACAGAGGGTACCAAATTAAAGGGTATGGTAATGTTCCTGTCATATTTATTGATGGAAATAATAGGCATATTCAAAATTTAATGTATGTACTTGGAATTAAAATTAATTTGATCTTTGTGTCTAAGATAACAGATCAAAATCTTAAGGTAGAGTTTTTTAAGTTTGATTGTGTTATTAAATATATGTTGGATCACATGAAGCCAATTGCATCAAGGATTCAAGTGGGAGGTCTGTACAAGCTTAATGTAAGAAGTGTGCCACACCAAGCCTTGACTTCATCAGTTATGACTGCAGAATACTTGTGGAATCAAATATTCAATCATATTAACTTCAATGACCTGATGCTACTTCAGAAACAAGGTATGGCCAATGGTATCCCTATTTTAAAGAATGTTCATGTTGATTGTGAATCATGTGATCTTGGCAAGATGCACAAACATGCATTTCTTTCAAATTTAGATAAAAATAAGACAAATATACTAGAACTTGTGCACACTAATTTATGTGGGCCGATGCAGACGAGGTCATTAGGAGGTGCATATTATTTTTTATTATTTTTTGATGGTTGCACAAGATATATCTAGGTATATTTTCTCAGTAAGAAGAGTCATACTCTTGAATACTTTAAATAATTCATAAGAATGGTGGAAAAATAGACAGGGAAGTTCATCAAAATTCTTCGCTTAGATAAAGGGGGAGAATACAAGCATAGTGGTTTCACCAGATATTGCAAGGACCATGGGATAGCTCAACAATTAACAGTACCCCACACTCCTCAACATAACAAGGTTGCAGAAAGGAAGAACAGAAATGATGTGGAGTGTGCTCGTAGCATGTTAAAAGGTAAGAATCTATCTAATGGTTTTTGGGCAGAGGCAATAAATACTGCAGTATATTTGAAGAATAGGATTCCAAAAACAAGCCTTGATTTTAAAACTCATTTCGAAACTTTATTAGGTTTTAAGCCTGTAGTTAAACATTTAAGAGTTTTCTTCTCCAAATATTTTTCTTATGTTCCGAAGGAGGATAGGAAGAAACTGGATTCAAAGGCCATTAATGCAATTTTTTTGGGTATTGTATAGATTTTAAAGCTTATAAATTGTTTAATCCCTCTACTCATAATGTCTTTGCAAGTAGATATGTAGTATTCCATGAGCAGGTTCATAATGGAAACTGTGATAAAGGAAATGAAAAGTGGGACATTCCTTTGCTGATGGAAGAAGGGAGTGATGAAACAGGGAACAACCATGAGCAGTAGCAACAGCAGAAAAAGGAAGAATCAGATGGTATAGATGCAGTCGCCAAGCCAAGTCCACCAAGGGATGATTAGAACATAATTGAAGCCACTCCACCACTCAAGAGATCAAGCAGGAAAATTCAATTTCCAGCAAGATATAGGGATCATTCTCTTATCAATAGTATGTTAAATCTCGTTGAACCCTTAAATTATAAAGAATCTAGTCAGTATGATGAATGGAGGGAAGCCATGGAAGAGGAATATGAGTCGATACTTAAAAAAAAAAACCTGGGATCTAGTTGAATTACCTGAAGGACAATCACCCATAGGCTTCAAATGGTTATACAAGCCCAAATTTAAAGTGGATGGGAGTATATATAAATATAAAGCTAGGTTGGTTGCAAAGGGATACTCGTAGAAAGAAGGCATATATTATGAGGAAACCTTCGCCCATGTAGCTAAATTAATCACAATTAGAATGCTAAAATTTGTTTAGCTACCAAAAATCATTGGATGATACACCAACTAGATGTGAAATATGCATTTTTAAATGGGGAATTAAAATAAGAAGTGTATTTAATGAAACATGAAGGGTTTGTTAAACAGGGAAAGGACCATTTAGTCTGTATATTAAGAAAGCATTGTATGGACTAAAACAGACACCCAAGTCGTGGTATGAAAAAATTGATTCATTTTTCCTACAACATAGTTATAAAAGAAGCAATAATGACCCTAATATGTATATCGTGTTTGATAAAGAGGGGGAAATTGTTTTGATTTCTTTATATGTAGATGATATTATCATTACAGGAAATGTTGATGAACTCATTAAAGAAATAAAAGAGAAGATGCCACACGTTTTTTAGATGAAAGACCTTGGAGAGCTACACTAATGTTTGGGTCTTGAAGTCTAGAGGGATTATGGCCAGAATTTTTTGTCACAAGGGAACTATGTCAGGAGTTTACTGAAAAAGTTCATAATGGATTAGTGAAATTCTGCAACAGTGCCTTTACAAAAAAATACCAAACTTATGAATGATGATGGTTCTAAGGAGTTCGATGCAACACTGTATAGACAGTTGGTTGGAAGTATAATTTACTTAAATACAATTAGGCCAGATTTGGATTTTTCAGTCAGTGTACTAAGCCAATTCATGTCAAAGCCTCTTGAGAGTCATTGGGTTGCAGCGAAAGGCATATTAAGCTATCTTCAAGGAAACTTAGAATTTTATATTAAATATGCTGATTCATTTAATGTTAGATTGATAGGTTTTCAGACTCAGTTTGGGTCGAGAATCTAGATGACAGACGATCCATAACAGGTTATGAATTTAGCATTGGATCCGAGGTCATTGCATGGAGCAACAAGAATCATAACATTGTATCCTTTTCTTCAACGGAATCTGAGTATCAAGCAACGTGTGTAGCAAAATGTGAGGCAGTTTGGTTGAGGATACTTCTCCATGATGCTGGAGAAGAATAAAAAAATTCAACCATTATCAAGTGTGAAAATTAGAGCTCCATAAAACTTGCAAATAATCTAGTGTTTCATAAAAATACAAAGAATATTGATACACAGTTCCATTTTTTTAGGGAGGAGGTTCAGTCACAGTAAATCCTGCATATTGAATATTGTAATACTTGTGACAATGCTACATAAATTTTTACTAATCCTCTTGTAAGAATCAAATTTTAGTTATTTAGGGAGATGTTAGGAGTGCTAGTGAACCCTTTTTCCATTAAGGGGGAGTGTTGAAGTTAATGGAGAAATGTATTTTAGGAGAGAGGTAGTTCATTAGTTGTTTGTGTGCCTTAGATTAGGATTTAGTTCCTATTTCTTAGGTGATTTTTCTAAATTCCCTATTTGTTTGTAAACTATATATTCATGGTGTGTAATGATGATATTGTAGAGCATTCTGTCGAAGGGAGTCTCCAGGTGAAGCTCCTCACCTCTGAGCTACTCGTTTGATGAATATAATTTGAGTCTTTATTTTTTATCATGCAGTGAAAACACACAGTAACAATATAGAAAAATTATCATAGTAACAACACACTATAAAATAGAGTAAAATAGAGGATGGGTAGTAAAACTAGAAATATAATTTTCCTGCAAGCTAAAATATTTTATATTAATATTTATATCATGAAAAAAAATTACAAAGATAAAACTAAGACTTCAACTTATTCACTGGTGTCAAACACATAAATATTACACATTGTAACTTCTCATTGGTTTGTGATGTAACAGACTCTATCAGCCAGTAAAATTGTTATACTGTAATTTTTATCCTTTGATCTACGTACCTCCAATCCCCTATGAAATAATTCACTCAACAAATTATCTACACTAAAGACTAATTTTGTTAGATTAATATATAAATAAAACTCAAGAAACTTCATGTGTCGATAAATTTAACTTTTCATAAAAGGAAAATAAAATAAAATAAAATTTATGGCAATCAATCACTTAAATTAATTTTCTATAACTATAATAAAGCCTCTCCGTCCTGGGGCCTGCATAAAATTAATTTGACATTCCTTAAGCTCATACACAAAATTTTATTTCATACTTTTTGAAATTGGTTTTTGTCAGTTGTTAATTGAGGTGGCTTGAAGTAATTTTCCAACACTCCCATTTTAATCACAACCACCGAAATTCACCATACACAAATAATCTCTTAGATGGAAAAAATTATCTCTTGCTAGTGGTTTTATGAAGATGTCTATCAACAGATCATGTGACCTACAATGTTATAAAAAAAATTCTCTTTGTCCCTTGCTGGTATAGCCTTCCATGTTGTTACAGTCTACTTTTTTGTTACAATCATATTTCTTAATTTCAACCCCATGAAAGTTGGAGTTGGTGAAGACTTGTTGTCTTGCATGTTAAACCTCTTCAAAATGTTTGAGGAATGCTTTCCTTGAGAAATAAATATCCCATTTTCTCTTTTCTTCACTTCTATGCCAAAAAAAATATCTTAACAAGCCCAAATCTTTCATTTCAAACTCACTTTCCATGACTTCTTTGAAATCGGGAATGAGGAGGTCATCACTCCCTATGAAAATAAAATCATCTACATATAAAAGAACAATAAGAAGCTTATCGTTACTCTCTTTGATGTAGATATTAGGCTCACCATCACATTTTTCAAATCCATTTTCCAACAAATATGCATATATCTTGTTGTACCATGCATGCAGTGCTTTCTTTAGTCCATAAAGAGCCCTTTTTAACCTATACACTTTGTCTTCTTGGCCTTGAACCTCATAACCATGTGACTACTCCATATATACTTCCTATTTCAACATTCCATTCAAGAATGTCAACCTCACATCCATTTGGTACACCTTCCATCTATGTTTTACAGCTATTGACAACACAGTGTGTAATGTATCCTTTCTTGGGACTGGTGCAAATGTCTCTACATAATCTCTTCCATGTTTTTACTTGTATCCTTTGACAACTAGCATTTCTTTATCCCTTTCTATCTTTCCTTCAACATTTTTTTTGGTTTTAGAGACCCACTTCACATCTATGACTTATTTCCCTTCCAGAATGTCCACTAACTCCCATGTATCGCTCTTTTCTATAGCTCCCATTTCTTCATTCATTGTTGCAACCCATTTTTATTTTATAAAAACATATTCAAAATGAAATGGATCATCTACATGATAAAATAGTGCATATAAATAATTCATACCTGTGCTACTTTAAACCTCATTTTTCTCATACATGTCTCTTAAATTTCTAAATTTTTGTCTTCTCATGCTTGCAGAAGATGGACTTGACATGTCACTTGATGTTGTGCTAGGAGAAGATAATGTTGCGAGTCTTTGCGATGCACTTGGAGTAGTATTTTATTGACTTTGTTACATTGTTCTATTTCTTGTTGATGGTGTCACTTAATGGATGCTTTGTTGTTCTTGAATAGGTGTATGAGGAGCCACCAACAAGGAATTACTTGTTGCTTCCAATTCCTCTTTATCTTCTTGTGCTATGCTTGTTATTACATTGATTTTATTCTTAAAAATTCCATCCCATTCCTCCTCTAATATGAATTGCACATCTATGTTGATTATGACCTTCTTGGTTAATGGATTGTAGAGCTTATAAGAATTGGATTCATCACTATATCCAACAAATACACATTTCTCCCCCTTAATTTCAACCATCTTCCTTAACTCATCCAGGACATTTGCATACGCCACACATCCAAACATTCTCATATGAGTGACACTATGCTTTCTTAAACTCCATGATTCTTCAGGAATCATGTTATTGACACTTTTGGTTGGACACCTATTTATAATCTATGTTGTGCAAGCAACAACTTCAACCCAATAATCATTTGGAAAGTGATTTTCCTTCAACATAATTCTTTCCATTTCCATAATGGTACTATTTTTCCTTTGTGAAACACCATTTTCATGAGATTTATACCTTGTTGTAAAAAAAAAATTCGATACCATGCTCCCTGCACAAATGTAGGAAGTCATTTGAGATGTATCATCCACCTATGTCAGTTCTCAAAACTTTGATGTAGTTTCCACTTTTCTTCTCAAAAGGTGATTTGTATTGGTGGAAGTGCTCAAACACTTCGCTTTTCTACCTTAAGACCCATGTCTTTCTTGTATAATCATCTATGAATTTCAAGGTATACAAATTTCCACCAATTGATCGTGTTTGCATTGGTCCACATGAATATGAATGGAAAATATCCAAGGGTTCTTTTTCCCTTATTGACTTTTGTGCTGGAAATGATTCTCTATGTCATTTTCCCAAGATACATCCTTCACATAAGCTATCTAGTTTTTCTATGAGTGTAAATACCTTCACCTTTCCTTCCATATGCAACAAATTTAAGCCTCCAAAATTGATATGACCAAACCTTAAATTCCATAGCCAATTTTCATCCTTCACCTCTTCTTGAAAAAAAAATTGTGTAATAACAAATGTTTGTGTAACAATGACTACCTTTATTTTTTATTGTGAATCCATGATAGTTGTTCTTGTGCAGCTTCTTCCTCCAAATCTGATTTTATCTTGAGGGCATCGGGTGGCATAAATTCAAGATTTACACCAACATTTAATTTGTCAATCCAGGTAATTAAATTTAGAGGTGTAGCACAATATATGCCACAATATGACCTCAGGGATGTTTCAAATAAAAACTAAACTCTCGAAAAGGAATTAAAAACGGAATCAATCAGGAAAATGAACAAGACTCTTCAAAAGTAAACACACTCCAGGAATCCACTTCTGGATCCTCTTATGGGTTGAGTTGACTCCTGTAGAAATCCCTCCTCAGTTGTCTAGGGGACAAGGGAATGTAGGGCCCATTCAACTAACAAAATGTAAAGAATGTGATTTAGGAAATAAAACCTCTTTGAAAATCATTGCTATGGTGAAAGCATGAAATGATACCTAATGAAATTCCATTCCAATCGAATCAAGGAAATAATTGAATGCTTCTAACCTATATATTTATACTGCTTCTCTAAATAACACGAAGTGTGTAATAAAAACAAGTTAAATTCAAATGTTTCTTCCAAGCTCACCCTAATCATTAAGTACTTATCCTTAAGTATAGAAATATGATGTGTACAACATTATTCATGATGAAAGGAACATGGGTCGCAACGATTAATCTTCAAAACATCTTAAGAGTTTCGTGCCACTTCTCTTTCACAAATAAAACAAGATTACAATCTTCCTTCATACCAATTTTTTCATTTGGTTACTAAGTTTCCAAGAATTATTGTTTGCTTCCTAATGCAGGAATTAGTTTATCCTCTTGAATAAGGCAATCATAAATGCTGCATGACGAGTTAAGTAAACCATAATTCTTAATGAAAAATTGTTTCCTTCACCATTATATACTGAAACTAAACCTTGTTATACACCATATGAGATCAACGAAAGTATTACATTTATAAATAAATGAGACGCAGTAAGAAATCATATAATCTATCTCATTCCTATAGCAATATCATCAATTAAACTACAGGAATCAAAACTATGAAAATAATTATGGAATGAAATTGCAGAAATAATTAAATCATGCATAAGATGAAATACATGAAAATATGTAAGATAAAATATAACAAAATAAGTCTAAGAGGTTTGGGAAATGAACTGGATGGTGGACCCAACCGCCCTGCTTGTGCCCTTGCAAACATTTGAATTACAGGATTAGAACATCAAGAGAACAAAAACTCAGAATTGAATGCCAATAGATTCTTGTGAAAATTCGTGTTACAAATTCATGAAAAAATGTTACAAATTCCTAAAACAATGCAACGCTGGCTCCAGTGGTCCCCTCCAGTGATCATCCCACTGGGCGCGCAGCTCCTCCTTCTCTGCATAACAAAATTGAGCCTCCTTCCTACAAACGAATGCAATTTCGGATCTCCCCCATTGGGTTTTTTTCTTCACTGCACAATGCTCTCTTATATTGCAGAAGCCTACCCCTACTTACTTGGATCTGTGTTTAAAGTTTTAGCCTGGTTTTGTTAAAACAAATGGGACCTATAACTGAAGAATCCAAGTTTTCTAAGTCTGGAATATAATACAACAATCAGTGCCAATGGGATATGGCTAACTATGCTCAGCTCGACGCATAAAATCGGAGGATCCACACCAATGTTTAAACATAGAGCAAGAGAAACACTCCTAGTATTAATCCAATCCTTCATTCTCCACCTGGATATAAAATTTTCTCTCACACAAACCAAACAATGTAGAGGTTACGAGCACATCATGTCATAATTGAAACGCAATGAAATAATTCTCATGCCAACCGAATCGTTGTGAGGAATATGCATCACATATTTGGCAAAGTTGCTTCGAAACTTGTTTTCATGAGATGTTATCTAGCGTTCTACCTAAATATTCAAGAACTTGTATAAGTGTTGCCTCCTGTTATCACTCCTCAAATTTTCAAAATCTCATGCTTGAAAATTAGTCATAATACTCCAAATTTTCTTAGGTTGCAAGATATCATAAAATGATATATTTTATGGTGTATTTAAGTTCTTAAAACTTTGGATAAGGTGTTAGAAATGATTCCAAGTCACATCGAAGGAGTGTGTTCTGAGTAGATACTTTGAAATGATCATAAGTCCGAAATCTAGCCATTTGTCAGAAATTTGTCTAAGTCCGCAGCAAATACAGTACAAAATTAACTGAATTTGCTGCAGAAACACCTACTAGTTCCGTAGCAAAATTAACACTTGTCAATTTAAACATGCTACAATAATTGTGCCAGTCTATAACGGTTTTCTCCATAATGATGAGTGGTTAAAATTTGAGAGTTTGAAGGTCATGCTTTTAAATAAATCCCATCTCACTTTTTGCTTTCCACTCCTTCATTTTGTCACCTTTCTCTCCACATTAGAATATAATTCCTTAAACAAGTTACCCAAGCTCCTCTCTGTCATTTAATTTTCAACCTTTGCATGTATCATTTAGCTGTCACCTTTGAAAAGTTAACTTTGTGACAAACAACTTGTTGTCCAAAAAATTTTTTTACAACTGTCATATTTTTAAGAGGGAAGTTTGGGTCATAAAGGGAAATTTCCTTGAAGATGAAAGCATAAAAAGAAGGCTATGTGTTTGGATAGGAGCCTATGGAGTTCTAAATGATCATGGAAAACCTTAGCCTCACACAAGCTTTCATTCAGATAGGTTACATGTTTTTCTACCAGGAGCTACAAGGGGATTCTAGTTTTTCTTGGACTGTTTGAGTTGTTGGTCTCAAAAGGATTTTTCAGAAAAATGAATATGAGTTTCAAAAATATGAAGGAGGTTTTTTCTAAGAACATAAAAATGAAAAACAACCTCTTTCAGTTTTCTCCCAGGTGCTACCAATTTGGAGATTCAAAGTTTCCTTTGGGACCTATTTTCAGCATTCTGAATTTTTCATGTTTTGTACATGATTTTATAATGCAGATTCCGGACAACTGAAACTAGTTTTCAAAAAACTGAGAGAGTTTTTTCTTATAAAAATTATTATCTACAAAAACATCCTCCATGTTTGTAACAGATATCAGAGATCAAGAGATAGGTGCTCAGGAGTGAAGCCTTCTTTTTCAGAAAAAACAAAGTGATTTTTATTGGTTGATGAAGTGGCTGAAGGTTAAAATTTTGTTTCTCAAAGAGGTAACAATTAGATCATAATATTTTTGTCTTATATTATCAATAAACTACATGCAGACATGTTCATATGCTTTTTTGAAACTCAGATACAAGCTTGGTCAAATTTCCAAAGTATTAGGCAATTCCACAGCAACTCTCAGGCTTGAAGCCCAGTTTTTGCTGCGGAATTTCTGAAGATTGGTTTTTGGTTTTGAGAAGACCTAAACTGATGGAAATTAAAAGTTCTGAAGGATATATCTAGTTGTTTTTTATCATTAAATATCCTCTAATGGTAAAGAGAAGCAGAAGGGTACCACATATCATCCTTTTATGTGCCCTACTAAAACAAGCTAATTTCGTAGCTCAAAACAGAGTTTTTGGACAGCAAGTTGAATTTTCATGATAAATGATGGAAAGGGGGAGGAAGGTTAAAATTTTTTAAAGCTATTCATCATCAGGATGTCAAAGAGTATTAGGGTTTCAAAGAGTATCAGGGTGACAAAGAGTATCAGTTTTTCCAAGTGGAGAAGTTCAGTTAGAAGAGTTTGAAAGATACTAGCCAACATATGTCATGTCATCAAACTAACTTCTTTTAAATGAGGGGCAGAGTTACTTCACGAAGGCAATCATGTTATAAATTTTTTTTTGATGGCCAACATGGTAAAAATATTGGATTCCTTTCATGGAAGACTTGGATTAGTTTATTTTTAATGTAATAAATAAGTGTTTAAGTCCTAGTAGGACTCTTAGTCTTATTCGAATAGGTGTTAGTCCTAGTCTATAGAATCTAGTTTATGGTTAGATTTAAGTGTCAGTTAAATGTTAAATGGTATAGCCACTTGGCAGACTAATTTTAAAGGCTAAAAGCCTATAAATAGTGTAGACTTTGATGTATTAAAGGTTGGAAAATGTTATCAGAACTGGTTACTTTTGTAAATACTTTGGAGGGGCTGATATATATAGAAGAATTTTAACTTTTCCCAAGCTGATATTGTAAATGTACTTTAGTGAGCTTTATCCTCTATCACGTGTTTTACTTCCATAGTTTTGATGCTTATTACTCAAAATTCATGGGAACATGCTCTGACTTCCTGTAAGTGTTAATTTTTGGTGAATTGAGTTCTTAGGTCCTATCTGTAGATGGTTTTATTCAATGTTTGATACTTATTACTCATAATTCATGGTCATTCATGCTCTGAATTCCTTTAAGTGTTAAGCTTGGATAAATCTCTATTAAATACTTTCCTTTCAATATATTAACGTATCATGACTCAGAATTCATGTACACATGCTCTGATTTCTTTTGAACCTCAAGATAGTGAGACTTTCCTGAATGTGTCATCCTTTCATTTAAGTATATACAAGCCTCAGTTTTATAAGAAGAGCTATTTTGTTATCTTATCCCTATCACTAACTCCATAGCCCAATGGTAGCTTGTCTTCATCTTTCAATCTGCAAACATACAAAACCACAAACCATAGAGTTAGCCATCTATCTTTATACAAAATCATTAACCCTTGAGAGAGCCCTCTTAGGCTGAGGAGGCTAAGCCTCAGCTAAAAGGTTGGTTTGAAATAGTTACACTGAGCTAGTCTAATCAACAGCCTATCAAGGTCGTATTTTGGTGATAACATTTTGGTGCATCTGTCGGGAGTCTGAAGATATACATCTCCCGAAAATTATGAAGCTGAAATCTTGAAGGTAGCAGGATCTCAGAATCTGTTTGAGGCTACAAAACTACCTTGGCGACTCCACACATCAAATAATCAAATTGGAAGGTGACTCCACTACTTGAATATCAGTAGCTAGATGAAGTTTCAAGATGAGTTCCATTGCAAGAAAAAATACCAGGTATGCTTCTATGAATTGGTCTCATATCCCTGGTTTTCCAAACCCTATGCTAGAGGTTGATTGGTTAGATGATCTTCCAATATTCAAAGATGAAAAGAAAGACAATGATGCTCTTCATTTGGTTAGGTTTCATGTGCATGTACATAGTTTTAAGGTTCAGATCCCTGAAGACTGTCTTATGAAGATGTTTATGACCACTCTAGAAGGAAAAGCATGGTCTTGGTATAAAGGTTTAGGAAATGGTTCATTATATTCTCTTGCTAATTTTCATGATGAATTCTATGATATGTATAAAGAGTGTCATCCCTCTTTATTGATGGTTAAATACTCTTGTAAACACTCTGAGAGTTTTATTGAATATTTGGAGAATTGTTATGAAGATGATGAGTTTATGGATGAGGAAATTTTAGAATCCCTTCATGAGAATAACTTTCATCAAAAATAAGAACACCAAGAAGAAAGAATAATATCTCCCTTAGATGAAAATGAAACCCAGCAAGAGTTTACTTATGAAAATTATGACACATCCTCTGAGTTTGAAGAAAATTTGTAGCAGGTTTGTCAATCCTTTGATCATCATGAGTATGAGGATCATTTTAAACAGCAAGAGGAAATATTGGAAATTGCTTGCTCCACACCTCAGGTAGAAGAAAATATTGATTATTTATGTAATTCCTTACAACATATTAGTTCAAAGAATGATCATAATAGTGAGGAAAGTTACATTGTCTGTGGGAATCATTCAGAAAGGCAGTTGGATAACTTATCAAATAAATGTTGTGTGGCTAAAGCTTAGTTAGAAATCACAGAATTTTATGAGGATCATCAAGCTGATTATGTATTCTGGGACCCTATAGCTAGATACATGAAAGAGTTTTACTCTCAAGATTTTTACTCTCTAGTGTTTCAGTTTTATTTTTACCATAAAGATCAGTTACAATTTTAGTGATAGTAGTCATCACAAATTTCATGGTTTCTTTGAAGTCCGATGCAGTCAAAAAACTCAAATTATAGATAAAACAGAGGATTGGCTACATTGGAAATTTCACATTGATTGAGCTGAAAGAAGTTGCATTTGATAGGGTAGGTAGGTAGGAATATGCAAATAAGCTCAAGGTTGAATGAACATTTTTAGTAGTTACAGTTTGAAGCAGATTGGGCAGAATTTCAGAGTTTGTATTTTCAAGGAATGGATTGTAGCACTGGAGCTACTTGTTCTTAGCATACCATAGGGGACATACTATCCCTAGTGGAGCCACTATTATCACTCCTCAAATTTTCAAAATCTCATGCTTGAAAATCAGTCATAATACTCCTTCAAATTTGCTTAGGTTGCAAGATATCATAAAATGATATATTTTATGGTGTATTTAAGTTTTTAAAATTTTGGATAAGGTGTTAGAAATGATTCCAAGTCACATCGAAGGAGTGTGTTATGAGTAGATACTTTGAAATGATCATAATTCCGGATTCTGGCCATTTGTCAGAAAAATGTCTTAGTCCACAGCAAATACAGTACAAAATTAACTGAATTCGCTGCAAAAACACCTACTAGTTCCGTAGAAAAATGAACACTTGTCAATTTAAATGTGCTACGAAAAGTGTGCCAGTCTATAACAGTTTTCTCCATAATTATGAGTGGTTAAACTTTGACAGTTTCAAGGTCATGCTTTTAAATAAATCCCATCTCACTTTTTGCTTTCCACTCCTTCATTTTGTCACCTTTCTCTCCACATTCGAATATCATTCCTTAAACAAGTTACCCAAGCTCCTCTCTGTCATTTAATTTTCAACCTTTTCATGTATCATTCAGGTGTCACCTTTGAAAAGTTAACTTTGTGACAAACAACTTGCTGTCCAAAAAAGTTTTTACAGCTGTCATATTTTTAAGAGGGCAGTTTGGGTCATAAATGGAAATTGCCTTGAAGAGGAAACCATAAAAAGAAGGCTATGTGTTTGGATAGGAGCCTATGGATTTCTAAATGTTCATGGACAACCTCAGCCTCACACAAGCTTTCATTCAGACAGGTTACATGTTTTTCTACCAGGAGCTATAAGGGGATTCTAGTTTTTCTTGGACTGTCTGAGCTATTGTACTCAAAAAACGTTTTCAGGCAAATTAAGATGAGTCTAAAAAATATGAAGGATTTTTTCTCTACGAACATAGCAATGAACAAAAACCTCTTTCAGTTTTCTCCCAGGTGCTACCAATTTGGAGATTCGAAGTTTCCTTTGGGACCTATTTTCAGCATTCTGAATTTTTCGTGTTTTGTACATGATTTTATAATGCAGATTCCGGACAACTGAAACTAGTTTTCAAAAAAATGAGAGAGGTTTTTCTTATAAACATTATTATATACAAAAACCTCCTCCATTTTGGTAACAGATATCAGGTATCGAGAGATAGGTGCTCAGGCGTGCAGCCTTCTTTTTCAGAAAAAACAAAGTGATTTTTATTGGTTGATGAAGTGGCTGAAGGTTAAAAGTTTGTTTCTCAAAGAGGTAACAATTAGATAATAATATTTTTGTCTTATATTATCAATAAAATACATGCAAACATGTTCATATTATTTTTTGAAGCTCAGATACAAGCTTGGTCAAATTTCCAAAGTATTAGGCAATTCCGCAGCAACTCTCAGGCTTGAAGCCCAGTTTTTGCTGCGGAATTTCTGAAGATTGCTTTTTGGTTTTGAGAAGACCTAAACTGATGGAAATTAAAAGTTTTGAAGGATATATCTAGTTTTTTTTTATCATTAAATATCCTCTAATGGTAAAGAGCAGCAGAAGGGTACCACATATCATCCTTTTATGTGCGCTACTAAAACAAGCTAATTTCGTAGCTCAAAACAGATTTTTTGGACAAGTCTAATTTTCATGATAAATGATGGAAAGGGGGAGGAAGGTTAAACATTTTTAAAGCTATTCATCATCAGGGTTTCAAAGAGTATCAGGGTGTCAAAGAGTATCAGGGTGACAAAGATTATCAGTTTTTCCAAGTGGAGAAGTTCAGTTAGAAGTGTTTGAAAGATGCTAGCCAACATATGCCATGTCATAAAACTAACTTCTTTTAAATGAGGGGAAAGTTACTTCACGAAGGCAATCATGTTATAATTTTTTTTTAATGGCCAACCTGGTAAAAATATTGGATTCCTTTCGAGGAAGACTTGGATTAGTTTAGTTTTAATGTAATAAATAAGTGTTTAAGTCCTAGTAGGACTCTTAGTCTTATTTCGAATAGGTGTCAATCCTAGTCTCTAGAATCCAGTTTATGGTTAGATTTAAGTGTCAGTTAAAGGTTAAATGGTCTAGCCACTTGGCAGACTAATTGTAAAGGGTAAAAGCCTATATATAGTGTAGACTTCGATGTATTAAAGGTTGGAAAATGTTATCAGAACTGGTTACTTTTGTAAATACTTTGGAGGGGCTGATATATATAGAAGCATTTTAACTTTTCCGAAGTTGAGATTCTAAATGTACTTCAGTGAGCTTTATCTTGTATCATGTGTTTTACTTCCATATTTTTTATTCTTATTACTCAGAATTCATGGGAACATGCTCTGACTTCCTTTAAGTGTTAATTTATGGTGAATTGAGTTCTTAGGTCCTATCTATAGATGGTTTTAGTCAATGTTTGATAATTATTACTCAGAATTCATGTTCATTCATGCTTTGACTTCCTTTAAGTGTTAAGCTTGGATAAATCTCTATTAAATACTTTCCTTTCAATATCTTAACGTATCATGACTCAGAATTCACGTACACATGCTTTGATTTCTTTTGAACCTCAAGATAGTGAGACTTTCCTGAATGTGTCATCCTTTCATTGAAGTATATACAAGCCTCAATTTTATAAGAAGAGCTATTTTGTTATCTTATTCCTATCACTGACTCCATAGCCCAATGGTAGCTTGTCTTCATCTTTGAACCTGCAAACATACAAAACCACAAACCACAAAGTTATCCATCTATCTTTATACAAAATCATTAACCCTTGAGAGATCCCTCTCAGGCTGAGGAGGCTAAGCCTCAGCTAAAAGGTTGGTTTGAAATAGTTACACTGAGGTAGTCTGATCAACAACCTATCAAGGTCCTATTTTGGTGATAACACCTCCAATGATGAGAAAGGTCTTCGATTATAATGGAAACAAAATTCTGTTGATTTCTGATTGTCAAATTTCATGAGGATACTATATCGCTCATTTAATCTGTCATTCCTGACAATGCTCATTTCTAGTATACCTGAAAACTGACAAAAGTCTGCATGAGTAATATAATTGGGAATAGCAGGCACACAAACAAGATTCATTCGTCCAGTTGTAAGGCCCTCGAGAATGCCCAAAGGTTCACAAACATGGCTGAAGAGATGCATAACGTCATCGACCCTGTCCAGGCCATTCATGTCAATAGTTTTCAAGATCTTCGACTTAGCCATTGTTTTATTCATGTTGTTTGATTTAGACATGTCGACGTTGGTGCTTTCACTCGTAAACTATTATTCATGGAAAATTATTCGTAAGATGAATATATTATTATTTTCTTATTCTCTTGCTCCTGCTTCCATGCCTCCTCCTGCAAAACTAGATCCAAGGTGCATTGCTTGCATTCTACAGTTGTTTTGTGCAAGATTCATGTAGCCTTTAAAAGCCACTAAATTCATTTATGTTGCTTTGTCACCAAGTCTTACATGTATGCTCAAAGGAGGTCATGGAACCCAAGGCTTCTAATTAGACAAAACATAGCATTCAATTCAGTGTCCTTAATAATCAAAGCCAACAACATAATATCTTGCATTTTTGGTGCAGGAATGCGTAGTGCGGGAGCGTGGTGCAGGACTTATAAATGTTTAGTATATGCATGGAGTTACTCAGCAAAAAGTATATAAATATGGACAAAATAAAGGCTCAACACTCCCCCATGATCACCTTATTGCATATTCTCATGCAAGATAAACTGTAGGACTATAGAACCATGGAAGAAAGCAAGGGGAATGTTTTAAAAAATCAAACTATGTTTCGCGATAAAAGTGTCAAGAAAAAAATATCAACAAAGGAACATGAAGATATCTGTTATGTCATCATTTTTTAAGAATTCATAAGTTTGCAACATTATTCTTACAGTGCCACTAAAACTAGATTATATTCCTTATGAAAGCATCAAGTGCAGGAATGATAAAATTTTGATGTAACAAGATCAGGTACAAGAAACAATGCTTTGTACCAGACATTATGGAAAAAGAGTACTGCACCTTTACAATGGTCATCACATACCTGATGTCCTATTTCAAATGAATTCCTTGCTTGTCATAGATTTCTTTTTCAGAGCTCTTATTTCTACCCAAAATCTTATTAAAAACAAAAATCGAATTCTTGCTGAAAAAGGTGCAATTTCAAGAAAACTATCACAAGATTATTGCACCTACTGTAGCAATCATGTACTAGGGCATATAGTGATTATATACAGGAATCCATAATCAAAAAATATTATTTTCTAACAAAACCTGGTGAGTAATCATTTACTGAGTATTTCATCACTCTAAATACCATGAAAATTTGAAGTGAGTTATGATACCAGAGAAGGGAAATAAAAATAGAACAATATGACACCTTACTGGACCAATCATCAAATTGAACACTCTAAATTTTTTTGTCATCCAAATGCAAAAGTAATTTTCTTCTTAATTCAGTACAAAGAATCACCTTTACTAAGGGTACCACGTCATTTAAAGATTCCTAAAAGTAGAACTCAAAGCATCATGCTCAAATCACCCTAAAACCATTTTCCAAGAATTTAAAATGATGATTTTTAGGGAAAGAGAAGGATAACTAAGTAAATCATAGTATGTAATTAAATTTGATACTGCAGACATGGCCCTACTGCCTGTAAGCATCCATAGCCTTGGTAGGGATGTCTTTTGACCCAGCGAAATGCCTATGTCCCACTCACAAGATATAGATTCAGAGTGATCTTATTTAATTTAAAAAATTATATGAATGAAACTGTCCTAGCCTAGTAACCAATTGATGGTAGTGCCACTCACAAGAAGTAACATGGATTAATAGGTCAGCTCGTGATGAGACCTCCCGTCTTCCATATTTTTGGCTGAAATCCATTAATCTGGCTTGGTGACCAGCAATAGTAATTTCATGCATGTTAGGTCTCATAATCGTGGTAGGTAGGCTCATTACGAGACCTCCTATCCTTCCCTAAATATTTTTTAAACTCTGATTATGATTAAATTAAAGGGTTACTTAATAAGTGGGGAGACAAATCTACTCCTTAAGAGTACAGGATGGCATTAAAAAATTCTAATGACTAATAATTACTCGCTAGTTCCTCTACCCTAAAGACTTAGTTTAGATAAAACATCCCAGATAATGACTAAAACACTTTTTGAGTTAATAATGTTAGTGTTCTCATGAATAAATCCTTATGATCTTTACAAGAGTAGTCCACCATAGGGGGTTCTCCAATAGTACCTTCTAAGGGAAACTGAAAATATATGTGTTATATGACAACTCATTAGAATGATTAGTCATGGTTAGTTTCACAAAATCCTGAGGTATTAGAGTGAATCATACTCATCAAGGCTTGTGTTAGGTCCCTATATTACTAGTATAGTCCCTTATTGTTGTTAGTATAACCCCCTTATTGTTATTATTGTACCCTTGTAACCCCCATATTGTTATTATTGTGCCCTTAAATTATTATTGTTAGGTCAGCTAGGATTACATTTTCGCCCCACTAGGATTACATTGTGGCCCTATGGACTCCTATATATAGAAAGGAGGTTTTGTAATTTGTATCATCCAAGAATTGTTCATTCATGTAATGTATTGGAGGTTTCCCCCTCGAAGTGGCTTATTTATAAGGCACTTCCACATTTTTTCTTCCATTGGAGTTAGTTTCCAAACATTTTCATAATGCAGCTGGATTCAGGGTTTCACTGCCTGCATGTCATCATGGCATTTTCGCTAGAATTTTCTTAAGATGTCTGTAATAAATTTAGAGTTCGTTTCAAATCCTAGGAACATCATGGCAAAATTTCAAAGTTTGTCTCCAATATTTTGAGATATGATCTGTAGTTAGGGGCTTTTGTAGGCTCTGGACCTGAATCCCATGTGTCATCACAGAATTTGCGCCATAACTTTTTCTACGAAGTTTCCGTGTCGAAAGCTGTAGGACTGGGTCGAACTCGAGGAACATCGTCACAAAATTTTAGAGCTTGGTTTGAAATAGTTTTGGATTTATGATCTCTGGAAGTTAGGTTTTTTTCAGGCTCCCGAATTTCATCTCAAAGAGGTTATCATGGGAAAACCTTCATAACTCTTTCTCTGAGCACCTTCATAACCTGCAGCAAAAATGACCCCATTTATGGAACTTTATGGATATCATCCACCATCCATCACATCATATTTAAGAGAAAATTCGAAGGTTCAAGCAGTGGAAGATCACATCGAGCATCAACAAGAAGTTCTCCAACTCTTAAAGGACAACCTGAATTTGGCACAAAATCGAATGAAAAAACAGGCAGATCAACATCGCAGTGAGAGAAGTTTTGATGTAGGAGTCTGGGTATTTTTACGGCTACAACCATACAAAAAATGTCCCTCAAGTAAGCTAAGAATGTTAATAAATTATCACCAAAATACTATGCTCCTTACAAGGTGTTGCAAAATATTGGTAATATGGCATACAAATTGGAGCTTCTTGCTTCTTCACGAGTGCATCCAATTTTCCATGTTTCATGCTTAAAGAAGGTTATAGGTGAAAATATTCCAATTCAAGCAATATTTCCAGAACTTGATGAGGAAGGAAAAATCACATTGGAACCTGAAGCGATCACGGAAACCAGAACTCGACAGCTACGGAATCAATCAATTTTACAGTATCTCATCAAGTGGAAGAACTTACCCACTGAATATTCTACATGGGAGGATGAGAATTTTATACAGAGGCACCCAGAGCTACTCAAGCGTTGAGGACAACACTTTTTTGAAGGAGAGGGGCATGTTAGGTCCCTATATTACTAGTATAGTCCCTTATTGTTGTTAGTGTAACCCCCTTATTGTTATTATTGTACCCTTGTAACCCCTATATTGTTATTATTGTGCCCTTAAATTATTATTGTTAGGTCGGCTAGGATTACATTGTGGCCCCATGGACTCCTATATATAGAAAGGAGGTTTTGTAATTTGAATCATCCAAGAATTTTTCATTCATGTAATGTATTGGAGGTTTCCCCCTTGAAGTGGCTTATTTCTAAGGCGTTGATATCTCTTTTCTTCTATTTTTGGAGTTGGTTTCCCAACAACTTGTCACAGATGTGTGTGTTAACAATTCATGTGGATCAAAAGCAGCTTCGGTTAAAAACCCTTATTGCATTTTTTGTAACAAATTTATGCATGGAATTGATTTATCCTTCTACCCTACTCTACCCTAAGAAGTGGAAGACTCCCTTTTAATAGGATTACTTCTAATGCAACCATGTGTGCAAAAAGAGGATAATCCTACTCATGTTCAAGTTTGAAAATCATATTCAAAATACTAGAACATGAGGAACCAACTGTATTACCTGATGTGATGCTACAAATTGTTTAATGATAAAGGAGGAGTGGATACTAACAATAATCTGAAATGAAGATAGTATGGAATCCATATACTCTTAATCATTTGATTCATGGGCAACATCCAGTGTATCATGAAAATCCTCCACATTTCTTTGTCTATCCTCTAAAGTGCAGGCTGGATCAGGTATATGTTCTTTAATCTATACTTCTGATGGCTTCTCCTCATCAAGCATGATCCACAACTTCTTGGTTTCTCTTGGAATATCTTCTGGTTCTTCATGAGTATTTTCTTCCAGAGGAGTAGACCTATCTCTAATTGATACCAAAATGTGTTCTTTCTGTGAACGAGAGACCCCAACTTCTACTAAGATTTGAGATAGATCTTGAAGTAGCATAAAACTACCTAGCATTTTCATGCTAGCTGGAGAATATTGTCAGCACTTGGATTTGAGAGCAGGGGGTTCTTTTAATACCTGAAAAATAAAAACACACTAAATTGTAGTTAAAAAAATAATAATAACTAGAATTGTAAGAAAATCACACTTTTGTGAAAAATAAATCAACTAATCTCAATTGTGGGAAAAAAATAAACCAACATCACACTTTGCAGTAAATAAAATCACTCATAAAAAAACTAAATTGCATTAAATTAAACATCACACATTGCAGTAAAAACTCAATTACAGTAAAAGAAACAAATCAAGCATCACACTTTGCAGTAAAGGAAAAAGCCACTTGCAGTAAAGAAAACCTGGCTTGTGAGCTCTCTGGAAATACTGTCCAGTATGCTTCAACAAGCAAGGGGAAACATTCAATTGTGAAGGAAAGGGAAAAGCATGAAAAATCATGAGGCCTTATCCTATAATGCCTCCCCGACAACAACACCAAAATGTTGGGTAATGTAAATGCAATATTTACACCAACATTTAATTTCTCAATCCAAGTAAGTAAACTTAGAGGCGTAGCACAATATATGCCAGAATATGACCTCAGGGATCTTTCAAATAAAAACTAAACTATCACAAAGGAATTCAAAAGGGAATCATTCAAGAAAATGAACAAGACTCTTCAAAATTAAACACACTCTGGGAATCTACTTCTGGCTCCTCTTCTGGGTTGAGTTGACTCCTGTAGAAAGTCCTCCTTTCTTGTCCAGGGGACAAGGGAACATAGGCCCCATTCAACTGAATAACTATAAAGAATGTGATTCAGGATATAAAAACCCTTTAAAATGTTGGCAATATGATTCCTATGTCATAATATGTTGTCCTTGATGGCAACTCTCTAGTAAAATATGGAGTATATGTCTTCTGTAGAAGCTCAATAGTCCATCAGAAGAAATGTGTAATGTCTAGCAAAAGATTCGGTAATATTCAAATGGAAGATTCTATACGCGAGTTTGTTCAGGCCAAGTCGTGTATACACGCAGATAAGAATGATCCAAGTCGTGTATGAATTTTGTGCTCTAGAAAGATAATACTAGGGGGCATTACCATGGTATTAGCCCACAGGATTGAACAACATGTCGTCTATTTGATTTCTTCCAAGAATACCATTAGCAGCTATGCAGTTTTTACTCATGGTATTTGTTGGAACACCTAATCCTACATGGGTAGGTGTGGAATACGAAAAGTCACAATGGAGTCCAAGTGACCTTGAAATATGAAACCAAGAGTCATACCATTGTACTATAAATGTACATCTTTGTATAATGGAAAATAAGAAAGCCTCACGCTTATCCTTCATTGTCTTGAGTCTCTTGTGTGTGTGTGTTCGTCTTCCTCATACACCATGTGTGTGCTTCAACATGGTGTTTAACATGGTATCAGAGCGGGCGATTGCTGGCCCTGCTCCACTTTGAGTGAGCCATTTGTGTTTATGGCCTGTGCATATCTGCATTTTTGCAGCATTTAGAGAGTTTCTGCAGCAGTGTTTTTGCCGCCATTCAGAGGTGTTTTGAAGAGACTTTCTGCAGCATTCAGAAATCTGCTTTGGAGAAGGAGCAACATTCAGTGATTTGGCAGCATTCAGCATTGGTTTTGAAGAAGGCAGCACTGCCCATCTGAAGGTTTTCTCACTGCTTATTTTTCCATTGAAAAATCTCTGCATTTTAAATTCTGCACCATTTTGAGCTGCTGGAAAATAGTTTAAAGAGGGTTTCTGAAGAAGTTTCTGGCTTTTATTAGAAAAATTTGTGAGTTTTTTACTGGAGAAATTATGCCACATTTCCTGAGAAAGATTTCTGGGTTTTACTGCTGAAATAATCTGGAAAATTCTGCAATTCTGGGTTTCTCTGCTGCTGGAAAAATTCTATTGTTGCCCTCATTTCTGCACTTTGTCCATTCTGCTATATATTTGAAAGGAAGAAAATTCTACTGCTGGAAGAAAATGTGGATTCTCTGTTCTTCTCTGCTGTTTTTAAATTAAAAATTAAAAATTAAAAAATAAAAAATCGTTTCAAATCCTTGGCCTTTCGGCCCCCTTTCACCTTGCAACTCACAACACAGCATTTTTATTACCGTAACCTCACAAGCAATACGCTCTTGGCCTTTCCGCCCCTACACCCTTCCCACACATTTTTATTACATTTAACATTTTTTAACCTACCGCATTTCTATTCGCATAAACACTCACCCTACGGCCCTTACCTTAACCAGCGCCGGCCTCACTCTCAACGCCCTACGTTCCTCCCTACATTCCCTCGGCCTTTTGGCCTCCCTGCACAATTCGATTTTTTTATTATCCACATCTCCTCTGCTCTCACAACCCCATCACACCGCTCGCTCGCCCTCGAGCTACCTCTCCAACGCTCTGCACATCGAACTCTCACCGCTCACTCTCTCCTACGACTGTTACACATTCACTGCAATACAACTCCACTCCTGCGCTATCACCTACGCTCCTGCCGTCCCAACCCCATCGAATCCCTCTCATGCATGGTCGTCCCTCCATTAATAAAAGACCTCCCCCCAATATAATATTCCCATTTCCTTTTTAAATTAAAATCCCTCCCACCATTCGATTTTATTTAAATCCCCTCCCACTTATTTTTAAATCAATCCCATTTCATTTTAATATTCCCTCCCCACTCACCCATTATCCCATCCCATTTCCATTATTTCCCCTCCCTATTTTTAATTGTCGCCATTTTTAATTATTCCCATATCTTATTAATCCTCTTTTTAAATGTCCCTCCCCTTTAAATTCCCTTTCCATTATCAAACTCTCTTTCCCTAATTAAAATTCCCTTTTATTATAATTAAAATACCTTTCCATATAATAAATTCTCCCCTCTCATTTTAATATATATCATTTTTTCCATTATTTTAATTAATTCTCAAAAAAAAATTTAATTAATTTTTAATTAATTAAAAAAAAAAAAAGCAGAGAGAGAGAGGAAAGAGTGAATTTGAACAGCAGAAAAAGAGAAAATGACATGTAAAGCAAATGGACAGAAAACATAGAAGAGAAAAGAGAAGTCTTGCATTTAATGATTTGTGGCATTGATTTGAAGGGTGATTTTTTGAAGAATTTTACATAAGAAGACAAGTTTGCCATCATTGATAACAGCTATTTGAAGGACAATTCAGCTGCATAGTGTTTTCAGCTACACATTTACAAATATTTTGCAGAGATATGTATTGAGCTGACATTGTATTTTGAGTGGAATTTGTTGCTTCTTCATTCATAATCAGTGAATTTGAGTTGTTGGATTGTTGATTGCCCTCCATCATTTGAGGAGCACACTTTGTACTTTGAGAATTTCTTGAGTCATTTGTATTTGTTGTTGCATCACATTGTAAACGGGTGCATTTTCAGCCGACACCCTTTCATTTTTTGAGCCTAAGTTGTTGAAATGGCTAAAATCAATGAGGTGTTAGAGTTGTTGAATAACCTCATTCATTCAAATATTGATGACATGATAAAAATGAGCAAGGATGCTCTTTGTAACATTCATATTTGTTTACAAGATGCACATGAAAAGATTGAGTTTTTGCAGTTGGAAACTCAGCTTCAGCAAGACGAACTTCAGCAAAAGAGTCACCATTCTGAACTTGTTTCTGTTCAGAAGATTGTGAAGGACTCTCATCAGAAGAAAGAAGATAAAGATGCAGTTGATTCCCATTCAGTTCCTTGTACAAGAACAGATTTACATGCAGATGCAGCCACTCAGCCTGCACTTCCTAAGCCCATCATCAGACCTTGGGAAGAGCTTGTCCACAACAAGCACCAAATTGGTCTTGGATATGACAAGGATGTGTCCCTTCATATTCCAGACTACACAAAGCCCATCATATTTCAGAGTGTCGGATTCTTGTATGACAATTCACCTGCAGCTATTCCAGATCCTGTTCCACTTCCACAACAGATTGAGAAATGCCAACACTGTGATCGAGTTGGCCACATGAAAGATCATTGTTTTGATCTTCATCCATGCAAGCATTGTGGGCGGCACACTCATTCTTCAGACAGATGCTTCAGACACAAGCCTCCTGCAAGAACAAAGATTCATCTTGGATGGATCGCTTCTTGGCAATGGGCATCAGCAGCCAAGAAGATGTTTACGACACATGTTAGAACTTGTTCACGCATATTGAACAAACTTGCAGTTGAGTTTTCGCCATCATCTCACCCTGTCCCTGACAGGGGGGAAAATGGTGGTCATGTACAAGCTTCGACGACAGATCAAGCGAGCCTGAGCCACAATCTCTCATTCCATGTTCAGAGTTGTAGCCAGCAGTTCAAGCGAGCCCGAGCCACAATTCGTCATTCTGGATTCAGAGATGTAGCCAGAGATACGGATGCCCATGAGCATACCTTCGGTTGGTGGATAACCTAAAACCATCATCTTTGGTTGGTGGATAACCTAAAACCATCATTTTCGGTTGGTGGATAACCTAAAACCATCATTTTTGGTTGGTGGATAACCTAAAACCATCATTTTCGGTTGGTGGATAACCTAAAACCATCATCTTTGGTTGGTGGACAACCTAAAACCACCACAGGTAGTAGACCTCCCTTCTTTTAGGTCGAAGGTCTCCTTTTTTTATGAGGGACAATTCCTCTAGCAGAAGCCTTCAGCTTCTTGCCAGTTTTGGAAGAGTTCCGGGAACTGCAACATGTATTGCGTTCCAGTGTTTGTGGTCATCCTAAAACCACCTCTTTTTTTCCAACATTTCAGAGAGTTGATTTAGCCAAGTGCTGCCATGTATACTTTGCAGATTTGTATTACAACTCTTTTCTTGGACTCACACATACCCCTTCGGATTAAGGGGGGATGTTGGAACACCTAATCCTACATGGGTAGGTGTGGAATACGAAAAGTCACAATGGAGTCCAAGTGACCTTGAAATATGAAACCAAGAGTCATACCATTGTACTATAAATGTACATCTTTGTATAATGGAAAATAAGAAAGCCTCACGCTTATCCTTCATTGTCTTGAGTCTCTTGTGTGTGTGTGTTCATCTTCCTCATACACCATGTGTGTGCTTCAACATGGTGTTTAACAGTATTAGTGAAATCTAAATCTATATAAGGAGAAGAAGATCATTGTGCAAAGGAGTGCATGTGTAAGGGCTATCCCTAAATACTTCTATATGAAGTATATCTGCATAGGATGAACTCTGTTTTATTGATAAATCTGAATTTATGATGCACCCTTGGATAGATTGATGGATCAAGATCTCTAGACCTGAAATGAATATGTTCTTGCATGATCCATTGAAGAGATGATTAGATCTGAGACCTGGCGCATGTTTGCTAAAGTGCAGTGAAGAAATTTGGGTAAGTTCTATAGATCTGAAACATTTTTCATAATTAATACTTACAGATCTATATGCTAGTTCATCTCAGTAAAAGCGCGTATATACGCGGCATTGCTTCAGAAAAGGCGCATATGGAAGTTAGGGTTTTTTGAAGCTTATTGCACAGGATTTATGTTATTGCTGCTATTTTTCTGCTATTTGTCAATGAAGTCTTCATGTAGATCTGGGTTTCTTGATTGGTGTATATACTGCTAAGTTGATTATGTACAAATATTATCAATGAGTGAGTAAATATGTGTTATGATGACTGGCTGATCAATGGTTCTGCAATTCTGGAAAGATGTATGACTGGAAGCCTCGGATCTGGATCTGAGACTGTTCACATTCTATAAAAACTGTATTTACAGATCTATACACATGCTAGTGTGAAGGAAAGAATGTATACACACAGGTTTAGTAAATAAAAGTAGTGTATCCATTTTAAGATGATGAATGTTCAGGGCTGACAGTATTTCTGCATACTAATTCTGAAATCTGGGTTATTACTATGTTATGGTTACAGTGATCTCACTATTCTAATTGAAGTATTGGGTGAAGTTTATTATTGTTAATTTTTATGAAGAGTTGTGTTGAAGCTGTGTGATCCAGTGTGAAAATTGATGAAACGTGGTCTACAGTGATTCTGAAGGAAGTAGAATCTTCCTGCCAGTAGAAGCTGGTGTTCTGATCAGGGGGTTTAAGCTCCCTTCTAGTAGTGGCTAGTAAATGAGATCAAGGGGGTTGTAGCTCCCTTCCAGTTGCAACTAGAAAATGAGAGAAGGTTGCAACCTTCTACAGGTAGATGCTTGCGTACTTCTATGAGTTTCCATCAGCACAATATTGTAAGCAGTTTTCCATATAATAAATATTGAAGACAGATACGACAGCAACGGTGGTTTTCTCCCGAATTGGGTTTCCACCTTAAATCTTGGTGTTAATGTGTGTTTCTCTTTTGTAATGATTTATTCTGTTGTTACTGCACATATTTACTACTTAACTAAAAAATGCATGTTTGATAAGCTGATAAAATATTGTTTCTGAAAAGGTTTTCTAACAATAAAATTATTATATCAGTATACGCAAGTTTCTTTTGGTATATGCGCATGTATATGCGAGTTGGGTTCATCAAAGTCACGAATGAAATTCAGTAAAGAAAAAGTTAAAATTATCAGTAAGATCTAAATACTGATTCACCCCCCCCCCCCCTCTCAGTATTTTTCTCAACAATTGGTATCAGAGCAGTTCCTTCCGAAGATGCTTAATCACTAGAAGGAAGATTAGCCAAGATGAGAAATCAAGATGGGACAACATCTATCAGGCCTCCTCTCTTCAACGGAAACCACTTAATCCTCTGGAATACAAGGAAAAGATCCTATCTTCAGTCTATTGGAGAAGATGTATGGGCTATAG
The DNA here is from genome assembly GCA_034641835.2 of Pinus albicaulis. Taxonomy (NCBI): domain Eukaryota; kingdom Viridiplantae; phylum Streptophyta; class Pinopsida; order Pinales; family Pinaceae; genus Pinus; species Pinus albicaulis. The sequence continues at coordinate 388,353,579 of CM076575.1, forward strand.
TTGAAGGAGGTTATCAATATCCAAATTTTGTTCCAACAAATTCAGCAGCAAGAAAGAACTATGAAACCAATGCAAAGGCAGTCAATGCATTATTGGGAAGTTTGATTGAATCAGAATTTTTCAAAGTCATGAAATTGAATACAACAAAGGAGATATGGGACAAAATCATTCTAAGCTATGAAGGTGATTCCAAGGTTAAAACGTGCTAAACTCCAAACTCTCATAATTCAATATGAAAAACTCAGAATGCACAATGAAGAAAGCATTTCCATTTTATTTTTAAATCTAGATGATATTGTAAATCGTATGAGAAATCTGGGTGAAACTATCTCTGACACTAATCTGGTAGAAAAGGTTTTAAGATCTCTAACTCCCAAATTTGAGTCAAAAGTATCTGCTATTGAATAGAAGCGAGATCTACAAACTCTTACTGTTGTTCAACTTCATGGGATTCTGACTGCTTGTGAAATGAGAAAAGGAGGTCCATCTGAAGTCAAAGAGGTTGTCTTCAAAGCTGCTGGAAAAGGAAAGGAGCTAGAAGAAAAAAAAAGGATCAGGGTATGTTTCAGAAGAAGATGAGATAAATTTTGTAAGGAAGCTACAACATGGCACTGGAAGATTCAGAGGTAAGCTTCCCTTTAAATGTTTTGCTTGTGGAAGAGTTGGTCATTATGCTGCTAAATGTCCCCATAAATATAGTCATGAAAAGGGAAAGGAAGTGGTTAAAGGAAATAAGAACAGTTTATCAATACCAAAAGCTATTATACTCATGAAGATAGTGATGGTCTATCAAATAGTGAAGAAGGAGAATCTGATCAAGATATTAGAATACTCATGGCTTTTGAAAAGGACTCTAGTGATACTTTTATGGATGCTTTAGAGGAAAATGACTTTCTTGAAGAAATAAATCATCTCAAAATATGTTTGGAAGAAAACAAAATTTCCATAGATACTCTAAAAAATCAGCTTATAGAAAATGAGAAGCACAATGAGAAATTAGAATGTTAAATAGTAAGTCTAAGAAAGGAAATTGAGAAAGTGAAAACTTTAAATCTTAGATTTTCTAAAGGATTTGAAACCTTAGATGAAATTATCAAGGTACAATGCTCTCCTCTTATAAAGACAGGTCTTAGATATATTGGAGAATCATCTCAGTCTTCAACACCAAGCTATCTAAATGCAGCTAAAACCAGCTTGCAACATTCTGTCTCTCAGCAAAAGAACAAAGAAATTGCACAGGTAAAGCATGATCACTTTATTACAAGGAAGAACAATAACAGAAATATAAATTAGCAGGTAAACATAAATAAAAGGTTTCATGATCACAAAAATTTCTTCTTTAATGGACAATGTTTCTCATGTCATAATTTTGGTCATAAGGCTACTCAATGTGTTGCGTACAAAACCATAATGACCAGAGAAGCAAGAAAGCAAAGAAATGAGACTGGAATAAAAAAGAATACTTATAAAAACTTTTCTCCTCTTCAAAATTAAATTGAATGTGCTTATTGCAATAACTTTGGTCATGAAGAATCTGAATGCAGGAGAAAACTACAACCAAAAGAGCATATACCTTCAAATTACACGATTTGGAGAAAGAAGGACTTACAGGTTGAAAGCTGTGGCATAGCTTTATTTGTAGAAGGGGAAGAGAATCAATGGTACATTCATAGTGGATGCTCAAAACACATGATAGGTAATAGAAATAAACTCCTTTTATACAATGCTCTAGAGAAAGAAAAGAATGTTACTTTTGGAAATGACTCTCCTGCTGTTATTAAAGGAAACGGTTATGTTTTTCTAAAATAAAAGGTGAAAGATAACAATGTTATGTATGTGGATGGATTAAATCAAAACCTGTTAAGTGTGAGTCAAATGTGTGATCAAGGAAATGAAGTTGTCTTTACTTCAAAAGAATGTGTAGTATGTGAACTTGACACAGGAAAAACTGTAATAAAAGGAACTAAACACCAAGCAATCTGTATGTATTGAAAGGTGGCCAAGAACAATGCTACTTTGGTAAATCTTCAGAAAATTGGTTATGGCACAGAAGGTTGGGAAATTTGAGCTTCTCTCAAATAAGCAAATCCAACAGACTCAAAGTTGTTCGTGATCTTCCAAGCATTACTCTACCTAAAAGTACCATATGAAAATCATGTCAATTTGGTAAGTAAACCAAGGTGTAATTCAATTCTAAAGAAGGATCAGCAACTAAGCCTCTTCAAATTATACATATTGATCTATGTGGTCTTGTAAGGGGAAATTCACCTCATGGAGAAAAATATTATATCTTATTTAATATTGATGACTTCTATAGAATGTATTGGATCGGTTTACTAAAACATAAAGATGAATCATTTGAAAAATTTAAGATCTTCAAAGCTTCAGATGAAAATGAATTAGATCTAAAAATAAAATGTCTTAGGTCCGACCAAGGAGGAGAATATATATCAGGTGAATTCTTTGATTTTTGTGAACATCATGGCATAAAAAGACAGTTTTCTGTAGATGGTACCCCACAACACAATGGTGTGGCAGAAAGGATGAATAGAACTGTTCAACAAATGGCTTGGGCTATGCTTGATGAATCTAGAATTCCTGATACCTTTTGGGGAGAAGCATCACATACTGCAGTAAATATTCTAAACAAGGCTCATGTTTGGGTGAACAGTGATAAAACTCCTTATGAACTTTGGTATGGCAATCTTCCCACCGTAAAGCATTTTAGATTTTTTGGAAGAAATTTTTTTATCAAGAACAATGATGAAAAACTTGTTAAGTTGGAACCTAGAGCAGATGAAGGAATATTTATTGGTTACTCTTCTAGAAGTAAATCATATAAATGTTACAATCAAAGACTTCAAAATATTGTTGAATGTATTGATGTTGTAATTGACGAGTCTCTCTTAGATCCTAAATGGGAAATAACAACAACAAATGAAGATGATGATGATGTATATTTTCCCACATCAAATAGCAACAATATAGAAGGTGAACCCAATGAAGCATCAGAAGAAGATCTATCTGAAAAGGCTCCATCCAGGTATGTTCAAAAGAATCATACAGAGTCTCAAATTTTGGGAGAAAAGGGATCTAGTGTCCAAACAATAAGAAATCTTATAGGATCTCCTAGCTATTTGAAATTCCTATCCACTATTGAACAAGCAAATATCAATCAAGCTAGTAAAGATGAATGTTGGATTCAAGCCATGAATGAAGAACTTGATCAAATTGAAAAGAATCATACTTAGGAATTGGTTCCAATACCTCATGATAAAAATGTGATTGGAACAAAATGGATATTCAAAAACAAGTTAAATGAGAATGGAGATGTTATTAGAAACAAAGCTAGACTTGTTTGTAAAGGGTATTCTCAACAAGAAGGTATAAAATTTGAATAAACATTTGTTCCCGTAGCTAGACTTGAAGCCATAAGAACGTTTCTTGCTTTTTCAAGTTTTCAACAATTCAAAGTTTATCAAATGGATGTTAAATCTACTTTTCTCAATGGTCATCTAGAAGAAGAAGTTTATATAGAACAACCAGAAGGATTAATTCTGGGAAATCATGAAAAACTTGTTTGTAAACTTAAAAAAGCTTTATATGGTCTCAAACAAGCTCCTTAGGCATGGTACTGTCGTCTTGACAAATATCTTCATCAACAAGGTTTTACAAAGGGATCTACTGATAGTAACTTATACACAAAAATTGAGAATGATAAACTATTGATTGTAGTTGTATATGTTGATGACATCATTTTTGGAAGTAATGAAGATTCCATGAGTCAGAAATTTTCTTCTGTTATGCAACAATAATTTGAAATGTCTTTACTTGGGGAAGTAACATTATTTCTTGGCTTGCAAGTGCAACAAGAAGCAAATGGCATATTTTTATCACAAGCAAAATATCTTAAGAAAATTCTGAAGAAGTATGGGATGGAAGACTGCAAACCTGTGAGTACACCAATGGTAACTAGATGTAACCTCAATTCTCATGATTATTCTCCAACGGTGAATCAACCAACATATAGATCCATGATTGGAAGTCTTCTTTATCTAACCAAGACAAGACCAGATATCATGCATGCAGTTCGGATTGTTGGACAATTCCAAGCTCATCCAAAAGAGTCTCATCTTCAGGCTGTAAAAAGAATATTCAAATATCTACAAGGGAATCAAGACATTGGTTTATGGTATCCAAAGAATGCTGATATCACTTTTCATGCTTACACAGATGCAGATTGGGATGGAAATGTTGATGATCTAAAAAGCACTAGTGGAGGTGCATTCTATATGGGACCCCAATTAGTATCCTGGTTCAACAAGAAACAAATTTCCATTGCCTTACCTACAGCAGAATCAGAATATGTGGTTGCCACATATTTTTGCACTCAACTTCTTTGGATGATGTAGACTCTACAAGATATTCAAATCAAATGTTCACCTCCCATCTCCATTTTATGTGATAATACAAGTGTTATTAGTATCTCAAAGAATCTTGTTATGAATTCCAAGACTAAGCACATTCCTATCAAGTATCACTTCCTACGTGAACAAGTGATTGAAAAAAAGGTTAAATTGGAGTATGTTCCCTCCAAAGTACAAGTTTTTGATATATTTACTAAACCTCTTCCCAGGGAAGCATTCGAATATCTTAGAAATAAGTTGGGAGTTTTCTCTGCCTCTCTGATTAAATTTTCTTAATTTCAGAAGTTTAAATTTGATATGTTGGTTTCATAAAGACGAATCTTGTATATACGCAAGTTTCTATGCATAAAACTGTGTATGGGTTTTGCTGACAGAAATTATCTGGCGCAACGCTCAGAATAGTTGTGGTGTTGTTGGGTAATCTCTGTTGTTCTTCCAGTATTCATATTTCTGTATCATTCTCAGATGAAGATGCTTTAATGAATTGGTTGTTGAAGGTGTTCAGGATGCGTTAGCTTAGGGGGAGAACCTATCTTGCTAAAAAGGATGCATTTTTGGAATTCTGATTGGTCTCTGATATATGATCTCTTTCTTGAGATATTTTGGTCCTGTTAATGACATATCATTTCTATTATTTGATGAAAAGGGGATGTTGAAATTCATGATGTAAATTGTTTTATTTAGTCATGTAAGGACTTGTTTTATTTTGTAAACCCACTTGGTTGGGTAGTTGAGTCAAATATGTATTTCCTCTTGGTTGGATCATTGATGTAAGTATGAGTCCTTGGTGATAGGAAATGTCATACTTGGCTGAGTTATAGAGTCATGTACTTCATTAAAAATATATGAAGTTTCAACATACACTCAGCGGGAGCATGGTCAAAATAATGTCCTTTGCTCTTGATGTCAAAGGGGGAGAGGGTTTTGGTTGTTTGAAGTGTTTAAATAATGGTTATGTTTAATGTATCTATTTTTTGTGGTGATCAAAAACCATCATGGTTGCCATCAAGTCCAAAGGGGGAGATTTTTGGCAATATGATTCCTATGTCTTAATATGTTGTCCTTGATGGAAACTCTCTGGTAAAATATGGAGGATATGTCTTTTGTAGGAGCTCAGGAGTCCATCAGAAGAAATGTGTAATTTCTAGCAGAAGATTTGGTAATATTCATATTGAAGATTCTATACGCGGGTTTGTTCAGCCCAAGTCACATATACACATGGATAAGAATGATCTAAGTCGTGTATGAATTTTGTGCTCTAGAAAGATAATACCAGGGGGAATTACCATGGTATTAGCCCATAGGATTGAGCGCCATGTCGTCTATTTGATTTCGTCCAAGAATACCATCGCCAATTATGCGGTTTTTACTCATGGTATTAGTAAAATCTAAATCTATATAAGGAGAAGAATATCATTGTGCAAAGGAGTGCATGTGTAAGGGCTATCACTAAATACTTCTCTATGAAGTATATCTACATAGGATGAACTCTGTTTAATTGATAAATTTGAATTTATGATGCACCCTTGGATAGATTGATGGATCAAGATCTCTAGACCTGAAATGAATATGTTCTTGCATGATTTATTGAAGAGATGATTAGATCTGAGACCTGGCGCATGTTTGCTGAAGTGGAGTGAAGAAATTTGGGTAAGTTCTATAGATCTGAATTTTTTTTCATAATTCATATTTACAAATCTATATGATAGTTCATCTTGGTAAAAGTGAGTATATACGCGACGTTGCTTCAGAAAAGGCGTGTATGGAAGTTAGGGTTTTTTGAAGCTTATTGCAGAGGATTTATGTTATCGCTGCTATTTTTCTGTTGTTTGTCAATGAAGTCTTCATGTAGATCTGGGTTGCTTGATTTTTGTATATGCTGCTAAGTCGATTATGTACAAATATAATCAATGAGTGAGTAAATATGTGTTATGATGACTAACTGATCAAGGGTTCTACAATTCTATAAAGATGTTTGACTGGAAGCCTCAGATCTGGATTTGAGATTGATCACATTCTGTAAAAATTGTATTTACAGATCTATACATAGGTTGGTGTGAAGGAAAGCACATATACACGCAGGTTCAGTAAAGCAAACTAGCGTATGCATTTTAAGATGATGAATGTTGAGGGTTGAGTATGTTTCTGCATACTGATTCTGAAATCTGGGTTATTACTGTGTTCTGGTTACAGTGATCTCACTATTCTGATTGAAGTATTGGGTGAAGTTTATTATTGTTAATATTTATGAATATTTGTGTTGAAGATGTGTGATCTAGTGTGAAAATTGATGAAACGTGGTCTGCAGTGATTCTGAAGGAAGTAGAAGCTTCCTGCCAGTAGAATTTGGTGTTCTAATAAGGGGGTTGAAGCTCCCTTCCAGTAGTGGCTGGTAAACGAGATCAAGGGGGTTGTAGCTCCCTTCCAGTTGCAACTGGAAAACGAGAGAAGGTTGTAGCCTTCTGCAGGTAGATGCCTGCGTACTAATATGAGTCTGCATCAGTACAATATTGTAAGTAGTTTTCCATATAATAAATATTGAAGATAGAGATGACAATAGAAATGGATTTCTCCCGAATTGGGTTTCCACCTTAAATCTTGGTGTTCATGTGTGTTTCTCTTGTGTAATGATTTATTCTTCATATTTACTGCTTAACTAACAGATGCATGACTGATAATTTGAGTTAAATATTGTTTCTAAAAAGGTTTTCTAACAATAAAATTATATCAGTATACACAAGTTTCTTTTGGTATATGCGCGTGTATATGCGAGTTGGGTTCATCAAAGTCGCGTATGAAATTCAGTAAAGAAAAATTTAAAATTATCAGTACGCTCTAAATACTGATTCACGCCCCCCTCTCAGTATTTTTCCCAACATAAAAATCACTGCTATGTGTTAGCACTCAAATCTACCTCAGGCTGAAATGAAGTAAAACTCAAGGCTACATCAAACCACGCTCAGCCTCGTAGCTAGCCCTACGAGGACAGGAGAGGGCTCTCTCCGTCAATCTCGAGAAAATAAACAATAGAATGCGAGATGACTTACAATAAGAACTGATTTTAGGCTAGTAAAGAGATAGGTATGTTTGATTTTTGGTTTTTTGGGTTTTCGCTGGAGTAATGGGAAAACAAGTTTTGGGTCCGGGGATAAGGTCAGACCTTTGCAGAGTTCAAGCTGGGGCGAGGTAGGTGAGGATCTTGATGCTTTAAATTGGATTTATGGATAGATTAGACCGACGAGGAGCTGAAGAGGGCAAAGAAGAACTTGAATCCTCTCCAAACAGCTGAAAACATATAGAACTAACTGAATTCAAAGGCTAAGCACTGTAAACAATGGATTCAACCTTATTTCACTCATTCAATTTAGTTCAGAAGCATAATGAAAGGATGGCAACATTAAACATGAAGAAACTTACAGTAAACAAAGGAGAAACATCATCAAGAACAGAACACCACAAGGATCCCAACAAGTGCCGCAAAACCCCCGATCTTTCCTTAGCCAAAATATGAAAAGTATGTACAATAGTATCAAAAGTATCCCAAGAGTCCAACCTGTAGAATGCCTCAGAAATTACAATATATAGATCACTCTAACCCCTTTCCCCACCTCTAGGGGTCGAATTCTCTCTTCAGGGATCAGTTTCAACCAATTCTAATCATGGAACTACAATCTAGGCAGCTAACAACTTGCCTCTAAAAGAGTGGAAACTGATCCATTACATGATTTTTTACTTATTTGAGAGTGAATCTTCTAGAAGAGATAAAAACAAGCTAAAGTTACATATCAAACATGAATTTACATCATAAAAACCCAAGAATTCTATCCATAAGAAAAACTGGTCCATAATAGGCGAAATACTGAGCTGGCAGCGGAAAATTCAGAAAAATCTCTAGGTGGGTCGCTCCTGAACTGCGTGGGTCGCTCATGTTCCAGGCTGATTTTGAGGTAGCGCCCGGCATCGAAATTGAGCTCATGATATCTCGTTGGAAAGCCCTGGATGTCTACTTTCCAACCCAAGTGGAATTTATGAATTTGGAGTTGATTTGACCCTCCAAAACCTCATTCTCCCAGAGGTACTTCCTGCTGGTGCAAAAGGTGGCAGCAAGGTGATTTTCATGGTGTTTTTGAGCTGTTTGACCATCCAGATTTTGTTGAAATGCTAAGTTGACTTCAGAGGATGCATATTTAACCATGAAAAATCCAAAAATGTAAAAATCTCCTCCAGAAAGTGTCTAAAAAAAAAGCGAGCGCATGAGCGCGCGACCCACGTAGCTGCAAAACCTGTTTTTTAGACCAAAAATTTGAAAATGACAAAATTTTCTCCGAATTTGCCCAAATTTGGAGCGGAGGTCCTCCATCATGTTTCCTGCCCAGTCAATGAAGCCTCGGCCAAAATCCGAAGTGGATTAGGCCTTTTCCGCCGTCGAAGTGCTTTGCGCAACCTCCTCTTCATGATCTTCATCCTCGCCTTGCAAACATGCATGCGAGCCCAGTAATGGCCTTTCATGTGGCGAAGCATGTCTTTGTCTCGATTGGCCTTCGCCAACAACTTCTCCAGATGTATATTCACTCGCGTGAGTAAAGTATCTCTGTCAGCTGGTGTCATGTCACCGGGCCTCTTTCGATTCCACTGCCTGTCCTCACGGATTTGGCGCACCTCATAAAATGTGAGCTCATCCTCGAGCTGTTTGTTGCGCTGCTCCAAATAGTTAATCACCCACTGAGCCTTCTGCAATTGGTCTTTCAGCCGGTCATTCTCGGCCCTTTGCTCCTGGATGACTTCCCTCAGCTTCGAGCTAGGAGAGCCCGTATCAACATCAATGACTGTCATATCGGTGTCCCGGCCTCCCCGCGGGGCCCTCACCGGCGGCGGGGCCTCTCGGCTCGTCTTGTCCGTTCCGGGTCGAAGAAGAAGGCGAGACCCCCTCCCACATCACGTGACAGTACCATCGGTCGATTCGGCCTAGAAGACCCTCCGTGCACAACGGGAGACAATACTCGCCGTGTCGTCGCAAATAAGGCCCTGTGGCCTCGCTGATATGTCCGAACCAAAGGAGTACTGATATGCTCAACCTCAGGCATAAACCGCCGTGAGGGCTCTCCCCGCATCATGAATCGCTCGGGAGGCCGGGCTGTGGTGCTCCGCCGGTGCCCCAGTCGCATCCTCCCAAGTGATGCCCTGCTCCGCCAACTGATGTAACACCAAGATTTTGATCAAAGTGAAATGGTATATACTCCTGTACTGTTGCACCGGGCTCGTCTTCTTCTGCACAAATGTCACCATCCTCTCTATGTTGCGGTGTATGAAATATAGAATATTCATCATACGCACCCTTGTGAAGTGCATCAGCAAACGAACATGGTATGAGAAAAGACGAGCATACCTGCCCTCACAACTAAAATACTGAATAATGAGCCTCATGAGCGGTGCATACTCATCTCTCAAGAATCTGAATGGAAAAACTCTACTCAAGTAAGCTTTATATCCAGTTTTAATGTATGTCTCATAGTGAAATTTCTCTAACTGCTGACCCTTGTTCCATTCCTCGCCCATGTTCGGTATACCAGTGGCTTGAGCAATAGTCAAGGGTGATACAATGAAATCAACCCCAGCAAGGCTTACCCGATCACCCCGTAAATGAAGAACAAACAGACGTGCTAATTGACGATGAGGCCGGGTTTGTGCAACCATCTCACAAAATCTGAAACATGACAAGAATCGAAAACAATCCATAGCTAATGGACATGCCTGCAACCGAGCCAAAGAAGTAGGCTCCTCTCTGCGATGATCACCACTTCTATTTTCTCTGCGGGAACCCCGTGGCACATTACCTTCGGCCACCGAATCACTGCCTGACCCTGGCTCATATTCTAACTCTGTCTCTGACATATCTCTGATCAAGCTTTTTGGCAATGTGTATACTGATATGAATGCAGTGAAAGCAAAATTAGGATGTATGTTTTAACACCCAACCAATATTCCCACCGTCAAAGCACCATCAAGGAATCAAATCATGGATAAAATCTCAGCTTTAAATGGATTGGAAAAGGCACAATCTCTGTTTTGAATGCAAGTGAAATTTTGACCAAAAGGGAGCAGGCAACCTTCAAAATATTGAACAAGTCTAGTCAAAGGAGAGCATGGCATCAACAAAATGTGTTTGTCTATGAGTAATAACCACAAAGGTCTCAATGGGCAGTTTGAAACAAAGTCATGAGAATATTTTACATTGGGCAGTGAGACTCATTACAACCACAGTCACCATGGAACAAAGGATTTTAACATGGTATAATAATAGCAATGATCAAAATGGCAAAATGGGCATAAGAGCAATATGGTTTTGATATTATATGCAAAACTGGATGTATCACTGCCATGAGATAGAAAACAAACTCATTCAACCATTCATTTTCATTTTAAAACCCTGAAAACAAGAATGCTATGTCTGTGGGGTTTTAAATCCTCCTTTTGAACATTTGAAACCACCAATAATGCCACTGGTGCATTTAAAAAACATCAAGCAATGATATAAACCTGTTTGAAAGCCAGTTGCATCGATTCCAAGCAAGGCTGGGCGCTCAGAATGAATTTCGAAACCCTGTGTCTGCGTGGGTCGCGCAGCCTCTGCGTGGGTCGCTCTGCCCAGGTGGGTCGCGCCCCTTGCAAACTTACACTGCTGAACTGACCTGCGTGGGTCGCTCTGCCCAGGTGGGTCGCTCGGCCTCTGCGTGGGTCGCTCGACCCAACAACACTGCCCACGCAACTTAAAACTTTGAAATCGGCCCTCCCATCTTCAAATCACGATTTGGGTGCTGTGGTTTGGTTCAAATGAAACTTGTTTTGCTTTTATACATGTTACAAATATCTTCACAATCAGATTTTATTTCAAATCTAATTTCAAACCCATATTACAAATGTTTTTGTAATTTCACTTTTGGCTTTTCAAATACAATCTTCTTTTGGCTTTTTGAGGTCGATACTAATGATTTTGCTGTCTTCTTGCAGGGATATGGCCATCTTGGCTAAGAAAGAGACCAGGGGTCTGCTTTTGACAATGTCTTCATGGCGGAACAATTACAATTTATTACAAAATGATAATGACAAATTTCTAGTTCCAAAACAGAGTTTTGGACTAGAAATATATAATTTTTTTTAAATGCTGATGATAATAAAATAAAAATCACAAATGCAGAACTTTCCTCACTTTGCAGGCTTTATGACTAGTATATAAATGACTCAAAAACCCTAGACACCAAGACCTAGGACACTTATTGACATTTTTAATGACCATATATGTAATGACAATGACTATGAATGATTTTTTTGAGAAAATTTTTAAAATAGCACTGCAGGTGTAAATATGAGGAAACATAAGACGACAGACCCCTTCGTCAGTGCATTGGCATGCTCCTAGTGAAATGAAACGAAGTGGAACAAGCGAGACACCTAATAATGAATATGCAAAAGACGACAGGATCACTGACGGAGGGCTGCAAGGGCCGACTCTAACATTGGCTCCAATGGGGATGGTGGCTCCATGGAGATGCCAAGAACGGCAGATCTCTGGGGGAGTCAGACAGTGCCTTTCATCCATTGGGCGATGGAATCATTATTTCAACTGATAAAACAAACTTTGGACAATTTTATTGACTGCAGATTTGACTAACGACAGACTGCAATTTGACCAAAACTGACAAGACTCGAACTGACATGACTCAAACTAGAAGACTGATAAAAATTAACTTGACAATTTCAAACCAACCAACCTCTATCTCCAGAATTATAGCCTTCGCTCCGGGCCCCAGACTGAAAATGAGAGATCAGTGCACACTTGCAACGAAACAAAAGTAAAATGATATATACAATGACAATGAGATCAGCAGCAAGTACTCAGAAATAATAGCGCTTTAGCAACCGACCATTGATCGGTCCACCAGGACAATCATCTCCATTCATTTCTTTGAGAAGAAATGCATTTTGACCCCGATACGCTGCAATCTTGAAAGGTCCCTTCCACAAATTCTCAAATTTGCCGTGCTTTCCCTTATCTTCATTCCGAGCATCCCATTTCAAAACTACTTCATCCAACTGAAACTTATCTGCTTTTGCCTTTCTGTCGTAGATCTTTTTTATGCGCTCCTGCAACTTGAAAGTATTTTGAAATACCTCCTCTCGTGTCTGCTGTAAATGAATCATCTCATTAATCCTCCGCTGCATAGGATCCTCTTCACTTCCAGCCTCCTGAAGCAATCTGACCACCGGGACAGCAAGTGAAGTAGGAAAAACTGTATCCGTTCCATACACCAACTCGAAAGGAGACATACCAATAGACCTTTTCTGACTTACCCTATCAGCCCATAATGCATTCACCAACTTTTTGTGCCAAGCCTTCTTGTTGATTTCCAGCAATTTCTTAATGATATTCACCAAGGATTTGTTTGAAGATTCCGCCAAGCCATTCCCTTGCGGATGGTATGCGGTTGAATGTCCCAATGTAATATTGTACTTAAAACAAAAATCAACCATCCTCTTAGACTTAAAAACTGCTGCATTATCTGTGATTATTTTAGTAGGACACCCAAAGCGTGACAAAATATTGTTTTCAAGGAAAGAGATAATTACCGCATCAGTGGCCTGTCGAGTGGGAATCGCCTCAATCCACTTCGTGAAGTAGTCTGTAGCTGTCAAGATCCATCTATGCGGTCCGGAAGATGCTGGGTGGATTTCCCCGATAAAATCCAATCCCCACTGCTGGAATGGTGCACTAACTTCGATTGGTTTTAGAGGCAAAGGCTGTAGTTTCTGCTTTCCTTCGAAAATTTGACACTCATGACAATTTTTAACAGCCTTGAACACATCAGAAAACAAAGAAGGCCAATAATACCCTGCCCTTAGAATTTTATTCGCCGTGGTCTTCCAAAACAAATGACCTCCACAGTCACCTTTGTGAAAATCCTCCAAAACTCTTTGAGCTTCCTCTTCTACCAAACAATTCAACAACATACCCCCAGGGTCTTTCCAATACAATGCAGAATTCAAAATGCAGAATTTAGCAGCTCTTAACTTCAATGTTATACTCTTATTTCGAGGCATACCAGGCGGTGTAGACAAATTCTGAAGCACATATAAAATGTCAGCATACCAAGGAGAAGAAACAAAAATATCGGATACCTGAACTGACGTACTTTCATCATCTTCATCAGACATGGCAGCAATCAAATTTATGTCTAGAGCATGCAGATTTGTTTCAGCCATGAGCTTGGCGAGTCCTTGTCCTTTGATTAGCTTAGTCGGTTTAATCTCCACATCGTACTCTAACAATGCAGCGATCCACTTACCCCTTCTTCCTTCTGGATCCGCCTGTACCAAAACATCCTTAACTGCTGCGTTAGGAACATATGCTGTAATATGGGAATGCAATATGTACACACGGAAATCCTTCAAAGCCTTTACAAGCGCAAGTGCTTGTTTCTCAATGATATTATACTTCAATGCTCCATCTCTTATGATCCGACTGAAAAAAGCGATGGGCTTCTCAACTCCATCCCTTTTTTGCATCAAAACTGCTGCTAATGTGTGCTCAGAAGCGAAAGAAAATAAAATGAAGTCTTGTGTGTAATCGTGGCTAATTAAAATAGGGGCTGAGGAAAGAGCTATCTTTACCAAATTGAATGACTTTACTGCCTCTTCTGTCCATCTTACCTGACTGTCCTTTTTCAGCATGTTCGTGATTTCTCTAAGGTGTTCTGCAAGATTGGGAATGAAACGACGCAGAAAATTCATCTTACCATTAAATGACTGTATCTCTTTCTTGTTCCGGGGCTGTTCAATCTGCTGTATGGCTTCAACACGTGCAGGATCAACTCGAATGCCATCTTTCGATATGATGTGGCCAAGGAGCTTTCCTTCATCCATGGCGAAAAGGCTCTTCTTTGGATTCAGCGAAATGCCATATTTTCTGCACTTCTGGAAAACAATTTTCAGATGATATAAATGTTCCTCATCAGAATTAGAAAATACAGTTAGATCATCAAGGTAAACAAACAAAAACACATCTTTCTCATTGGCAAAAGCCATGTCCATTTCACGCTGAAAGGTAGCGCCTGCATTCTTTAAACCGAACGGCATCTTTGCGTAATGAAATGTTCCCCAAGGAGTGGTGAACGCAGTCTTGTCACGATCATCTTCCTGCACTAAAATCTGATTATAACCTGAGTATCCATCGAGTAGTGACATCCTTGATGCTCAAACTACTCGCTGCAATATGTGATCCATATTTGGCAGCGGATAATTGTCCTTTAATGATACCTTATTCAGATTTCTGAAGTCAATACATAAACGGATCTCACCTGTCTTCTTTCTCACGGGCACCAAGTTTGATATCCAATCTGAAAAACGAATAGGTACAATGATTCCTGACTTATACAACCTATTTACCTCTTTTTCGATTGATGGTAGCAGCTTTGGATTGATCCTCCTCAACTTTTGACGAAAAGGCTTCTGATTTGGTTTTATGGGAATAGTATGCTGAATGATATTGGTATCATATGTTTTGAGATCTGAATAATCCCATGCAAACACATCAGAAAATGAAGATAACAATTTCACATATTTTGCTCTTACCTTTGGTGACAATGACTTTGACAATTTTACCATCTTGGGATTCTCAGCTGTCCCAATATTTACCTCTTCGACACCCTTCTCTGTTGGCCTCAATGTAGGCTTGCGGGCTACATCATCTTGATCAAACAACTCTTCCAAAGGAATCAATCCTTTAGGAATGATGTTATCCTTCAGTTGCAGCACATCCATTTGATTTATCTGTATGTCATCAATACCATCATCAAATTCTGTATCTATGGAGGTATCTTTAAACTTACCTTTATTCTGCAGAAATTCACTAATCTCCTCATCATCCTCAAAAACTTGCCAACATCGCTGATTGTCTGGAACGGTGGGCCGGTGTTTCACACGTATCTCAAACTTGTTGCTAGAATTCATTGGAATCTTAAGATTGCTTGCTGCCTTAGCAAGTCCATCAGCAACACCATTTTGTATGCGGGGCACACATGTCAAAGTATGATCAGAAAATAACTTCAAAATATCCAAAACTGCATTTCGGTAAGCCCTCATGCGAGGATGCTTAGCCTGAAACTCACCTTTAACTTGTTTTATCACTAATTCTGAATCACCATATACTGCAATCCTTTTCGCTTTCAGCTTCTTGAGAATCTTAAGGCCAGCAATAAGAGCCTCGTATTCCGCTTCATTATTAGAACAATCGAATGCAAGCTTGTAAGAACACACTCTCACATTGCTCGGAACTCTATCAGGAGCAAAAAATGGACTACGAATCCACACACCAATCCTAGCACCATCGCTGCCCACTGCACCATCAAAATCCATGGTCCAAAGACCATCTTCATCGTCCTCTAAATGCTGAAACTGTGCCGGCTCTGTTTTTCCTGTTTGCTGCCCATTGTCTTCAGCTGATTGCTCCAAAACAGCTTGTTTTTCTCTTCTTTCTTTTTGCAAAACTTCTCTAAAATTCTCATTGATCTCTGGTATGTCTTCTGCCTGAACTAATTGACTTTCTATATCATTAAAACTATCAGCAAGCAACACAAACGACTCTAAATCAGTATGTACATAATTCACAGGATGATTGATTGGCTTCTCTTTGCTAGTTATCATGTATTTCATCTTCTGCTCTCGATATAACTTTCTCATTTGACCGAAGACCGGAATTGTAGCATAAGAGAAATCTAACTGAAGTGTACCTTTCAACTTTGCCCCCCAAGATCTTGCAAGGAGCATCCCGAACCGTGGAGGAATGTCGGCAACCACCACATCCATCAAAACATTCTTCGCTGGGATTTTATCTAAACTTACCACCAAATCTTTGATGAGTCCTATACACTTTACCCGGCTGGAATCGAATGAATACAAATCATGATACTCTCTTGTAATGTCTAATCCCAACTTTTCCATGATTGCCTTTGGCATCAAATTGTGCGAAGCACCCGAATCAAGCATAGCATTGTGCAATATATATTCATGTAACCTCAAACTGATGTCAAAAGGAGGAACATTACTGTCAGGAGACTCACCATTTAATGCAGGCCCAAAAATCAATTCCGGCTGATCATCCTCAACATTTACTGTGTCAATCATTGGATCAAAGTTCAGAATTTTGGTGACTTGACTACGGTAGCTGCTGTTCTTCATAATCCCCGTCAAAGGAATAGATATTTTCAGTTTGGAAATTTCATTTTCCAAGCTAAATGCTGAAACCTTCTCGACCTCTTTAACTGGAATTTCCTTCTTTTCAGCCTTGTCTTTCATTATACTTGACTGATTTACCTTCTCAGCTGATGATACTTTACTTGCTGCGAGGTCAATTGTCTCTTTTCCTCTTTTCTGTGGTATTGGTGAATCTGTCTTCGGTGCTGAAGCTTCCTTTCTTTTCTGAATGGGATTTATAGGCACATCTCGATTTCTCAATGAATACTGTTTCTGCTGAGCAGTCAATGCATTCAAATATCCTCTTTGGTATTCATCTGACTCTTCCTCTAAATCAACATCATTTGTTAGGATAAAATCCTCATCTTTCTGAACAACTGAACTTTCACCGTACTCCTCATCCTCAGTAATATAAATAGGAAAATCATCAGGAGTGAAGAAATGATTTTTCTCACCTGACACATCATCATCATCATCGGAATCATGACTCACAAAATTCTGCAAAAGAGGAGTCTTGACCTGCTGTTGGGCTGCTGGCTCTTGAGCTCTTTGTTCACGTTGCTTAATTCGGAACTGTGGCTGCTGCTGGCCACGGAAATTTGGATTTCGAAACTGAGTTTCTGCTTTGTCAAGATTTATTCTTCTTAAAGCCTTTTCCAACTCACGAGCTAAGTGTTGTTCTGATATAGATGTGGAAGGCTCTTCCTTTATTGTCACTCTTTTCTCTGCTTTCAACCGTGCTCTTTTATCATTCAGATTTGCCTCAACACTAACAGCGACCTTCTGTATATCTTCTAAAGTAGGTGGATCTCTATCACGAAGGGAATAAGCCATCTCCGGATCAAAGCCATCCGGGAATTTAAGGAGAGCAGACTTTTTAGACGGTCTCAAGTCATCTGGAATAACATTATACACTGTATTGAATCTAATGATATAATCCTGAACAGACTCACCAGGATTACGTTTGAGGTTTGTATATTCTGAAGTAATCTGCAGCAGATCCTTTTTCATCTCCCATCGGTCTAAAAACTGCCTCTGAAGTTCTGCCAATGTATCGATGCTTCTTTGCGGCAAGGCTCTAAACCATTTCCTTACCTCTCCTCCAAAGGTTTGCACAAAAAGCCTCATAGTCACATTTTCTTCATCAATCTCGAAACGATCAAAGAAATCTGCCATATTGTCTACATGCCGTTGTGCAGGAAGACTCTGTGGAGTGCCATCAAATGTCGGGATCTTACTCTGATAGTCTGCGGGCATATCATTCAACTGCTGGGGTAACACAAGAGGTGCAAAACGAGCAGCCATAGCTCTTGGTGGATTGAAAACAATCTGTTGTCGAGGAGACACAGGAGGAGTAGGAGCAGTAGGTTTATGAGATGTATTCAATGGAAACGGAGAAATTACTATTGATTGCTGATCAGAAAACTCAGGCTGAACCGGAATGGTAGGGACAAAAGGAGGTTCAGTAGGGATCCGTGAACTTGATGCAATTTCAGATGGGTCAAGAACTTTTGAAGCAGATTCAGTAAATTCAAAAGTGTTAGTATCCTCAATAGAACTTTGCAGCTGTCTATCCAAGTACTGTGAAACAAATCTATATTGCAAATCTTCAGTAAAAAATGGATCTGGGACTAATCTTGACAATTCAGTTTCGGAAAAATTCACAAAAAAGGATGTTTCAAACCGTGCATCAAAGGGGATTTCATCAACATATATGATTTTGACAGGACAGGATGCAGATCGGGTAAGCACTCTGGAACTCTCAAAACTCAATTGGCCTTCTCTTTCAGAACTCTCTTGGCTCCCTTGTTTTCTAAGGGTCCTTGGAATCAGATTCGGATTTTCGAATATTGTTGGTGGATCAGGGTCAGGATTCGCCCTAGTATTCCTTCTTGAAGCCAGTGTATTGATCTTCTCGGAAAAAAAAATTTCAAGGAACACAATCAATTATTTTCAGCCTTTCGACTTCTAGACTCAATCATCCAAAAGGTCTAGAACGAATAAGTATACTGGGGTGATTTACAAATCAAGTACTGAACACACAAGCTTACCGGAGATCGACTGAAGCAGCGTTTATCTACTTCCGCTTATGTATAAAAAAAGCGTTTCGAAAGCTACCTGGCGTGACTTCAGACTCCGTCTAAGACTCGTGGAACAAACACATCAACAAGAAAACCATTGAGATTATTCCCCAGTATGGTCGCCACTATGTTAGGACTCAAATCTACCTCAGGCTGAAATGAAGTAAAACTCAAGGCTACATCAAACCACGCTCAGCCTCGTAGCTAGCCCTACGAGGACAGGAGAGGGCTCTCTCCGTCAATCTCGAGAAAATAAGCAATAGAATGCGAGATGAATTACAATAAGAACTGATTTTAGGCTAGTAAAGAGATAGGTATGTTTGATTTTTGGTTTTTTGGGTTTTCGCTGGAGTAATGGGAAAACAAGTTTTGGGTTCGGGGATAAGGTCAGACCTTTGCAGAGTTCAAGCTGGGGCGAGGTAGGTGATGATCTTGATGCTTTAAATTGGATTTATGGATAGATTAGACCGACGAGGAGCTGAAGAGGGAAAATAAGAACTTGGATCCTCTCCAAACAGCTGAAAACATATAGAACTAACTGAATTCAAAGGCCAAGCACTGTAAACAATGGATTCAACCTTATTCACTCATTCAATTTAGTTCAGAAGCATAATGAAAGGATGGCATACATTAAACATGAAGAAACTTACAATAAACAAAGAAGAAACACCATCAAGAACAGAACACCACAAGGATCCCAACAAGTGCCGCAAAACCCCTGATCTTTCCTTAGCCAAAATATGAAAGTATGTACAATAGTATCAAAAGTATCCCAAGAGTCCAACCTGTAGAATGCCTCAGAAATTACAATATATAGATCACCCTAACCCCTTTCCCCACCTCTAGGGGTCGAATTCCCTCTTCAGGGATCAGTTTCAACCAATTCTAATCATGGAACTACAATCTAGGCAGCTAACAACTTGCCTCTAAAAGAGTGGAAACTGATCCATTACATGATTTTTTACTTATTTGAGAGTGAATATTCTAGAAGAGATAAAAACAAGCCAAAGTTACATATCAAACATGAATTTACATCATAAAAACCCAATAATTCTATCCATAAGCAAAACTGGTCCATAATAGGCGAAATACTGAGCTGGCAGCTGAAAATTCAGAAAAATCTCTAGGTGGGTCGCTCCTGAACTGCGTGGGTCGCTCATGTTCCAGGCTGATTGTGAGGTAGCTCCCGGCATCCAAATTGAGCTCATGATAGCTCGTTGGAAAGCCCTGGATGTCTACTTTCCAACCCAAGTGGAATTTCTGAATTTGGAGTTGATTTGACCCTCCAAAACCTCATTCTCCCAGAGGTACTTCTTGCTGGTGCAAAAGGTGGCAGCAAGGTGGTTTTCATGGTGTTTTTGAGCTGTTTGACCATCCAGATTTTGTTGAAATGCTAAGTTGACTTCAGAGGATGCATAATTAACCATGAAAAATCCAAAAATGTAAAAATATTCTCCAGCAAGTGTCTCAAAAAAATGCGAGCGCATGAGCGCGCGACCCACGTAGCTGCAAAACCTGTTTTTTAGACCAAAAATTTGAAAATGACAAAATTTTCTCCGAATTTGCCCAAATTCGGAGCGGAGGTCCTCCATCATGTTTCCTACCCAGTCAATGAAGCCTCGGCCAAAATCCGAAGTGGATTAGGCCTTTTCCACCGTCGAAGTGCTTTGCGCAACCTCCTCTTCATGATCTTCATCCTCGCTTTGCAAACATGCATGCGAGCCCAGTAATGGCGTTTCATGTGGCGAAGCATGTCTTTGTCTCGATTTGCCTTCACCAACAACTTCTCCAGATGTATATTTACCCGCGTGAGTACAGTATCTCTGTCAGCTGGTGTCATGTCACCGGGTCTCTTTCGATTCCACTGTCTGTCCTCACGGATTTGGCGCACCTCATAAAATGTGAGCTCATCCTCAAGCTGTTTGTTGCGCTGCTCCAAATATTTAATCACCCACTGAGCCTTCTGCAATTGGTCTTTCAGCTGGTCATTCTCGGCCCTTTGCTCCTGGATGACTTCCCTCAGCTTCGAGCTAGGAGAGCCCGTATCAACATCAATGACCGTCATATCGGTGTCCCGGCCTCCTGATGGGCCCTCATCATGCATGGGCCTCTTGCCCCTGTCTTGTACCTGTACCTGCACTGGAGAAGAAAGCGAGACCCTTTCCACATCACGTGGAGATAATACTCGCCGTGTCGATGAAGTCGGCAGGACCCCTTCCACCTCACGTGGAGATAGTACCCGCCGTGTCGCTGCATATAAGGCCCTATGGCCTCGCTGATATGTCTGAACCAAAGGAGTGATGATATGCTCAACCTCAAGCATGTCCGGCTGGTGTGAGGGCTCTCCTGCATCATGAACTGCCTCGGGAGGCTGCTGTGGCACTCTGAAAAAGTCTCTAGAAATGAAATCCTCCCAAGTGATGCCCGGCTCCGCCAACTGATGTAACACCAAGATTTTGATCAGTACTGCTGCACTGGGCTCGTCTTCTTCTGCACAAATGTCACCATCCTCTCTATGTTGCGGTGTATGAAATACAGAATATTCATCATACGCACCCTTGTGAAGTGCATCAGCCAACGAACATGGTATGAGAAAAGAGCCCACATACCCCTCACAACTAAAATACCGAATAATGAGCCTGGTGAGCGGTGCATGACTATCTTCTCAAGAATCGTAATGGAAAACTCTACTCAAGCAAGCTTTATATCCGGGCTTTTAACGGTGTATGGCTCATAGTGAAATTTCTGAATCGGCCGACCTTGTTCCGTATTCCCTCTTTTCGTGCCCAAAGTGTTCGTATACTGGCTTGAGCAATAGTCAAGGGTGATACAATGAAATCAACCCCAGCAAGGCTTACCCGATCACCCCGTAAATGAAGGACAAACAGACGGGCTAATTCACGATGAGGCCGGGTTTGTGCAACCATCTCACAAAATCTGAAACATGACAAATATCGGAAACAATCCATAGCTAATGGACATGCCTGCAACCGAGCCAAAGAAGTAGGCTCCTCTCTGCGATGATCACCGCTTCTATTTTCTCTGCGGGACCCCCGTGGCACATTACCTTCAGTCACCGAATCACTGCCTGACCTTGGCTCATATTCTGACTCTGTCTCCGACATGGCTTTGACCAAGCTTTTGGCAATGTGTATACTGATATGAAAGCAGTGCAAACAAAGTTAGGATGTATGTTTCAACACCCAACCAATATTCCCACCGTCAAAGCACCATCAAGGAATCAAATCATGGATAAAATCTCTGTTTTAGATGGATTGGACAAAAGGCACAATCTCTGCTTTTCAATGCAAGTGAAATTTTGATCAAAAGGAGCGGGCAACTTTCAAAATTTTGAACAAATTTTATCAAAGGAGAGCATGGCATCAACAAAATGTGTTTGTCTATGAGTAATAACCACAAAGGTCTCAATGGGCAGTTCGAAACAAAGTCATGAGAATATTTTACATTGGGCAGTGAGACTCATTACAACCACAGTCACCATGGAACAAAGGATTTTAACATGGTATAATAATAGCAATGGTCAAAATGGCAAAATGGGCATGAGAGCAATATGGTTTTGATATTATATGCAAAGCTGGATGTATCACTGCCACAAGATAGCAAACAAACTCTTTCAACCATTAATTTTCATTTTAAAACCCTGAAAACAATAATGCTATGACTGTGGGGTTTTAAATCCTCCATTTGAACATTTGAAACATCAACGATGCCACTGGTGCATTTAAAAAACATCAAGCAATGATAGAAACCTGTTTGAAAGCCAATTGCATCGATTCCAAGCAAGGCTGGGCACTCAGAATGAATTTCGAAACCCTGTGTCTGCGTGGGTCACGCAGCCTCTGCGTGGGTCGCGCAGCCTCTGCGTGGGTCGCTCGGCCCAGGTGGGTCGCTCCCCTTGCAAATTTACACTGCTGAACTGACCTGCGTGGGTCGCTCTGCCCAGGTGGGTCGCTCGGCCTCTGCGTGGGTCGCTCGGCCCAATAACACTGCCCACGCAACTTAAAACTCTGAAATCGGCCCTCCAATTTGAAAAACACGATTTGGGTGCTATGGATTTGTGAAAATGAAACTTGTTTGGCTTTTATACTTGATACAAATATCTTCACAATCAGATTTTGTTTCAAATCTAATTGCAAACCCATATTACAAATGTTTTTGTAATTTCACTTTTGGCTTTTCAAATACAAACTTCCTTTGGATTTTTGAGGTCGATACTAATGATTTTGCTGTCTTCTTGCAGGGATATGGCTATCTCGGCTAAGGAAGAGACCAGGGGTCTGATTTTGACAATGTCTTCATGGCGGAACAATTACAATTTATTACAAAATGATAATGACAAATTTCTAGTTCCAAAACAGAGTTTTGGACTAGAAATATATATTTTTTTTTTTTAAATGCTGATGATAATAAAATAAAAATCACAAATGCAGAACTTTCCTCACCTTGCAGGCTTTATGACTAGTATATAAATGACTCAAAAACCCTAGACACCAAGACCTAGGACACTTATTGACATTTTTAATGACCATATATGTAATGACAATGACTATGAATGATTTTTTGAGAAAATTTTTTAAAATAGCACTGCAGGTGTAAATATGAGGAAACATAAGACGACAGACCCCTTCGTCAGTGCATGGCATGCTCCTAGTGAAGTGCAACGAAGTGGAACAAGCGAGACACCTAATAATGAATATGCAAAAGACGAAATGATCACTGACGGAGGGCTGCAAGGGCCGACTCTAACACTATGGTGTAAGCATGAAATGTGACCTAAGGAAATTCCATTCCAATCGACTCTAAGAAATATTTGAATGCTTATAACCTATATATTTATACTGCTTCTCTAAATAACACGAAGTGTGTAATAAAAATAAGTTAAATTAATATGTTGCTTCCATGCTCACCCCAATTATTAAGCACTTATCCTTCAGTACATAAATATGATGTGTACAACATTATTCATGATGAAAGGAACATAGGTCGCAACATTAATCTTCAAAACATATTAAGGGTTCTGCAACACTTCTCTTTGACAAATAATACAAGATTACAATATTCCTTCATGTCAATTCTATCATTTGGTTATTAAGTTTCCAAAAATGATTGCTTGCTTCCTAATGCAAGAATTAGTTTCTCCTCTTGAATAAGGAAATCATAAATTCTGCATGACAAGTTAAGTCAACAAGAATTCTTAATGAACAATTATTTCCTTCAGCATTATATTCTGAAATTAAACCTTGTTATACACCAAATGAGATCAAATAAAGTATTGCACTTATAAATAAATGAGACGTAGTGAAAACATATACTTTGTCTTGTTCCTGCAGCAATATCATCAGTTAAACTACATGAATCAAAACTATGAAAAGAATTATGTAATGAAATTGCAGACATAATTAAATCATGCATAAGACGAAATACATCAAAATATGTAAGATAAAATATAGAAAAATATATCGAAGAGGTTCGGACAACGAACTGGCTAGTGGGCCCAACCACCAAGCTCGTGCCCTTGTAGAAATTTGAATTTCAATATTAGAACATCAGGAGAACAAAAACTCATAATTGAATCCCAATAGATTCTTGTCAAAATTCGTGTTACAAATTCATGAAACAATGTTACAATTCCTGAAACAATGCAGTGCTAGCTCTAGTGGTCCCCTCTAGGGGTCATCCAACTAGGCGCGCAACTCTTTCTTCTTTGCACAACGAAATCGAGCCTCATTCCTACAAAAAAATGTGATGTCAGATCTCCCCCATTGGGTTTTCTTCTTTAGTGCACAACGCTCTCTTTCATAACAGAAGCCTACCCTCCTTACTTGGATCTGTGTTTAAAGTTTTAGCATGGTTTTGTTAAAACAAATCGGACCTGGAATTGAAGGATCCAAGTTTTTTAATTCTGGAGGATAATAGGACAAACAGTGCCAATGGGATATTGCTAACTATGCTCATCTCGGCGCATAAAATCAGAGGATCCACACCAATGTTTAAACATACAACAAGGGAAACGCTCCCAGTATTAATTCAGTCCTTCATTCGCCACTTGGATATTGAACTTGCTCTCACACGGCCCAAAAAATGCAGAGGTTACGAGGGCATCGTGTCATAATTGAAACACAATGAAATAATGCTCATGCCAACCAAATTGCTACAATGAATATGCATTCCATCTCTAGCAATGTTGCTTCACAATTTGTTTTCATGAGAGGCTACCTAGCATTCTACCTCAATATTCAAGCACTTGTATAAGTTCTACCTCCAATGATAAGAAAGGTATTTGATTATAATGGAAATAAAAGTCATTTTTTGATTTCTGATTGTAAAATTTCATGAGGATACTATATCGCTCATTTAATCCGTCATTCCTGACAATGCGCATTTCTAGTATACCCGAATACTGACAAAATTCTACATAAGTAATATAATTGGGAACCACAAGCACACAAACAAGATTCTTCCTTCAAGCTGGAAGGCTCTCAAGAACGACCGAAGGTACGCAAACATTGCAAAAGAGATTCATAACTTTTCCGGCCCTGTCTTGACAATTCATGTCAATATTTTTGAAGATCTTTTACTTGGCCATTGTTGTATTCGTGTTGTTTGATTTAGACATGTTGGCGTTGGCGCTTTCACTCGTAAACTCTTCTTCGTGGAAAATTATTCATAAGATGAATATATTATTATTTTTTTATTCTCCTACTTCTACTTCCATGTCTCCTCTTGAAAATCTAGATCCAAGGCGCATTGCTTGCATTCTGCAAATTTTTTGTGCAAGATTCATGTAGCCTTTAAAATCCACTAAATTCATTTATGCTGCTTTGTCACCAAGTCTTACATGTATTCTCAAAAGAGGTCATGGAACCTAAGGCTTCTGATTATACCATACATAGAATTCAATCCATCGTCCTTAATAATAAAAGCCAACAACATAGTTTCTTTCACTGTTGGTGTAGGAATGCGTAGTGCAGGAACATGGTGCAGGAGTGCAGGAATGCGAGACATAGGAACTGCTAGCACCTGCCACAAGAGTACCCAACATTAATGACATTTTCATGTTAAATATTCTTAAAACAAGAATAGTTCATAGATCAACAACTGTGAAATCTCAATGCCTTTAAATAACTCAATAATTCATGGAGTTACTCAACTAAAATAGAGGCTCAACGGAGGGGAAGCATCCTATTTCTTTCCATTTTCACTTTTTCAATTAGTTGCTTGCTTGGAAATTTATCCAAGATTGTGCATTCACCATTTTTGAAGAAGACTCTGTAGCCTTTTTGCATGAGTTGTCCTATGCCTATCAAATTGTGCTTCAAACCAGGGATAAAGTATACATCTGAAATATATTCTTCTCCCCTTCTTTGTAAGAATGTTGACTCTTCCTTTTCCCAATACAAATAGTTTATCAACAGTCCCTAATATCACTTTAGATTTCACAATTTCATCTAGATTGGAAATATATTCTATGTGCGTTGTCATGTGATTACTGCACCGTGAATCTAAAAACCATATATCCTTTTATTTCTCTCTTGCTACATTGTAGGCTAACAACATGTTGTCTTGGTTCTTACTTTGTTTCATGAAATTTTCGTTTGGTTTTTCACTAAGGTCATGTTGTTTCTTCCTATATTCATTTGCATAATGTCCATACTTATTACAGTAATAACATTGAACTTGTGATTTAGCATACCTTTGACCTTGTGCTTGATTTTGGCTGGGACCTTGATTTGAATTTTGATTGCTTCCTCTTCCACTTGAGCTTGAAAGGCTTCCTCTTCCACCTCTATGTGGATTTCTTCCTCTTGCTCTTGCATTTGGTATTTTTCTACCTCTACCTTGACCAGTGGAAACTTGTGTCTTGAAATCATGCTCCAATGAGGATTTTGTTGCTCTATTCAATCTATGTTCATGAGAAATTAGTGATGCATGAAGCTCATCCACTAAAAATTGTGAGATATACTTTGTCTCTTTTATAGCCACAACAATAGCATCAAATATTGATGGAAAATTTCTTAAAATTTTCTCAACTATTCTCATATCTTCAAGTGTCTCACCATAAGGACTGATTTATGTAACAAGTCCAATAACTTATGTGAAAAATGAGTCTATATTCTCATACTTTCATATAAATTGTCTCAAAATATATTCTTTGCATTTTAGCTTTGATGTCTTCACTTTTTTCATGTCTTGATAGGATATTTGTAAAATATCCCATGCTTTATTAGATTTTTTTGTTGCTTCAATCCTTGGAAATATGCTCTCATGAACTGCTTGAAAGATGTAGAAGAGAGATTTTGATTCCTTCTTCCTATTTTCTCTCATCAAGTCTCTTTCATCTAGTTGAAAAGTATTGTATGTTGTTGGATCTACTATTTTTAGGAACTCATTCTTCACCAAATCCCAAGTTTCTTGAGAAGAAAATAGATCCTTCATTGTGATATCCCAATGATCATAATTTTTCCCATTGAGTTGAGTTATTTGTGGGGTGTTCAAGATTTTTCTTGGTATTGCTTCCATATTTAAATGCTAAAGAAAACTTCTTGAACCCGCTTTGATACCACTTGAACACAATATAATACCATTGCTTGTTTTTGAAGCAAAAGGTAAAAACCTAGAAAATTTATGTCTGCAGTGGGAACACACAATAACAACACACTATAAAACAAAGTAAAATAGCAGATGCATAGTAAAGCTAGAAATATAACTCTCTGATTGAGTGTGAAATCTAAAATAATTTATATTAAGATTTATATGAGGCAAAAAAAAATTACAAGGATAAAACTAAGATTTCATCTCTTCACTACTGTGAACAAAAAAATATTACACATTATAATTTCTCATTGGTTTGTGCGGTAATAGATTGTATCGTCTAGTAAAACTACTTTGCTGTAATTTTTCTCTTCTGGTCTACAGACCTCCAATCCCCTGTGAAAGACTTTTCTCAACAACTTATCTACACTAAGGACTTATGTTGTTACATTAATATATAAATAAAAATATGGAAACTTCATATGTTCAATTTAAATTTTCATAAAAGGAAAAAAAATAAAAGAAAAGTTATGGTGGTCAGTCACTTAAATTGATTTTTTTCAACTGCAGTAAAGCCTAATATTAATAACCACCAAATCTATGTCCTCAGGTCTATATAAAATTAATTTGACATTCCTTCATATGATACACAATATTATTGCATACTTTGTGAGATTGGTTGATATCATTCGTTAAATGAGGTGGTTGGGAGTGATTTTCCAACAACCATATCTAGCACTATGTATGGATCACCCAACAAGCAATATAGTTGAACTATGCCATGGTGCGTAATGACTGGATCAGCCATTCTGGAATTTTAATAGTTGACCTAGCTAGTGTTATATAACATCAGTAATCACTGGGATATCACAGATGATAATTATACTTAGCGATGGCATTCAATCCATTCAGGAAAAGTGTGCCCACATATGCTTTTAATAACGATGGGATGAACAATGACTACGAGCAAATCTTCCCTCCCATTAACTACTATAATCTCACCCACTTCATTGTTCAATGTGTATGTATTCTTGCCATTCATATGACATTTCCCTGTAGATCATCATGTTCATCACTCTAGAGAGATGAAATTTGAAAATTCAAATTGATCCATTTGATTTAATTCCAAAAATTTTACAAATGTCTAGGAAGGTGCCTTGTACCTTTTAAGTACAATAATAATAAGTTTAGGAAGGTGTATTGTACCTTCTTATAGAAAATTGGTGTCACCTTTGATGAGCATGTTCTTCTCCCTTGAAAAACCTATAATTACAAGACCCATATATGGAGTTGTATTAGTTCTCTCAATATTCTTCCAAGTAATTGCAGCCTCTCATAACACTCTGAAAAAAAAATGATATCTAAACTTTTAATTGTATGATGAGAGTGATCAGGCCACCAAAAGGTGCCATCAACCATGGTACAAGCGCACCGAAAATATGTTGAAATGAAGGGGAAAAATATGACTGAAGACGACAACTAAACAATGGTCGTGTGGATTGAAACACCATAGTTTCAATTTTTTATTAAAATTTTTATTAGACCCTTTTGTAATGCATAAATATATGAAATCACAATCATCGAACTTCCTATCAGATGAATAATATTTGGGTGACATGAAATCCAAGCCATTCTTAAAAAAAAAATATAAAACCCCACATCCACCCTCAGATGAAATATATACACCTATCGGCATACTAAAATACAATATATTTTTAAATATATTAATGTATTCTAATTTTTTATGTCGAAATCAAATTCCGGATTCAACACAGTCTCCATACTGCTTCCGAGTGTCATCAGTTGTCGTGATAGAGGGGTGCAATTTTTTTCCTCACCAACCACATCTCGTCCCAATCTTGAACACCTCGTGCCAACAAACATGCCCATTAGAGGAAATAGGGATCCCTAATGAGCCACTCTGGAGAGAAAAAATGGGCAACATCAGAAGCCACACACCACCCATATAATACGGTTGTGACACGAGCCCATCCAAAAACCAATACCATTTTGTATTACCCAAGATGAAAACACCATAATTCCTAGAATTCATTCAAAGTATGTCATGTGTCTGCAACAATAACCTCTCGCATGAGCTAGCACCTTGGTTTTTTCACCTTCCACCCTAGATAAAATAACAACACTTTTCCTTTCCCCATGTTAGTTGTGGGCAACTATCACACCACATCCACCTCCCTTTGCCTCCTCATATACCATCTTTCGTCATGCAGAATTCCATTTCACTCCACTCTGCATCCACCTCATATGTTGATTTATTCTCCACGTCGGTAGTCACGTCCTCATATTTTCCATATGTCATCCTCCACATGTCTCTACCAGCGCCTTGACATCATGAGAGGCCTCAAAATAAATTCTAGGTCATAGAATCATATGACAGATAGAATAAAGCATTGGATGACTGCAAGGATTTCACACAAGGAAGATGAGTGATGGATAGTGATGAACCCTTAGTTAAACTGAGAGCGGGGTGGATCAGTTTAATACATTCATGGACATTTAAAACTCTTTTCATTCAACTCATTTATACCTTCATTTCATAAGCATCTTAATACATAATGAATCAACAAACTTAATGTGTGTAGAGCAAGTAATTAAGCAGATTAAAACATCACATCAACACATAATCATCAAGCACATAGACAACATATATAAGTGGAAACCCATAAGGGAGAAAACCATGTCTTATTATCGTTGTGATGCAAAGGCAAGCTCCAACTCCCTCTCACCACTAATTTTCTATAGGCTCCAACCTACAGGAGGCTACAACCTCAGATTTTTCAAGCTACAACTTGCAAGGAAGCTCCAAATCCCATCTATTTTCTGCAGGCTACAACCCATAGGAGGATCCTACCTCAACCAGCTCCAACTGAACATCTATCAAGCTACAACTTGAAACAAAAGCACCAAATCCCATGTATTTTTCTATAGGCTACAACCCACAAGAGGCTCCTACCTCAACCAGCTACAACTAGACATCTATCAAGCTACAACTTGATATGGAAGCACCAACTCCCTCACACTACAATGAAATCATATGATGAATTACCTGGATATCATCTATGTTTTTCTCCTTCTTCAATTATTCCCTTCCAGCCTTTAAATATTCTTCATATCAGCTATGGATCTGCACATCATCTCTATATTCTCTCTCTCATTCTTCCACTCTCTAACCTCTATATGCATATTACAATAACATCATTTATAGAGATCACTTCATGGCTATTTACATTTTATATGGGAATATGAAGTGAATATGCATGACTCTTTCCTTCCACTCACTCATTTCCTCACTCAGCATATTCAGGATGTTACAAAAATATATACACTCATTTCAATCTTAATTGGAGTTTTTATTTTCCTTGGAGACTTGCCTTTGCATCAAAAACAATATAAAATAATTAATACATTTTCAGTTACAATCAAATATTTCACTCAGCCCTTTCAGCTTCTTAGATTTTCTGTGTGTTTGTCCTCTTCTGCTTATTGTCCCTTTGTCTTCTATGTTTTTTCATTTATATTCCAACTGTGCTGCATGACCTCCTTTTTACCCGACTCAACCCATGCTGTTGCACTGTTCTGCATGAGCTCCGGGTCCTTTTTCTTACCCAAGCCTTTTCTTGCTGTGTTCATTCTTTTCTTTTGTTACCCAAGTCTTTTCTTCTAATTCAAAATTTTCTTTCAACACACAGCCACATCTACATGACACTTTTCATCTTGGTCGACTTCTTTACACAAACACCATGGACCTGTGGGTCATGGCCCACATAAAATCCCTTTAATGCAGCGGAGTAAAATATCAGGGTTTATTCCACATACATACGTTAGCAATTAAACAGTCCATACTTTATAACAGAACACACATAACAGACATGGAACCGGGGTTATCGAGTCCCAAAATACTTGACCAATCATAGTACATCACACTTCACTTGCCTGCAACTTTTAACGTTTAGCACTAAACATATCTCCTGTCTTGTGCGATATGACATTGTATCCCATCGCATCCAACATAACTTACCGTGCAAACCTTAAGCACAAAAACATAAAATCTGCGATGTGCACTAATGTGTAGTGCCAACATGTGGCTCCTCCCTTTCCCCACATCGCAACTTTCTAACCTTACCGCATCGTAAGAAAATTAACATACCTTAGCGCTTTCTGCTACCATTTGCGATGTGTGAACTCGCGATTCGTCATCTGTCGTTGATCTGTGCCCAGATCTAATGGTCCTCACCTGATCGCACTCCACAATTTATAAGATTTACTTTGTGGTTACCCTCTATTTCTTGCGATCTACGATAATGCAAAGTGCTGACACATGCCCTTCTCCACTTCGCATCGCATACAATTTGACTTACCTTGCGAGGGCCTTAACACTATCTGCTAACATTTGCGATGTGAAAATTTGCGATTTTCCGTCCACCGTTGATCTTTCACCTTCACTTCTGTAATATAATCATGACCGTCCACTCATCCTTCATGCGGCTCTTCTTCATCTCTTCCGCCGACTCTGATCTATGCCATTAAACCTTAAAACTTCGATTCTGCGATTTGATCTTCGCCATCCGATTGCTTCCCTTGGAATTATTTTAAGTGTTCTATGCCTTAGTCAATTTTTCTTCTTTCATCTATCGCCACTCTGCACCATCGGTTCCTCCACACATAAACACTGTAATTTCCGATTGATTTCTGCTATATGATTAATACGAAATTCAATCAAACATAAGATTGTGTAAGATCTATGGTCCTCGTTATGCCTTGCAAATCTGATTGCTTTCTACTATGTGATTAATACGATATTCAATCAAACAGAGGATTGTGTAAGATCTATGGTCCTCGCTGTGTCTTGCAAAGTCGATTTCCTTCTATTGTGCGCTGAAGCAGTTCGCTTTGTCCTTTTTTTGTCTTTTTTTTTTTAAGGCGCTGATCTCTCCTGAGATTTTTCTTCTGTTTTTTATTTACTCTGAATTGATATTATCACACTTGTTGCACATTTACAACCTTTCCTTTATTGTTTTGCTGCCTTTGCTCCTTTTCTACCTTAACTTTCTTTGCTTCCTTTTCTTCTTAGCTGCGTTTGGTGATTTTTCCTTTTTGCTGCCTTTGGTGCCTTTGCTCTTTTGGTGTCTTTGTTGATCATCTAATGCTGCTCCTTGCCTCTCTGCTGCTCCTCTGCCTCTCTTTTATGTTTTCTTACTGCATTATTGCCTGATATGATTCTTTGCCTTATTGTTGTTGCTTATCCGCTCCTTTTCCTTAATAATATTTCAGGTGTTGCTCCTTTGTGCTCATTTTCCATCAATGAAAATATTTCCAACAATCTCCCCCTTTCGCATTGATGGAAACACTTCTTCCAACACTCCAATACCTCCTCCAAGACTTACTCCCCTTTTCATTTTGAGAAGTGTCTTTCTTCTTTTGCTTGCTTTTCAAAAGAGCCTTTCTTGTTCTGCTTGCTTTTCCTCCCCCTTTGACATCAATGGAAAAGGGTTGCATATTTCCCAGTGTAGTTTCCATCTTTGCATTAATTCTCCCTTGAGTTGTGTATAGGCCTTCTTCTTTCGAATTTATACCTTGCTGCTCCAGACTGGTGTACAAGAGTTTTTGGGAGAAAACTTTGAGAATCATTGAACTTGTATGTATATACACAATAAGCTAATAAAATCCCAAAGCACAGACTCCTTGCACTTGTATAAAGCTGAAAGTGATGATAAGGACACTTCATAGAACAAATTGTACCAGAATTATATAATCAGAGATGCATCATGGGAATAGTACTAAAATACTGAGAATGATCCATACAACATATAAAGTATGCTCCAAATATACTTCATTCTATATTATGATCTTCATCTGAGATACATATCTGTTGAGGAAAGTTGTAGATGGAATATGTCTTCTTCTGCAATACAGATCTGCAGTACACATTTGTTCAAATATGATGAGCCCAATATATATTTTTTAGATATGGTTCACCTTTACTGCCTATTGGTGGTGATAATTGCTAGACTGCTGACAGTGATATTACACTAACAGCCAAAAGGCCCTTGATACTGATGCGAACAATGAATCTCAAGAATCTTTACAACTTGCTGTAAAACTAGATTGTATTTCAATCTAAAATACCCAATCATCTTTAATACTGTACAGAGTATTTTCAAAACAAACCCTTGAGGCTAGATACATTCAATTCATTGATCAGTCTCACTTATCAACTATACAAATTTATTTATGACATAGTGGGGGGTATGTATGTCAATGATAAACCTCTTAGCAATGGTGAAATACCAGCAATTCCTTTCTGCTGAAGTAGGCTTTACATGAATCAATAAAATACTCTTGAGCTTCAAATAGTAAGATTAACACAACTAGTCCTTCAAACTTCAGATACTTTAACTGTTATGTCATAATGATCTTCAGCAAAACATCTTCAAGTTGTTTAATTGAAATCTCAGCAAACAGACTTCACACAGTTTTATGAATGATCTTAAGAAAGAGGCCTTGAAGATATATATGTACTAACTTGAGGAAGGCATGCAGTTATATATAGAAATAGATACTACTTCAATTATCAATATGATACTTAAAATGTAAATGAGATAATGGCCCTTTAGCACTTTTATTGACCTTTTCATGCTTTAATAATGCAGCTTGACATTCTCCAGTATTTTCAATCAGACAATTCTTTCCAATAATCAGAGCAACCAGAGCTTAATCCACATATACTATAATGTTGATAACGTTGGGAATACTACCTTGATGTACTTCTGCCATAATACTCTGATCCTGAGGACCTGTACCATACCACTTCTCCACTTATAACACTTGGTATTATGCTGATAGGCATGTTGCTTGTTCCAAATACCAATTTATACTAATTTGATCATCCATGGAGTAATTTCAATTCAGCTCGCACATACTCCCATAGTTAAGACAACCTTCATAGTTTCTACTATTGAGCTCTCCACTGTTCTCAACGGCAATCATCAATATACAAAATCTGATTCTGGCATCATTGACCTTTTGCTTATTCTATCATTCTATTTTAAAATAATGTCACTACATATTCCTTTCTGGGACTGCTTCAGAACCATTGCTGCCCTATATACAATTCAACTATTCTAACATAATGATATTCAGGAAGACATCTTCAATTTATTTACATGGAATCTAAAAGGGCAGAGAACTCATAGTTTTATCACTTATTTAACTGCTTTCCTTCAAGGGGACCTTCAATTGATGAATGATATAATGATGATTCACATTTCTCTTACTCATCCTTCTTAATTTTGTTTCATTGCTAACACTTGCAGTGTGATGCACAATGTGATCATCCTCTATGGATCTTTCCAGTTCTATAGCTCGAAACATAATTTTTGTGATTTTAACCATTCATCACTTAGTGTGTTGTTGTCTTCTTAGCTTACATGTTCATGGCTGATGTTCCCTCTACCACCATGGCTACTTGCTACCTTCTCTCCTTCCATCAACCTGTTGGCTGTTGAATGCTTCAGGTATCCTTCTACCTCTATAGTTCCATGTCAAAGGAATTTTCCTTTCCCTTCCTAAACTTTTAGTTGTTCTTATTCCAAGGAGCTCTTCTTAGACTACTTTTATGGGCACTTTTTATGAACTTCTCTCCCCCTGGGATGTTGCTTCTTATCTATTACTGGTTGGATATTTGCGTTGCTTCCTAGAGAAGCTCCTCCTGAGACTATGATGGATTCATTATGTTATTGGAGTAACATGCCCCCCCTTTCTCTTTTCCTTCCATAATTTATTGGGGTTCTTCATAATGTCTGCACTTCTTTTTTATTCACATTTTTGTATGATTTGATTGGATTCCATCATCTTTCTAGAGTTATTTAATGTTTATGTAAATTTACAGTCTTTTTCTTTGTGACCAAGCTTGTGGCATGAATAACATCTTATTTTACCTAAGCAAGGTTGAGCTGATGTATGGCATTTTGTTCCCATTTTTTAACACAATTTACATTCAACAAATTTATGTCCAAATTCATTGCATGAAAAACAATAGCCATGGAAACAATTAGTGTACCCGGTGAAAGGTTGTCCTCTCCATTTGTTTTCTTGAGGTAGTCTTTTCATTTTCTGCATCTTTTTGTAGTTGGACTCGATTTTCTTTGTCTTACAGTATGTCACAATATGTCCAGGTTTATGGCAAGAAAAACAAGTGATACTTCTCATAGGAGGAAAGAACCTCCTTTGAAAGCTTCCAAATTTATTCAATTCATATTCAGAAGTGTATGAGCCTTTTGCAATTGATTGTTTTTTCGTTTCGTTCTTTGTCATTTGAGGTTGTTGTTGGTTTTTGTTTACTTCATTACCAATCAAGGTCTTGCTGGCTTCTAATTCTTTGGATCTATTTTGGGTTGCTTCATCATATTTCTCAATGTATGCCTTCTTTGAGTTTTCCATGGAGGTAATCTCGTCCCCGAGCTGCTTACACAACCTTCTCCTTTCTTCTATCAGTCTTCTAGCTACAATAATCTTAGATTGCTGAGAGTTATCATTTTCTTTTATTACAGTTTTCACAAAAGTGATATTCTTTTTATCTTCAATCTTGGACATACTGTTTTCTCCTTCATAGCCTATCCTGGTCTTTATAAGAGGAGATCTTTGAGCATTTAGAATTTTGTCAAACTTTTGAGAGCTTTTCATCCGTGGAGTGTTCATGGATAATTCCCTTTGGGCCTTTTCTAATTTCTTTCTCAAATATACTACTTCTTCTTCCACTTTCTCTTGCTCCCGATTTTTATATTTTATTTGCTTTATCATAATTTTTTCCACCTTCTTATCTTCTTCAAGTTCTACTTTCAACTGAATGAATTTTTTCCGAACTTGGATCTTCCTTTACATATTTTAGGAGAATGTGTTTCTGTTTTCTGCACTTGAGTTTAAGTCTGTCTATTTCCTCTAGGGCACTCATTAGCTTCCCCTCAAGATCTACCTCACCCTCTTCCTCATCTTCTAGAAGGTATCCTTCAGGCTCTTCCTTGGCCATCAACACAAATTCAGAGGTTCCTTCTTAATTTTAGGATTCATCTAAGCTTTCAGATGCACTGCTATCTTGTTGAGCATAAAATGATTTTCTATTAAATCTTTTCCCTTTCTGCCAGGTATTTATTTTGTTTTTCTTTGTCTCTTGTGGTTGGTTCTCTTCTCTCTTATGGGGACATTTTGAAGCATAGTGCCCCACTCTTCCAAAATTAAATCACTTAAATGGAATTTTACCTTTGTACTTACCCATGCCTCTATCCAATCTTCTGATGAATTTGGCCTCTTCTTCATCTGAGCATGAGCATGTATCTTCCTTCTCTTCTATGCACTTGTCTTCCTTAAAGGCTACCTCCCTCACATTTGACTTCCCCTTTGGAAGTCTCATCTCATAAGCTGTCAAGTTTCCAAGTAATTGGTTCATGGTCAAGGTTTCCCAATTTGTTGTTTCTTCTATGGCAGAAAACTTAGGGTTAAACCTGGAAGGTAAATATCTCAATATATTTTGCATTGAAACACATTCCTTAATGGTTTCTCCTAAAGCTATCATGTTATTCAAAACTTCTGCAACTTTTAAGAAGAAACTGGCTACATCTTCATCTTCATTCATTTTAAAATTTTCATTTGGCCATCTTCACCTTTTTATCTCCCTCATGGATATCTTCTAAGGTATCCCATATATCTTTGGCAGTCTTACTGTGCACTACTTTGATAAATTTTGACTCACACAAACCACTCAAGAGTGCATTCATTGCTTTTTCATTAGATATGAAATCTTGTTTGTCTTATTTCTCTGTGTCAGTATCCTTTGCTGCATATTTTACTTCTACTGCAATCTAGACATCTAATCCAAGAGACATCAGATAGGTTTTCATTCTTATTTTCTAGAAGGTATAGTTTGTGCTAGTAAAAAATGGGGCTCTATTTGTTGAGCATCCTTCTAGGCTAGCCATTTTGGGGACCTAGGATCTCCTTCCAATTGTTAAACTGATATAGAAGGAACTCACTCTGATACCAATTGATGAACCCTTAGTTAAACTGAGAGGGGGGGTGAATCAATTTAATACATTCATGGACATTTAAAAATCTTTTCATTCAACTCATTTATACCTTCATTTCATAAGAATATTAACACATAATGAATTAGCAAACTTAATGTGTGTAGAGAAAGTAATTAAGCAGATTAAAACATCGCATCAACACATGATCATCAAGCACATAGACAATAGATATAAGTGGAAACCCATAAGGTAGAAAACCACATCTTATTATTGTTGTGATGAAAAGGCAAGCTCCAACTCCCTCTCACCACTAATTTTTTGTAGGCTCCAACCTACAGGAGGCTACTACCTCAAATTCTGCAAGTTAAAACTTGCAAGGAAGCTCCAAATCCCATCTGTTTTCTACAGGATACAACCCACATGAGGCTCCTACCTCAACCAGCTCCAACTGGAAATCTATCAAGCTACAACTTGAAACAAAATCACCAAATAAAATGTTTTTTTTTTCTGCAGGTTACAACCCACAGGAGGCTCCTACCTCAACCAGCTACAACTGGACATCTATCAAGCTACAACTAGATATGGAAGAACCAACTCCCTCACACTACAATGAAATCATATGCTGATTTACCTAGATATCAGCTCTATTTTTCTCCTTATTCAATGTTTCCCTTCCAACCTTCAAATCTGCTTCATATCAGATCTGTATCTGCACAACATCTCTATCTGCTCTCTCTCATTCTTCCACTCTCTAACCTCTCTATGCATATTACAATAACATCATTTATAGTGATCGCTTCATGGATGTTTGCATTCTATATGGGAATATGAAGTGAACAGGAACGACTCTTGCCTTCCACCCACTCATTTCCTCACTCAACATATTCAGGATGTTACAACAATATATACACTTGTTTCAGTATTAATTGGAGTTTTTCTTTGCCTTGGAGACCTGCCTTTGCATCAAAAACAATATAAAATAATTAATACATTTTTAGTTACAATCAAATATTTCACTCAACCCTTTCAGCTTCTTATATTTGTTGTGTGTTTGTCCTCTTCTTCTTGATGTCCCTTTGTCATTTATGTTTCTGCAGTTATATTCCAATTGTGTTGTATGACCGACTTTTTTCTCGACTCGACATATGCTGTTGCACTGTTCTGCACGATCTCTGGGTCATTTTTCTTACCTGAGCCTTTTCTTGTTATGTTTAGTCTTTTATTTTGTTACCCAAGTCTTTTCTTCCATGTTCAACCTTTTTTTTCAACATACAGCCGCATCTACATGAAAATTTTCATCTTGGCCGGCTTCTTTACACAAACCCCGCAGACCTATGCGTCATGGCCCACATAGACTCCCTTTTAACGCAGCGGAGTACAATATTGGGGTTTATTCCACATACATACATTACCGATCAAACAAAATATACTTTATAATAGAACACACATAATAGACGCAGAATAGGGGTTATCGAGTCGCACAATAATTGACCAATCATAGTACATTGCACTTCACTTGCCCGCAAATTTTAACGTTTAACACTAAATATATATCATGTCTTGTGCGATATGCAATCGTATCGCATCGCATTCAACATAAGTTACCGTACGAACCTTAAGCACAAAAACATAAAATCTGTGATGTGCGCTAATGCACCATGCCGACCTGTGGCTCCTCCCTTTCCCCACATCAAAACTTTCTAACCTTACCACATCGCAAACAAATTAACATACCTTAGTGATATCTGCTATCATTTGTTATATGCGAACTCAAAATTCGTCGTCTACCATTTATTTGCGCCTAGATCTAACAGTCCTCATCTGATCGCACTCCTCACTTTATAAGATTTGCTTTGTGGTTACCCTCGATTTCTTGCAATCTGTGATATTGCATAGTGCTGACATGTGCCCTTCTCCACTTCGCATCGCATACAATTTAACTTACGTTGCGACGTTCTTAACACTATCCATTAACATTTGCGACATGCGACCTTGCGATTCACCATCCACCGTTGATATTTCACCTTCACTTCTCCAATCTAATCTTGACCATCCACTCGTCCTTCACGCGGCTCTTCTTCATCTCTTCTGCTCACTCTGATATCTGTCGTTAAATATTAAAACTTCGATTATGTGATTCGATCTTCGTCGTTCGATCACTTCCCTTGGAATTCTTCTAAGTGTTCTCTGTCTTAGTCGATTTTTCTTCTTTCAATTGTCGCCGCTCTACAC
The DNA here is from genome assembly GCA_034641835.2 of Pinus albicaulis. Lineage (NCBI taxonomy): Eukaryota > Viridiplantae > Streptophyta > Pinopsida > Pinales > Pinaceae > Pinus > Pinus albicaulis. The sequence continues at coordinate 388,393,158 of CM076575.1, forward strand.
CACCGGTTCCTCCACACATAAACACTGTAATTGCCAATTTCTTTCTGTTATATGTGTTTGGTCAATTTAGTGTGTCCTAAATTGCTGCATTTAATTTGTCAATCCGGGAATCGTAAGCTGATGAAGTGCGGCGCACTATATGTGCAAGATAACATATTTCTTAACTTTTGTCGTTTTTGGTCTTTCTAAGGTGAAATGGAAATTCTAAAATGAAAACAAGTTTGGTTATATTTGTTCAAGGAAGTGATATCCCCTATAATGATTTACCAACTTGAAAATTTAAAAGCAAATTGAAAATTACAATGACAAGACTTGAAAGAAAATAAAAATGTACTGCTGAAATGAAAAGGTGCTGCTAATCTAATAAATCAAAACAGTAAACTAGTGAACATGAAAACCAAACTATTCTTGCTGCCGACTAAACAAAAAAGAAACTATGCTTAAGGAAATTCAAAATTGCAACAAAATAAATCTAAATCAGATTACATCAATTTATCTTCTGACCCTTCATCATTAGTCCATCTATGATTTTCGGAAGTAATCATAAACAACTTGAGTAACTGATATTTAATTTGCAGAAAGTAAACTAATACTAAACCATACACTCATGATTCAATCCCTCACCATCAGTCCAGCTGTGGCTTTCGGAGGCAACCGAAGATGTCATGCATGATTTAATATATCTAAATTTGCGGAAAAGAAACTAATATTAAACTACACATTTCATAATACAATCCCTCACCATCAGTCCAGCTGTGGCTTTCGGAGGCAACTGAAGATGCTATGAGCAGCTTAATATATCTAAATTTGCAGAAAAGAAACTAATACTAAACTACACATTTCATAATACAATCCCTCACCATCAGTCCAGTTGTGGCTTTCGGAGGCAACTGAAGATGCTATGAGAAGATTAGTATATCTAAATTTGCAGAAAAGAAACTAATACTAAACTACACATTTCATAATGCAATCCCTCGCCATTAGTCCAGCTGTGGCTTTCGGAGGCAACTGAAGATGCTATGAGCAGATTAGTATATCTAAATTTAACTACTGAAGCATATAAGCAAAACTGAAATGAACAGAGCAATACTGAAGTTAAACAAAAGCTATGAAAAGCAAACTAGCAGCAGAACAATGTTATTTTCATGTCATTAGTCAAAAAGCTATAAAAATGCCTGGGCTGCCCATCTAAAACCTGAAAAACATAAATACTGATCAGTGATTAACAATCATAAAGCATGAAAGACAGAAATGAAATGGAAATTATGGAAGTGTATAAACAGAAATGAAACAACTACAAAGTATGAACATATGAATGGATTATGATACAATGATTTCTAAAGAAACAAAATGAGAAATATACACTAATACACAAAACCTTAGCTGAGCAGGGGCCCTCTACACAGCCTTGGTAACGGTCCTCAAACACGAATTAAGTTGAAAAATAGAGTCTTCTCATATTAAAAAGTAGTTCATTACAGAATAGTAATGTTACGGCACAAGTGCAGCGTAATCACTACAGAGCAGACTAAAAGATAACAGAGACTACATTCACGAACATCAACTAACTTCAACTAACTTCATATGCGTATGCAAACACAATATATATAACAACAAACTATAACTGTTTCCTAAAGTTCATGCTGGTGGGAAGCACGTAGACCACTACGTCCACGGATATAGGAGTATGGCCGTGTTGGAAAGTAGATCTAGGAAAGGTGGATGCTTGAATTCGACTCTAGAACCCTGTACAGATGTCAATTTAACCTCCACAGGCTTAGAAACGGCCGTATGGATCTTTATGTGCCACGAAATAGAGTCCGGCCGACATGAAACTCCATAGTTGACTTCCATGTGGACGCCTTTGACCGCGGCTTCTTTGGACGAGTTTGCTTGAACCAATAGGACACGAACCATGTCCACGTCATTCCTGACCTGCCCATGTGGCTCGTTTCCCTTGTAGACACCTGTAGCATAGAATTCCACAAAATAGCTGCGGAAAGTTGCAGCAGCTGCGGAAAGTGGCAAGATTCCGCAACTGAATGAACAAAATCTAGATCAAATAGAAAACACAAAAATATAATTAAAAACCATGTTAGATGCCCTTTTGCACATGATATTGACAATTTGGGAGGTTTAGGTGAGTGAAAAAGGTATGGAAAAGTGTATGGAAAAGATGCAAATTTGGGACTCAACAATATGATTAATAAAAAATTCAATCAAATAGAGGATTGTGTAAGATCTATGGTCCTCGCTGTGTCTTACAAATCTGATCGCTTTCTTCTATGTGATAAATACGATATTCAATCAAATAGAGGATTGTGTAAGATCCATGGTCCCCGCTGTGTCTTGCAAATCTGGTTGCCTTCTGTTGTGCAATGAAGCAGTTTTCTTTGTCCTTTTTTTTTAAGGTGTTGATATCTCCTGAGCTTGTTCTTTTATTTGTTATTCATTCTGACTTGGGATTATCACGCTTGTTTCATGTTCATGACTCTGCCTTTGTTGTTTTTCTACCTTTTCTCCTTTTTTCCTTAACTTCCTTTGCTGCCTTTGCTTCCTTTGCCTTTTTGCTTCTTTTGTTGCCTTTGCCTTTTTGCTACCTTTGTTGCCTTTGCCTTTTTGTTTCCTTTACTCCTTTGGTGCATTTTTTGGTGGTCTAATGTTGCTCCTTGCCTTCCTTTTGCTCCTCTGCCTCTCTTTTATGTTTTCTTACTGCATTATATCCTGATCTACTTCTTTGCCTTATTGCAAATCTGATTTCCTTCTGTTGTATGCTGAAGCAGTTTGCTTTGTCCTGTTTTTTTTAAAGGTGTTTATCTCTCTTGAGCTTATTCTTTTATTTTTTATTCATTCCTACTTTGGATTATCATGCTTGCTACAGGGTCATGACTTTGACTTTGTTTTTTTGCTACCTTTTCTCCTTTTCTGCCTTAACTTACTTTACTGCCTTTGCTTCTTAGTTGACTTTGCTGCCTTTGCCTTTTTGTTGCCTTTGTTTCCTTTTCCTTTTTGCTGCCTTTGCTACTTTGGTGCCTTTGCTGATGGTATAATTCTTCTCCTTGCCTCTTTGCTGCTCCTCTTCCTCTCTTTTATGTTTTCTTACTGCATTATTTCCTGATCTGCTTCTTTGCCTTATTATTGCTGCTTCTCTGCTCCTTTGGCTTAATGATCGCTCAAGTGTTGCTCCCTTGTGCTCCTTTGCCATCAATGAAAATATTTCAAATAGATAGTCGAACCAGGGGTTGTGGAGTTGACCACATGTTGGTTCCTCGTTAATTTCACTTCTCCTTTAGGCCCTCTTATTGAGATTCAACAAGAAATTTTTGGCACCCATGATCCTAGTGAAAATTAAGCACCTACACTAGGGTGGGGCCCACAGGCTATTTTTAGGTGCATGTATATTTTTATTATCCCTTAATTCAGATGGAAATTAAACTATAATATATTCTCAATGTAGACTTGAAAATAGTTAATTGAAGTGGAAAATCAGTTAGCTAAGTGAATTTCGAGTTAAGAGGCTAGTTGGTGGGACATGCAGAGTAACTCTAGTTGTAACTGATTGATTCTAGTTGTAACATAGTTGGAAGTGCAATGGTGCATGAGTTGGTGCAAGTTGTAAATAGTTTAACTCAGTTAAGTGACTTAAAATCAATTGTGATAGTTGTAATCGAAGATACACTAGTGAGAGATCTAGTGAATTGAATATTAATTAATTCAAAATCAGTGATCTCACATGCAACTGAAGATTTACTCATATTAGCTACATGCATGTCAGATCCAGTGGAAACCCAGTTGAGTTCTAGGTGAAAGGGAATTAAACTATCAATTGTGACATTATTCACTTACACACGTGCAAGCACACGCACATTTTATGTGCCCATGATACTTGCGCAGTCAAGGTAGGAAGGATTGCATAAATTCACGAATAACATTCAGCAGGGATTGTGCAGTGAAGGCAGGCTGTTTTGAGAGAATAAATTGGCTAAGGGCTTTGCCAATATTTGTATGACAGTGTGAGACTTACTGATGTACTGAGAGCTCTTGTGAGAAGAGTTTTGTATGTAATTGTTTCATGATCCATGATATAATATACAATAGAAGATAGTGGGGTTTTTAGCTGTAAGCTTTCCCCAGGAAATTATCTGTGTTATGTGTGATTGATCATTATTCAGGCTTATGTAATTGGATATTATGTTTTTTAATTCCTAAAAGGTTTGTAGAAGTGATTCAGTATTTAACTTTAGAAAAATGTTATAACGGGTGAATCCAAGATATGCATGCATATTGTATAATTTCTACATGGTATCAGAGCACAGGAAATTCCAGAAGTTAAGCAGGAGTTGATTTTGTGACTGGATATAGTTTGAATTTGCAGAAATACTTTCTTGGTGCTACAGCCGATTCAAGATCAAAATGGATTTCAATGGCTTGAGGTCAGAGTATGCACTTGAAGGCAGCTCGAACTACATTTCTTGGAAGGACAGGATGGAGGCGGTACTCAAAGACAATGGCTTGAATGAATTCACTGGAAAAGATGTTCGTAAGCCAGATGCTGTAGATCTTGCCAATCTTGATGCATGGAAAAAGAAAGTGGAAAAGGAAAGGAGGATCTTGTTGGAGGGAGTACGAGACCGCATTTTCTTAAGCCTCCATGAGAAAGCCACACCATATGCTATGTGGAAGGCTTTGACGGATCTATTGCAAAGTAGAAATGACCATAAGAAATTGGCACTCAAAGATAAACTTGGGAAGATCAAGATGGAAAAGGGCAACACCATTCCAAAGTATCTCACAAAGTTTGTCCAATGTCAGGATGAACTAGGGAGTGTGGGAATAACAGTCGTTGATGATGATTTGCTGAGTTTGGCTCTCCTAGGACTTCCTAAGAGTTGGCACAGTTATGAAGACTCTGTCAATGGAAAAGAACAATGTCTTGATTGGGAACGACTGTGGTCAGATCTGGTGCAGGAAGAGTTCACGCGGAACACCAGAGATGGCTCTCCATCAAAGCATGATGATGAAGAGGATTGTTATTTGGATGCCAAGGTGAATAAGGGTAAGGGGAATAAATTCCATTCTAAATATGAGTCTAAAGGAAAGAAGCAGGACATGTCCAAGGTGAAGTGTTTTCACTGTCACAAACATAGGAATTTTGCTACTAACTATCCACAAAAGAAGAAGAAAAAGAAGGATGTTGGAGCTACAGACGGTAAGGCCCTTGCCTAGAAATTTGAGCTTGAATTCTCCTTGATTGCATGCATGGTGTCAAGTGGTGGTATCTCAATAGTGGTGCTTCCTTTCACAAGACGGGAGATAAGGAACTTTTCAGTCACTTGGAGGAGAAATATCTCCATATGCATATTGAGATGGACGACGAAGAATGATACAGTGCTACCAGGATTGGTACCATTACCTTTTAGAGGGAGTTAGGTAAACCATTTCAATTAAAATATGTAATGCATGTACCATGTCTAAAGAAAATTTTGGTCTCAGTCACAATATTGGAGGACAGAGGCTATGACATTGTTTTTAGTGATGGAAAATCTTTCTTGTGACATAAAATAACGGGTCAAGCCAAGAGGATAGGAATTCAAGTTAAGAATCTCTACAAGTTGGAGGTAGATGGTTGCGCTGCCATGATGGGCAAGGTAGAAAAAGTGGTGAGTTGGGATGAGGGTGAATTATGGAACAGGCGATTGAGCCATCTTCATCATGGAGCCTTGAAAGTCGTGTAGCAAATATTTTCTGGAATTCTAATGGGAACACTTGCTCAGTTAGATCAGTGCAATGTTTGCACCATGGGGAAGTATGTAAAGTCCACCTTTCATGAGAAGGAGAACTGTGCTTCGGGGATCCTTGAGAGAGTTCACACAGATGTGTGTGGATAGTTCTCAGTTGCTTCAACAACAAAACATAAGTAATATGTAATCTTTGTTGATGAGTTTTCTCCTAAATGTTGGATCTTCTTCATGAAGAAGAAAGATCAAAAATTCTCTAAATTCTGTGAGTTTAAGGCATTGGTGGAGAAAGAGTCGAGGAAGCAAGTGAAGGCTCTTAGGAGCGATAATGGTGGAGAATACATATCTAACCAATTCAAGAACTTCTGCAACAAATAAGGAATTCAAAGAGATCTCATAACACCTCATAACCCACAACAGAATGGGGTCACGGAGAGGAACAACAGAACGATCATGGGTTCAACACGAGCGATGTTGCATGTTCAGAGCCTACCAATGCATTTGTGGGTGGAAGCATGCAACACTGCGGTTTATGTGCAAAACCGTTGTCCTCATAAAGTACCTGGCACGAGTACACCTGAAGAATATTTCACTGGTAAGAAACCGGATGTTTCACACTTTAAGATTTTTGGCTCATCTCTTTATGTGCATGCAGTGACCAATGATGCCAGGAAGAAGCTGAATTTGACTGCTGAAGTTGGGATTTTTGTGGGGTACACAGAAACACCCCATAATTATCATGTGTATTTTCCAAATAGCATAATGAATATTCTACGATGGGATATAAAATTTGATGAGGGGAAAGCCATGCATTTGTCCCTTGAGAGGGAGCTGGACTTGCATGCAGAGGAGGAACTGCTAGTTCCAAAAGATGAGTCTAAAGATGTGGATCAACCACATGAGGAGGTTCATGGAGTGGAGGAAGCCACTAATGCAAATCCATCCATAAGAAATGGTAGAAAGCGCACCACGGAAGCTGATAGGCTGAGACTTCATGTTGCATAGAATGTAGGATCCACTAATTCACGGCGCAAATAGAGACAGTCTCCTGACCAATTTACTGGATACATGGATCTTATGAGAAAATATATTGTCACTGAACCCTCTGAATGATACAGTGCTACCAGGATTGGTACTATTACCTTTTAGAGGGAGTTAGGTAAACCATTTCAATTAAAATATGTAATGCATGTACCAAGTCTGAAGAAAATTTTGGTCTCAGTCACAATATTGGAGGACAGAGGATATGACATTGTTTTTAGTGATGGAAAATCTTTCTTGTGACATAAAACAATGGGTCAAGCCAAGAGGATAAGAATTCGAGTTAAGAATCTCTACAAGCTGGAGGTAGATGGTTGTGCTACCATGATGGGCAAGGTAGAAAAAGTGGTGAGTCAGGATGAGGGTGAATTATGGCACAGGCGATTGGGCCATCTTCATCATGGAGCCTTGACAGTCATGTAGCAAATATCTACTGGAATTCTAATGGGAACACTTGCTCAGTTAGATCAGTGCAAGGTTTGCACCATGGGGAAGTATGTAAAGTCCACCTTTCATGAGAAGGAGAACTGTGCTTCGGGGATCCTTGAGAGAGTTCACACAAATATGTGTGGATAGTTCTCAGTTGCTTCAACAACAAAACATAAGTAATATGTAATCTTTGTTGATGAATTTTCTCCTAAATGTTGGATCTTCTTCATGAAGAAGAAATATCAAACATTCTCTAAGTTCTGTGAGTTTAAGGAATTGGTGGAGAAAGAGTCAAGGAAGCAAGTGAAGGCTCTTAGGAGTGATAATGGTGGAGAATACATCTTTAACCAATTCAAGAAATTCTATAGCAAAGAATGAATTCAAAGAGATCTCATAGCGCCTCATAACCCACAACAGAATGGGGTTGTGGAGAGGAACAACAGAACGATCGTGGGCTCAACACGAGCGATTTTGCATGTTCAGGTCCTACCAATGCATTTGTGGGTGGAAGCATGCAACACTGTAGTTTATGTGCAAAATTGTTGTCCTCATAGAGTACTTGGCACGAGTACACCTGAATAATCTTTCACTGGTAAAAAACTGTATGTTTCACACTTTAAGATTTTTGGCTCATCTCTTTATGTGCATGCAGTGACCAATGATGCCAGGAAGATGCTGAAGCTAACTGCTGAAGTTGGGATTTTTGTGGGGTACACAGAAACACCCCATAATTATTATGTGTATTTTCCAAATAGCATAATGACTATTCTGCGATGGGATATAAAATTTGACGAGGGGAAAGCCATGTGTTTGTCCCTTGAGAGGGAGCTGGACTTGCATGCGGAGGAGGAACTGCTGGTTCCAAAAGATGAGTCTAAAGATGTGGATCAACCACATGAGGAGGTTCATGGAGTGGAGGAAGCCACTAATGCAAATCCATCCATAAGAAATGGTAGAAAGCGCACCACAGAAGTTGATAGGCTGAGACTTCATGTTGCATAGAATGTAGGAGCCCCTACTTCACAGCGCAAATAGAGATAGTCTCCTAACCAATTTACTGGATACATGGATCTTATGAGAAAATATATTGTCACTGAACCCTCTTCCTTTCAGGAAGAAGTGTAGAAACCTACTTAGGTTGATGCAATGGTGGAGGAGTATGACTCCATTGTAAAAAATAGTGCATGGGAAATTGTCCCAAGACCAGTTGACAAATCAGTGGTAGGTTCGAGATGGATCTACAAGGTAAAGCAAGTTGCTGATGGGAGTGTGGAGAAATACAAGGCAAGATTTATGGCCTAGGTTTTCTCACTGAACGAGGGGATAGATTATGATGAGACTTTTGCGCTTGTCGCAAGGTACTCTTCCATAAGGACCATCCTTGCACTCTCAGTGTAGATGGGCTGGTGAATTCATTAGATGGATGTGAAAACGATGTTTCTCGATGGGATCATTAAGGAAGAGGTGTACATAGAGCAACCTGAAGGTTTTGAGATCTTCAACAGTGAGTCACATGTGTGTAGGCTCAAAAGAGCGTTGTATGGGTTGAAGCAAGGACCCTGTGCTTGGTACACTCTGATAGACAATTATTTCACCGGACTGGGCTTCACCAAAAGTGAAACAGATGAAAACCTGTACCAGATTATGGTTGAGGGTAAGCTATTATTCATTTTTCTTTATGTTGATGATTTTATTTTCACTGGTGATGAGCAGTTGATACACCCATGAAAGTAGGATCTTGCATGGGAGTTCGAAATGAAGGATATAGGCCTCCTTCTTTATTTCCTTGGATTGGAAATATGGCAGCGGGATGGTGAAATTTTGTGTCTTAAGGAAAGTATGCAAAGGATATATTGGGTAAGTTTAATATGGAGATTTTCAAACCCATGGATACTCCTCTTCCAAGAAACTGGAGGAAAGAGGATGCTACTTCTGGAGAGGTAGTGGATGCTACTCTCTATCGACCGTTAGTGGGTTTGCTAATGTATCTAGTGAAAATGAGACCAGAAATTTCCTATGCAGTTAGCCAGCTGAGTCAAGCTATGGTTAATCCTACCAAGCTCTTTTGGAAGGTAGGGAATCATCTCCTAAGATACTTGAGGGGCACATCAAAGTATGGTCTATGGTATAGAAGAATGGATGGAGTGAATTTGCATGGCTTCATGGATGCAAACTGGGCTGGCAGTCCATCGGACAGAAAGAGCACATCAGGGGGGACCTTTAGCATTGGATCTATAAATTTTTCTTGGTACAACAGGAAGTAGAGATACGTGGGACTTAGTTCAACGGAAGCAGAATACATGGCAGCAGGTCAAGATGCATGTGAGGCTATCTAGATGAGAAATATCTTCGTTGGTTTGTTTTATTATCAGATGGATTCGACAATGATTCATTGTGATAATCAAAGTTGCATTAAACTCTCAATTAATCATGTGTTTCATGATAGTCCAAGAATATAGATATCTAGTACCATCATCTCAGAGATTTTGTACAGAGGAGAATTATGTTGCTTTAGTACATTCCCACGAAAGATCAAGATGCAGATATTCTGACGAATATTCTCACCATGAGCAAATTATAATACCATAGAGACAAGCTCGGGGTGAAGGATAATCTCTTTCTTGTTGAGAGGGAGTGTTGAGATTCAACAAGAAATTTTTGGCACCCATGATCCTCGTGAAAATTAAGAACCTACACTAGGGTGGGGCCCACAGGTTATTTTTGGGTGCATGTCTACTTTTATTATCCCTTAATTTAGATGGACATTAAACTATAATATATTCTCAATGTGGACTTGAAAATAGTTAACTAAAGTGGAAAATAATTTATCTAAGTGAATTTCGATTTAAGAGGTTGGTTGGTGGGACATGCAGAGTAAATTTAGTTGTAACTGAGTGATTCGAGTTGTAACAGAGTTGTAAGTGTAGTGATGCATGAGTTGGTGCAAGTTGTAAATAGTTTAACTCAGTTAAGTGAGTTAAGCTCAGTTGTGCTAGTTGTAACTAAAGATACACTAGTGAGAGATCTAGTGAATTAAATATTAATTAATTCACAATTAGCGATCTCACATGTAGTTGAAGATTTACTAATATTAGTTGCATGCATGTCAGATCCAGTGGAGACTTGGTTGAGTTCTAGGTGAAAGGGTAGTAAACTATCAGTTGTGACATTATCCTCTTGCACACATACAAGCACACACACATTGGATGTGCCCATGATACTTTCACAGTCAAGGAAGGCATGATTGCATCAATTTAAGGATTGCATTCAGCAAGGATTGCGCAGTGAAGGCAGGTTTTTTGGAGACAATAAATTGGCTAAGATATTTGCCAATTTTTGTATGACAGTGTGAGACAATTATCTGATGTACTGAGAGCTCTTCGGAGAGGAGTTTTGTATGCAATTGCTTCATGATCCATGATAAAATATACAATAGAAGATAGTGGGGTTTTTAACTGTAACCTTTCCCTGGGAAATTATTTTTGTTGTGTGTGATTGATATTTCTTCATGCTTATGTAATTGGCAATTGTGTTTTTTAATTTTGCAAATATTTGTAGAAGTGATTCACTATTTAACTCTAGAAAATTGTTAGATTGGTTGAATCCAAGATATACATGCATATTGTATAATTTCTACACCTCTATGGTTAGGATCTCAACCATGTGAAAGCATGACACATGCCTACCAAAAGAGGTCTAGCCCCTACGCCATAGCCACATGTTCTTCATCCAACACGCTGTAAGCACCCACCCTATCGTCATAAAAATATCTCGCCTCAAGGAATGTGCACACGTGTTAAGCATCAGTTGGGATAAATAATTTTAACCCACTCATTTTGGGTTAGTTACAATATATTAGAATACTCATCTCCATTTTCTTGAAATTTTTGAATTGGGAAATTCAAGTGCAGGCCTAGAAATGTTAAACATAACCCAAGTGTACCAGGGTAATCATGCTCCTTGAAGTTTTCTAACACTGAAATTCAACCAACTCTTCCATGTGAAACCCATTCTTATCGCATTCTCCCATTGAAAAAACAGGACAAAGATAAATAAAATACGAGTTGGTATCATAAATTGAAAAGAGTACAAGAGACATGACTCAAGAGATTCAGAGCTTCAAGGGAAAATATGAGGAGTTGTGTAGAAAAGATCTCCCAACACTTTTCAATAAGAATGGAGATTTGTGCTCGAAGGGACCATTCATGAATGACTTGAATACTATAAAGGGGAGATATAAAGACTTGGAGGAAGGAGATCAAGCAAAAATGCAACATAAATGCATAATGGATTTATATCAAAATCACTTTAAGCTATTGTTCATGCTCAAAGGCCTTTTTAGTGAGTACAGTGGAATGGATTATGAGCCCATCACAAGCCTGCGATGAGAAATACATGAGGCAAGTGCATGTGCCAATGAGAAGTGGAAGGACATGTTGAACGTTTATAAGCCAACTATCCAAAAGAAGTTCATGTACAAGCGACGCAGAATTAGGGTAGGAGTGATCTCAGGTCTGAAGAAATCAGCACGACCTAGTCAACACCATCAGTAAGAAGAAACATGACACCCATCAAGGAGAATGTGGAAATTAATGCCAAATATAGAGTGTCCCACTCTATAGTCAACAATTTTCCAAAGGAAATTTCTAGAAGAAGTTAGTTACAATATAGCTCGCAATTTTGTAACAAATTTGAGTGGCTTTCCATGTACTACTAGTGGTTTAGGATAGGGCCAAGCTCTTGGACTTCCTATTGAAAGTAAACAATATCTCATATTTCAAACATTTCCAATGGAGATATATAAGTTGTTCCACACTCAATATGAAATTGTTAATGATATATATATATATATATATATATATATATATATATATATATATATATATATATATATATATATATATATATATATTGTTGGACATTGGGTTCAACGCTCCCCGTGTGTTTCGCGACATAGACTAACTGCCTCTCGTGGATCCTAACTCTGGCGATTATAGTGGAGACTAACGCCTATGGGTTTTGGTCTAATGAAAATCATGATTCCAACAAGTGGTATCAGAGCAAAAGGTCTCGAATTTAAAACCCACCCAACTCGCGTTGGGGGGGGGAGATTGTTGGACATTGGGTTCAACACTCCCCATGTGTTTCGCGACATAGACTAACCACCTCTCGTGGATCCTAAATATATCGTTTGTAGAGGAGACTAACACGTACGGGTATATGATTCCAACATATATTTGTGTGTGTAAAGGATATGTATAATTTCTTTCTCGTACAAGATGAAATTTAGGTATGGTATATATAAAAAATTGGTGTATATCTATATAAAAAAAAATTAATGAGTTGATGAGGATATTCTAGCTGTAAATCTTTTTTCACGATGTAAAACTCCAAAAAAAATTACTTTCAAATATTTGATTTTTTCAATGTATCGAAAATTAAAAATTAAAAATCAATTTACATAGATTATAAAAATATATATGTAATTTTTTTATTTGAAACAAAATACAAATTTATAATTTTCTATTAATATTTTAAGATTTTAATTCTATACCAAAACTACTTATTTCAAATGAGATAAAACCATGAAATAAATCTTAATTTAAATTGAAATGGAATCACGATTTCCAAAAAAAAATAAACCAGTAAATAGATAGTAACGCCCGGATTTAATTTCCTTAAATGAAATTTAAAATTAGACATTGGACTTTCTTTTAAAGTTAAATAGGATTAACAAGCATGTTAATGAATTTATGAACAAGAGTTATTTTCTTTGAATACAAGATTTAACTATGGCATGTTTCCATAAACTGATGGTAAAACATTTTCCAAGATTCCAGAGAATTTGGATTAAGCAATTATTGGTAGTTACCTTTCCTATGAGGATAAAAGGAAAATCCTAAAGAAGGAAAGGGGTTATGTTCAAGAGAAGAGAAACAACTAGAGAGCTGAGAGGAGAGAGTGTCCAAACTTGGTAGAAATTAGTGGAACTCTGCTACCTGAAATTGGAGGGGATACCAGACAAAGGTGTTGAGGTCTACCTCTAGGAGAACTGCTACGCAATCCTACTCTGGTGAGGAGCACAGGGGAGTTGAGGATGTCATTACCTTTCTCATGGTTTGGAGGATGCCATGAGCCTTATTTATCTGAGAAATGTATTAAAAGACTGGATTGGAATGGAATAATGAGTTCTCATAAAGTATTTATAATTATGTTAATCTATGTAAATAGTTTTCCTATGCAACATGAAAGCTTGGGTTATAGAAATAGATAGGGATAAATGCTTAGATTTTTTTAATTTTGTATAAACAATTTTTCTAAAGAAGTATTGTTGTATGACAAGTCTTGTAAAAGGGAAATTCCATTGCATATAATAAAGCGTTGAAGATTTAATGTTATCTAGCAACATAGTAGTGGAAATCCTATAGAAAAATGATGATTGGATGGACAATTAGTCCATTCAGGGAGGAAATTCTCCAAACATGACAATATATCTTGTAAAGAAACAAAAAAACAAATACATAGACTGAGGGTTGAGTAATAACCCTCTAGAGGTGGTCTGGTCACCTATCTGTTTTCTCCTTCTATGAAAAATTATTAGTGATGTAAAAACCAAGAAAATAAATTGAATAGGAATAGAAACTGCAGAACTATTTTCTAGACTTGAATAAGTGAAAATACAGTAAACATCTAATACTGAATGAAATATATGGATAAATAATTATAGATACAACAATGTCCCTCGTGGGGAGAAGAAAAACACTGTGATAAAATATACTAATAAAACAGTGTGCAGTAACTTAAAAACATAGGAAAGCTGAGCGTGAATGCTGGAACAAATAATAGTAATGAATCTTAAGAAAAAAAACTAAGCAAATAAGAGTCTTTCATAGAAATTATTGGTTGCAACGAATTAAGTATTGAATAAGCCGAAGCCGCATGACTATTTATAACTAATACTCTAAAGAATTTACCAGATTAATAAAAACACAGAGCTCATAACCTGAACTGCCCCAAACTTCTATATTTAACTGTGATTTTACATTGTTGTGGGAAAAAAAAAGGAACAATGAAGTTGATTCCAAAAACCATCATAATCGAAATACCATTATGGGAAAACAATTTTTAGTTGTGATAGTGATAAGCGACCAGTGCGCAGTCAAAAAAAATGTGAAGGGATAATTAGCTGTTAAATATATAAATTAAGTTCTAGAAGGGTTATTCAACCATAACCAAATCTGAAACTTAGAGCTTCAAGCTTGTATAAACAAACATAAACCATCTTGTTCAAAACCCTTAAGAGCATTCCTGTGAGGAAGCGAGAGAACTAGATACTTATAAGGAATTCAAAATACCTGTAGAGAGAAACGAAGGGTGTTAAACAGATAGTGCAATCATAGTGATGGAAACGCTAAGGGTATTTGGGGTTTTAGAGATACCTGCAAGGCAAGATCAAAGTAATGTTAGTTCTCGGAAAATATATTGAATATACCCAAAACAGAGAACGAGAATCTAAACAGGGTAGTGACAATGTTCTTACCTTCCATGGTTTAATAAGGTGAGTTCCACAAACCTGGTAATAGAAGTTTAATTAAAAAGAGGAACAATGGTATAATATATTCATTTAATCAGAGGAAAAAAACTAATTGAAGACACCAGAAACTGGGTAGAACCTGCTTTCCTGCTTTGGCTGCATAGGTTGTGACTCCATTGTCAAGGACCAAACCCTGTGGTATGCCACGAATCCCTTGCAGAATAGATGCACTTCGATGAACGCATAGACCTCATAGCAGACCAGTTTCAATATAGTTAAACAAGTTGTGAAGAGGAGCAAAAATTCACCCTTAAAACCCCAACAAACCAAAATAACTAGACAAGTAAGTGAAATGTAAATTTGGGATAGATCCATATTAATAATGGGGGAGCCGTCACTTACAGGATTAGACAGAATGCCAAAGGAGAATGTTGCACCATGTAGAATTTGAAGAGAGGGGGTTGACAAGTAGCGACGCCAAATGAAAAAATTGGTTATGGTTCGGGGGGTAGGGAAATACCCTAACCGAACCATAACTCATTACAACCATTGATCAAATGAAAACCCATCGCCAGTGGGAAAGCTTTCAAATGTCCCTCTCTTAAATGAAAAATGATTCTCGAGACTATGGAGGATCCAAATTACATATTAAACAATATGCAGATAATAAGTAGTGAGGGTAAAAGTGCTACGGTTTAATTAAACTTATTTTGTTCATTGGAAAAATCATTTCCATATTTCTGCTGACATAAAAATTGTATATGCTATGTATTGTATCAAATCTGAACCTAGGGCTAAGAGCATGTCGTAACCAACATCGTCTTGTGCCAAGGTGTAAAAATATATTTTCCCAACTCTTGATTCGAACATGAATAAAGTATAACGTTTAGAAGGTTATTTGATAGATTTATGTGGAAATGGTTTAGTTAGAATAATGACTAAGATAACAATATCTTAATAATGCTATATCATACATTTAAAAAAAACCTGGTGAATATGTATATATATATATATATGATTGCATTAAGATGTAATTATGTGTTTTTCATTGTGAGTATTAGCTTAGGGATTAATTCTAGAAGTAATTTTTTTTTATGAAAGGTAAAGAGTTTCTAGTGAGATTTTATGGTAAGATGTTACAGGTGGTATCAAAGCAGCGTTCAAATGCTGGGACCAAGAAGATTCACCTAAATAACATTCGGTGTGTGTAAAATGTGCACATAATTGGGAAGAAAGGGCTCACAGAGTGTAATGAGGAGTGGTTCTATACATCAAGCTCCCAGAACTACATGGGAAACTCACCCCCAGCCTAACCCAGAAATGAATCCAAAAATGTAGGTGCAACTGAGTGTGGACCAGCATCAAAAAACTAGTAAATTGCTCGAGGAACAACAATTGCAAACCAGTAGACTTCAAGATATTGTGCAACATCTATAAGAAGAAATGGTTCGAGTAAAAAGTGATAATGAGAGGTTGATTTGGTAATAGGAGAGGATTCTTAAAAGCCTCTCAGATAAACAGAATAGAGGGACAACTCAATCGAGCCCAGAAAGAGACCCCCGAGAAGTATGTGAACAATGAAAACAAGAAAAAGATAATCTGGAAGGTAGCGAAACCCAGCAAAGTAATAAAAAAAAGTCTTATAAAGAAGAAGATTCAGGAAATCTCTCAGACCAACAAGAGATGAAAAAGTAGAAAGTGGAACTGCAAGGGGAATTTTGAAAAATTAAACCCCCCACATTCGATGGAGAAGCCGAAAATGTAGCCGAAGCATGGATAATTAACATCAATAAATATTTTCAAGTCTATGAATATAACAGCAAATTGAAGGCTCACCTATCCATTTACCAACTGCGGGAAAAAGCCACATTATGGTGGGAAGAAGTTAAAAATGTGCGAGGAATTGATGATCAGAATCTGACTTGGGACGAATTTCAGCAGTACTTTAATGACAAATATCTAACAGAGCGCTTTTACGATGAAAAATCTCAATAATTTCATGACTTGAGGCTGGGAAAACTATCTACGAATGATTTCATAACTAAATTTACTTCCTTATTGCGATCTGTGCCATATCTGAGGGACGAAAAGGAAAAATTACAACGATTCCTGAGTAGCCTAATTGCTCATATTAAGGAGAGAATCAAATTTTTGAATCCAAAGAATATGGACAAAGTGATTCGAAAAGCATGTATGTGATATCAATAGCCAAGGTAAAAGGAAAAGTTGGAAGGATTTGATCACACAAAAAAGGGAAGAAAAGTAACTCAAACTTTAAAGGTAGCAAGTATGGCAATTTTAAGAATGCTTCCAGAAATACAGGGAATAGAAAGCGGGGAAAATACCAACAGATAACCAAGTGGCCAATAGAGGAACGACCCACTGAAGCATCCAGTAGACTAGATCATGGGCAGATCCAGAAACCACCATTACAATGTTTGGGATGCAGTGAGACACATTATTATAAGAACTGTCCTCACTGTGGAAGAAACAAAACTACAACTAATGTGCAAGAGCCATCCACATTTGGGGACGTGACGCAAAACATGCCCTAGATCAACGCTGCACATAAGGATCGACAAGCGGATTACCAACCAACCATGATAGAATTGGAAGGTGAGATGTATTCCCACTATTTTGCTATTTTGGTTGATCCTAGTGCCAGTTTAAGTTATGCAAATTCCCGGATAGTGGAAAAATGTGACTTACAGAGCCAGAAGTTTAAAACTCCTTGGTTGGTATAGTTGGCCATTGGGGCAAAAATAAGAATTAATGCTAAAGTTTCCAACTGTCCCCTAGGAGTTTGAAACTAGCATATAAAGGTTGAATTGAATATTATACCTTTAGGCTCCTTTGATTTATTACTGGGAATGGATTGGTTGGAAGTGCATTGGTCACTAGTACACTGCAAGGTGAAAATAATTTATTATAAGGCTAAAGATGGAGCTCGCCAAGAATTGCAAGGGATTAAAAATCCACTTCAGTTGCATCCTATTACTACATCTCAGCTAGGAAAATGCATCAGAAAAGGATGTCAAATTTATGCAATTCAAGTGGAATTCTCCAATTCTAAAGATAAGACCCCCATGATGGAAAACATACCAATGGTGCAAGACTTTATGGACCTGTTTCCAGAAAACCTGCCAAGACTACCACCAAGGCGAGACATCAATTTTACCATCAAATTAATGCTAGGGGAAGCACTAGTATCATGAGCACCATATTGAATGAGTGTGCCTGAACTGACTGAGTTGAAAACTAAATTACCGGAATTGCTGGACAATGGATATATTCGTCCTAGTGTGTCACCCTCGGGGGCACCAGTACTGTTCGTAAAAAATAAGGATGGTATGATGCGAATGTGTATGGATTACAAACAACTTAATAACTTAATTTTTAAGAACAAATACCCACTACCACGGATAGATGATATTTTTGATCAAGTAAAGGGGGAAACTACCTTTTCAAAAATAGATCTAAGGACTAGGTATCATCAAATACAGATAAAAGATGAAGACATCTATATAACAACTTTCTGTACCCGATATGGGAATTATGAATTCATAGTTTTACTATTTGGATTAACCAACACACCAACAACATTCATGAGTTTGATGCATATCATATTTCATCCATTTTTGGATAAATTTGTTCTGATTTTTATTGATGATATACTAATCTACTCAAGGACTATGGAGGAACATAAGGAACATTTGCATATAGTGCTAAAACTTTTGAGAGACCATCAACTTTATGACAAATTCAGTAAGTGTGATTTCTACAAAGAAAAAATCCAATATTTAGGACATGTTATTTTTGCTGAAGGTATAACAGTAGACCCTGAAAAGATAAAGGCTATTATGGAATGGATAGTACCCAAAAACGTAGAAGACATACGTTATTTTATGGGGCTAGCTGGTTATTATCGACGTTTTATAGAAGGATTCTCTAAAATCACATTTACCATAACCTCTTTACAATGGAAAGGGTGAGTGTTTAATTGGACTAGCAAATGCCAGACTAGTTTTGAAAATTTTAAAAATTGTTGACTACAACTCATGTATTGAAGGTGGCACATCCAAATTTAGAATTTGAGGTTTGCACTGATGCTAGCGAGGAAGGAGTGGGAGTAGTGTTGTAATAAGATTGAAAGGTTGTGGCATATGAGTCTAGGAAGTTGAAATATCATGAACACTGATATTCTGCGTATGATCTAGAGTTAATCGCAGTGGTGCACACACTCAAAATATGGAGGCACTAGTTATTGGGAAAAAGGTTTGTGCTGAAAATAGATCATAGTAGCTTGACTAGTTATTTTAAACAAGCCAACTTGAATGCCCGCCAGGCTAGGTGGAATGCATTCCTAAGAAAATTTGACGTTGAAATGCAGCATGTTAAAGGAAAATAAAATCGTGTCGCCGATGCATTAAGTATAAAATTTAATTATGTGTATGAGTTATACTTTAACCTTGTGGAATTCAAGTTTAGGGAACGGGTGAAATAGGTTGCAGCAAAAGATCCTAAAAATTAGTTTTTATGGAAGCAAACACAAGACACAAAAAATCAAGGAAAACAATCAGATTGTACAATCAGTAATGAAAAACCATTGATTTTCCAAGAAAATATATACATTCCTAATCAAATGAGTTTAAAAGAGCTAATCCTAGATGAGTATCACCGAAGCTCTTATTGTGGCCACCTTGGTTACCAGAAAATGTTAACAGGCATCAAAAATGATTACTTTTGGCCTGGAATGCACAAAACATCATTAAATACTTGACTAAATGTTTGGAATGTCAACAGGTTAAGGTAGAGCATCAACACCCTGCAAGTTTACTACAACCCATACCCATACCAGAATGGAAGTGGGAAGTTATATCGCTAGATTTTATTACAGGCTTACCAAGATTGAAAAGACATAATGACTCTATAATGGTAGTAGTTGATCGGCTGATCAAAGAAGCTCATTATATTCTTATATAGTCCAATTTTAAAACTATGCAAATTGTTGACATCTTCATGAGGGAGGTATTTAGATTACATGGCATTCCGAAAACAATCATCTTAGACAGATATTTAAATTTTACTTCATCCTTTTGGAAGGCACTATTTACCGGATTAGGCACACAAATCCAATTTAGCACAACATATCATCCTTAGACAGATGGGTAGATGGAGCGGGTGAATCAAGTACTGGAAGACTTGCTACGAATGTATGTAATGTATCAACCCATGAAATGGGAATATTATTTGCATTTGATAGAATTTTCCTACAACAATGGATACCGGAAATCCCTTAAGTTGAGTCCTTTTGAAGCCTTATATGGAAGACAATGCTGAACTCCCATTAATTGGAGTAGTCTAGAAACCAAACAAAGGCTTGTGCCAGAAATATTGGCTGAGATGGAGAAAAAAGTAAAGAAGATCCAACAAAATCTAAAAGCCGCCTAGGATAGTCAGAAAGCATACACGGATCGAAAGAGGACATATCAAGAATTCGAAGTGGGTGATCATGTTTATGTGAGAATTAGACCCAAGAAGAGTACTTTAAGGTGGAATACATGTGCCAAGTAGCCTCCCCGATTCTGTGGACCTTTCCAAATCTTGGAAAGGGTGGAGCCAGTAGCCTATCGACTGGTTTTACCAGGACACATACGAGTACACAATGTGTTCCATCTGTATGTGTTAAAAAGATACATGCATGGTCCAAAGCATGTAATACACTGGAAGAATATTTAGGTAGAAATGAAATGGGAATTAAGATCTCTATGGGAGATAAATAATTGTTTATTAATTAAAAAATTTGTTGGTTGCAGGTTGAACCGAATGAAAAGTTTCTAGTAGAACCTCAATGTGTTCTCGATCAAAGAGAAATAACGCTCCAGAGGCGAGCCATCACTGAAGTTAAAGTGCAATGGAAGCAATTTGGCCCGGAAAAGGCGATTTGCAAAGATGAAAGCTTTGTACGAGAAGCTTATCCAGAACTATTCACTGGAATGGAATAAACACCAAGGACGGTGTTTACCTTAAGTGGGGGAAGATGTAACACCTAGATTTAATTTCCTTAAATGACATTTCAAATTAGACATTGGACTTTCTTTTAAAGTTAAATAGGATTAACAATCATGATAATCAATTTATGAACAAGAGTTATTTTCTTTTAATAAAATATTTAACTATGTTATGCTTCCATAAAATGATGGTAAAACGTTTTCCAAGATTCCAGAGTAGTTGGATTAAGAATTTATTGGAAGTTACCTTTCCTCTGAGGATAAAAGGAAAATCCTAGAGAGGGAAAGGGGTTATGTTCAAGAGAAGAGAAAAAACTAGAGAGTTGAGAGGAGAGAGTGTCCAGAGCTGGTAGAAACCAGTGGAACTATGCTACCTGACATTGGAGGGGATAATGGACAAAGGTCTTGAGGTCTGCCTCCAGGAGAACTGCTACGTAATCCTACTCTAGTGAGGAGCATGGGGGGAGTTGAGAACATCATTGCCTCTCTCACGGTTGGGAGGATGCCATCAGCCTTAGTTAACTGAGATAAGTATTACAAGACTGGATTGGAATGTAATAATGAGTTCTTATAAAGTATTTATAATTATGTTAATCTATGTAAATAGTTTTTCTATGCAATGTGAAAGCTTGGGTTACAGAAATAGACATGGATAAATGCTTAGATTTCTTAATGTTGTAGAAACAATTTTCCTAGAGAAGTTTTGTTGTATGATAAGTCTTGTAGAAGGGTAATTCCATTGCATAGAATAAAAGACTAAAGATTTAATGTTATCTAGCAGCACAGTAGTGGAAATCTTGTAGAAAACATATGACAAGATGGACAATTAGTCCATTCAGAGAGGAACTTCCCCAAACAGGACATTATGTCTTGTAAAGAAACAAAAATAAAATACAGGGACTGAGGTTTGAGTAATAACCCTATAGAGGGGGTTCGGTCAACTATCTATTTTCTCCTTCTATGAAAAATTATTACTGAAGTAAAAACCAGAAAAAGAAATTGAATATGAATAGAAATTGTAGAACTATTTTCCATAATTAATTAAGTGCAAATACAATAAACATCTAATACTCAAGGCAAGAGACGGAAAAATAATTATAGATACAACAATGTCCCTCATAGGGAGAAGCAAAACAATGTGATGAAATATAAAAATAAAACAATGTGCAAAAAACTTCAAAATAGAGGCAAGCTAAGCGTGAATGCTCGAACAAAGAACAATAATGAATCTTAAGAAAATAAGATTCTTTCATGGACATTATTCAGTGTAACGAATTAATTATTGAATAAGACGAACATGCATGACTATTTATAACCAATACTCCAAAGAATTTACCAGATTAATAAAAAAAGAAAAAAAAGAAAAGAAGGAACAGTGAAGTTGATTCCAAAAACCCTCATAATCGAAATACCATTATGGGAAAACAAGTTTTAGTTGTGATACTGATAAGCGACCAGTGCGTAGTAAAAAACAAACGTGAATGGATAATCAACTGTTAAATATATACATTAAGCCCTCGAATGCTTATTCAACCAAAAACAAATCCAAAACTTAGAGCTTCAAGCTCGTATAAAAAAATATAAACCATCTTGTTTGAAACCCTTAAGAGTAGTCCTGTAAGGAAACAAGAGAACTAGCTACCCAGAAGGACTTCAGAATACCTATAGAGAGAAACGAAAGGCATTAAACTGGTAGTGAAATCACAGTGATGGAAACACTGAGGGTATTGGGGGTTTCAGAGATACCTACAGGGCGAGAGGAAAGCAATGTTAGTTCTCGGAAAATATAACGAATATACCCAAAAGAGAGAACGAGAATATAAAGAGGGTAGTGATAATGTTCTTACCTTCTGTAGTTTAAGAAGGCGAGCTCCACAAACCTATTAATAGAAGTTTAATTAAAAAGAGGAACAATGGAAGAAGATATTCATTTAATCAAAAGAAAAAAAATTAATTGAAGACGCCAGAAACTGAGTAGAACCTGCTTACCTACTTCGGCTGCATAGGCTGTGACTCCATTGTCGAGGACCAAACCGCATGGTATGCCACGAATCCCTTGCGGAATAGATGCAATTCGATGAATGCATAGACCCCATAGGAAAACAGTTTCAATACAGTAAAACACGTTGCGAAGAGGAGTAGAAATGCACCCTTAAAACCTCGGCAAACCAAAATAACCATACAAGTAAGTGAAATGTTACTCTGGGAGAGAGCCATGTTAAGAATGGGGGCGTCATCACTTACATGATTAAAAAAAATGCCAAAGGAGAAGGCCGCACAGTGTAGGTGTTGCAGAGAGGGGACTGCCCAGCAACAATGTCAAATGAAAAAATTGGTTAGGGTTCGGGGGGTAAGGAAATACCCTAACCGCCTCAGAACTCATTACAATCGTTGATCAAATGAAAACCCATCGACGGTGGGAAAGCTTCCAAATGTCCCTCTCTTAAAAGAAAAACAATTCTCGAGACTATGGAAGATTCGGATTATATATTAAACAATCTGCAGATAATAAGTAGCAAGGGTACATGTGCTATGGTTGAATTAAACTTGGGTTGTTCATTGGAAAAATCATTTCCATATTTACACTGACATAAAAATTGTATATGCTATGTGTTGTGTCAAATCTGAACCTAGGGCTAAGAGCATGCGGTAACCAACATCGCTTTACGCCAAGCTGTAAAAATACATTTGTCCAACTCTTGATTCGAACATGAATAAAGTATTTAATGTTTAGAAGGTTATTAAATAGATTTATATAAAAATAGTTTAGTTAAAATAATGACTAAAATAACAATATCTTAATAATGCTTTATCATATAGTTAAAAAAACCCAGTAAATATGTATATCTATATATATATGGCAAAGAGTTTATGGTAAGATGTTACATAATTTTTAATTGAAAAGGAAATGGAAGCATAATATCCACGGAAACTCTTCTCCGAAGATAATCAGAAACATGAACTAAACCCAATAAACCAAATGGAATTATGGTTCGCACTAAAACCCAATTCAAGAAAAGATGCATTGCAATCATCGATCCCCCTGATTGAGTAATTAATCTCTATCTTACGCAATGTGTGATTGTGATGTAATCATCGGTCCCACTGATTTTGATTTAGCATTCGAAAAAGCTGTGGAGGAAGAATTATGTGGCGATCATTAAGTTTTGGTTGATTTTTACATATCGAAAAACTATGCCGGGATTATCCAGTTTTAGTTGATTTTGACAGATCTTTTCGTTTTACACTTGAGAACATTACGTACGCGGATAATGAGCATTGTATGCCGAATGAATGAGATTCGTTCCTCACTGACAGATATATAAGTTGGCACCAGCAGGAAAGGAAAAACATTCCAAATATTTATATAAGTTAACAGATGTATTCCAAATATTTATGCCTTCGTACAGCACTATAGGAGAATTAAGAGATATCACCAGAAGAAAATATCTTCCCATTTATGCAGTGTTGCAGATAAAACTGTAAGTGTTGACTTCCTGCTGTTGAGCCACGTCCTGCCCGTGGTATATATGCGCTGTAAGTTGTAGATGGCAATTTTATGCAACAGACAGACATTGAGAATACATGAATCATCAAATTAGCCATATTCTGGAATCCACAACAGTGTTTTGATCGATCACCTGCCACTGGATTCTATCAGTGTTCACTGAGAAGTGTTTTCTGAGTTAATAATATAATCTACTATAATAAGTCAAATTAGTATAGGTAGTCTGGTGGGCATGGTTTGTTGACATAATTATAATTTACAATGTGATTATCTATTTGACTCCTCAAAGCAGCAAGTCGATGTATTTATTTGATTTCTTAAGTAGATGTTGTTCGTAGAGTAGCAAGTAGATGTACTTATTTGACTCTTCAAAGTAATAAGTAGATGTATTTATTTGACATAGCTAATAGTACTACAGTAATCTACCAAAAAGTAGATATTGTTCTTAGACATAGCTAGTACCAAAAAGTAAATTTTGTTCGTAGACATAGCTAGTAGTATTACAATAAATCACCAAAAAACATGTAATGATAACATGACCAATGTAATGCATTGAGGGTTGTTTTCCCACTTATGGTTCTTCTTTTATGTCCAGGATACAATGGCATGATATATTTAGCCTAACAAGAAAGATTTATATGTTATACCTACAATGTTGTCGTTCTTTCTAAAATGCAAAGATGAAGATTCACTCAAAGTAAAATGCAAAGAGGAAGAATCACTGAGAAGATAAAGGAAAGGGATGTAGGCCAGATTCCCTCTTGATAATTGTGGACTGTATTTTGATAGGAACATGTCTATCTTTAGATGGAATACTTTTTAGTTTGAAATGTAATGAAAGAGTGCTTAATAAGTTTTGTCAGACCAGCTTGTGTTATGTATTTTGATAGGAACATGTCTATCTTTAGATAGATGATGGAATGTCTTTAGATGCAATTTCTTTTAGTTTGAAATGTAATGAAAGATTACTTAGTAAGTTTTTTCCAAACCAGATAATACTAGCATACAAATTAATTTAATTATTGGAAAAGATAATCTGATTTAATTTCAAGAATTTTATAGCTGCATCTCTCATGACTCAATGTTTGTCATGACTCAATAATTTCTCTCATCATAGTTTGTCATTAAAAACTCAGAATCAGGTTATTCCTCTCCTCTATAATCTATTTTACCTGTATGGATTCTCTCTTTAAAATTAAACTATGATTTCATTATGAGTTTTCACAAGAAATTACTACCCCTCAACCATTTATACAATGGAAAATTCATACATTCTCTAAAATAAATAGAGATAATTGTTTTTAAAATAATTTGAATAAAAAAATTATAACAAGATTATAAAAGTTTTAACCTTCTTTCTTAACAAAACTATTCTAAAATAAAATTAAGAAAAGCACTTGTTGAAAGGCATAGAAGAGTGAAAGTGATGAAAAATAGAAGCATGTAGGAAAGCCACACTTGCATCGGGTGATGTCTGGAGGGGTGAAGAGACGACTAATTTCTCATGTTTTTTGAATAGTCCACTTAGCACTCATTTCATCTCGTAATTTCTCATCATTTTTTAATAGTCCACTTAGCACTTATTGCATCATTTTTTAATAGTCCACTTAGCACTCATTGCATCGGGGCCAATTTCTCATGATTTTTGAATAGTCCACTTAGCACTCATTGCATATGCTTAAAGGGGTGAAGAAGTGGTATGGAACTAGTGAAATGAATCACGTAGCGTCAATCATCACTTCCGAGGCTTGCACCCAGGGTGAAGAAGTGGGATTGAAACTAGTGAAATGAATCACATAGCGTCAATCATCACTTTCAAGGCTTGCACTCACTTTTGGGGGCTGCACCCGAGGTGAAGAAGTGGGATTGAAACTAGTGAAATGAATCACATAGCATCAATCATCACTTCCGGGGCTTGCACCCGAGGTGAAGAAGTGGGATTGAAACTAGTGAAATGAATCACATAGCGTAAATCATCAATTCTGGGGCTTGCACCTGGTAACCATGAATTCTCGGGAGGTCACCCATCCCAGATCGCCTCTGGCTCAAGTGCGCTTAACTATGGAGTTTTCCCCACAATCAATCCCAGTTAGTTTGCTACCCCATTTGCAAAACCTTAGAAAGTATTGTGCATCATGAACCATTCAAGTAGAGATCCCTTCACTCTTTGTATTTAAGTATTGAGGGGTTTTCCAGTGCCTTATATTAGATATCATTTTTGGGAATCAACTGCGTTAAGTAATTCATTCACCTATGACCATCTCCATGAGCACTCATTGCATTGGGTGATGCTCACAGGGATGAAGAAGTGGGATTGAAACTAGTGAAATGAATCACATAACTTCAATCATCACTTTTGGGGCTTGCAACCGATAACCAGGACTTCCTTGGAGGTCACCCATCCCAGATCGCCTCTGGATCAAGCCCACTTAACTATGGAGTTTTTTCCCCAATCAAGCCCACTTAGCTTGCTTTTGAATGTATAACCCTTAAATTTTATTTTTCCAGTATTTCATGATAATATTAAGTTAGTAATGTATATTTGTTTTGTATTTATGATAACTAATTGTTTTTAGTAAGATTTTTTGAAGTTTTCTGGTGGATTTTTCGAGTCTAATTCCTCTAAATTCTCGCAGAAATTTATTGTAACACCTAGATTAAGTTTGCTATGTTATTTTAAATGATACATTTGACTTGTTTTAAGTTAAACATGCTTAACAAGTATGTTAAGAAAATTGTGAAAAAGATTTATTTATTTTTTAATAAATATTAATTTATGCTGTTGTTTCCATAAACTAATGGTAAAATTTTCCAAGATACCATAGTAGTTAGATTAAAGCAATTATTTGACAATTATCTTTTCCTCTGGGAATAAAAAGGAAATCCTAGAGAGGAAAAGGGGTTCTGTGAAAAAAGAAAAGGAGCAGCTAGAGGTTTGAAAGGTGAGAGTGTTAAGAGATGGCAAGAACCAGTGGAACTCTGCAACCTGACAATTGGAGGAGAGGCTGGACAGAGGTCTTGAGGTCTACCTCAAGAATAACTGTTATTTAATCTTACTCTGGTGAGGAGCATGGGAGGAGATGAGGATGTAATTGACTCTCTCACAATTGGGAGGATGCCATCAGCTTTACTTATCTGAGATAAGTATTATAACCCAAGAATAAATTGGAATAAAGAGTTCTTATTATGCATTTATAAATATGTTGATCTTTGTAATTAATTTTCTGTGCACTGTGAAAGTTAAATACAGAAAAATAGAAGTTATTCTTGTTACTAAATGGTTGAATAGACTATTTAAGTCAGGGTTAAATACTCAGATCCTATTTTCTGTAAAAATCTCCCTAGTATAAGTATGAGGTATACTAGTTTAGGAAAAGTACACCTATATATGCATAAAGAAATTTGAAGATTTATGTATAACTAACATTTCGAGCAGTAGTGGAAAATAGTTTGAGATTCTGTAGAAAACAAATGAATGGATGGAATAGTTAGTCCATCCAGGGTAGAATCCCCAGACAGGACAATCTTTATTGTAAATAGATTAGGAAAATCTTACATAGACTAAGGGTTGAGAAATAAACCATTTATAAATGATGGTCCAGACATCTGAAAAACTTATTTAAAAGGAAAGAAATAATGAACTTAAATTAAATTGTACGAGTACTGAACCTACAATATTGATATGCAATGTAACTTTAAAAAAATATCAGAATAACAATATTACAATGAAAAAGTGGTTTTCTGTAGAATATCATACTTAAGAAAACAAGGGACACTTCTTTTAAAAAAATAGGAAACCCTCGTGAAGAGGTAAAAATCTTGTAGGAGATAGGATAAGAATAAACTGAAAAATAAAATGAGCACAGGAACTCTACCAAAACTACACTATAATTTACAATGCTAGAAGAAAATATTGCATGTATATAAACAAATATAAACATTACCCAGGAACTTAATAATGGTGCGAAGAACCTAGAATGAGATTGAGAATTGTGCACACCCCACGAGGGAGTGGCAACACAAAAATTAATCATAGCATAATTGAAAGGTGATATGGTCATAATAAACATGAAAATATAAATATAACTCGCGGAACTATCTATACAAGAAATCTGACAACTAGAAATAGAGCCAAAATGTCATTTTAATACAAGCCATTGGAAAACAAAGTCAAAACGTTTTTCAATAAAAGCTATTGGAAACAGAGTTAGGATGTAATTCAATGCAATCCATTTTCAAAAGAATATAAGTGTTATTAAAACGCTCAGAATTAGAACTAAAATTCAACCAACATAAACCAAAATTGTTCATTATATAAATTAAAGAGAGGCCTCGAAGGGCCATACACTTCCACAATAATTAAGAGTTCCATGGCTTGTATGAAAAAGAATGACATCACCATATTCAACCAAAAAAATTGAGCATATCTAAACTAAGGTCAGGGTCTCAATATCTTGGAAGAGAAAAACTGAGGATACCCGTCATACCTGCAAACAAATGGGCGAGGAGTTACTATTTGGTAGACCACGTACAAGCCAAAGTTGTAGATGAGATTAGGGTTCGAAATATATACCTGTCAAAAACAAAGAAACAAACTGTGAGAATTGGCAAATAAATCCCCAAATAGGTTTTAATCGATGAAAAGAATACTTATAAGCTTGATTAGAACTAAATCTTACCTCTCAAAAGCAGGGGGGTTTGGAACGATGGCCTTGAAAGGAAACCAAGGCAAGTTGTGAGGTCAAGAATACATTTGAAGCTTAAACCAACCTAAAATACAGTGAAGAAGGGTAAATCCTTACCTATTTTGACCATGCCGAAGTTGGTTAGTCATTGTTGGGTGAAGACAAGCCCGAAGACCTCCGAAGAAACCAAGTAGAACTATCATGGCAGCTGGTGCGCAGCCTCTACTAAGCTTCATAGGCTAGAACAAGCGGGAGCCTCGTATTCTTCTCTAAAAAGAAAAACTACGTGAGAGCAAGAATAACCCAGCAAGTGATGGAAGATAATGTCAAAAAAAATGGTGGAGGAAATATTAATAATACATCCATGCTCAGACCAAAAACAAACAACAGAGAAACAAAACACGAAATAGAGTTGCAGAGCTCGATTGTAGCGCAGCGACGACAAATGTGGAAGTGGTTAGGGTTCAAGTGGTAGGGTATTACCCTAACCATCTCAACCTCCGTTACAATTGTCAGATAATCAAAGCTATCAAGGGTGGAGATCAACCCAGATGTCCAACATTAAAACATCACCATACCTGATGATACGAAGAATCAAGCCAAGGGTTAATAATTCCATAAACCATAAATAAACAATACCACTTAAATCTCATGCCATAGATTAAGAGTTGCCGCCATTTGGTGAGAATCAACCCAGCAATCAAGGATAATAATAATTTTGATCCATAACTTAAGAAATAGAATCTAAGGAATCATGAAATAAATTTCGCAATGTGGTAGATTGCTATAGTGTCTATATTTGTATGTATATACTATATGCTATGCAATCATTTATTTAAGACTATGATTAATAGATGACATAGTTGTGATTTCATGCTTAGAAAAGTTCAATGTTACATGGTAAAGGTAATTTTTTTCATTTGTCTTATATTTTCATTGGTAAGTTACAAAGTTTCACATGGTAAGACTTTACATTTATTGAAATCACAAGTTTGATGAGTAACTCCTGCACAATTAAATTTTATTTATAATAATATTAAATTACAATGGTTGGGTGAAAAAAATAATAGATAACTATTTTAATAGTATGATATTTCTATTTTATTAATAATTTTATATAAAAATTTATTTATCCATTAAAGAAATATGTATCAATTCTAAAACAAACAATAACTAATATTCAACTTTCAGAAAATAAAATGGATGTGAGATAAATATTTGCCTTGCATTAAGAGAAAATTTCTATAAAAGCTACAATACAAGTCCAATTTAAGATTTCTATCAAAAAAGGCCATAAAAATAGAAAAATGAAAAAAGAAAAATGTATATTTTTACTTTTCCAAACAAAAAAAAAATAAAAAATAAAAATATATAATCATAAAAATATATATTTTTAATTATTATATTAATTATTAAAGAAGATTTTTCTAAAACTCTTTTTTATCTACATTTTATTAAAAATATTGAAAATTTTATTTTTAAAATAAATTTCTTTATATTTCAAATCATAAATAAAATTAGTTTTAAATATCCTTTCATAAAATGTATATTATTATCTTTATAAAAAACAACTCCCAAAAATGTTGTGAAAATATAACTTAAACTTCAGTAAATTTAATATATATATTTTTATTAATAATTAAATTTAGATATGAAAAACTAATTATAATAATTAAAGAGACAGTTAAATTTATAAGTGTTTATTTTTTAATTTTTAATTTTTAATATTTTCAAATATTTTCCATAAATATAAATAAATAAATAATTTTTTTATTATTTAAAAATGCATTTAACATTTAACTAATATTTTTTGAAAATCAACATTTTTAAAATATATATATCTAAAATATAATAATTAAATTTAAATTTAAAAAATAATATTCCAATATAATTAAAATAGTAATTAAATAAATACTTTAGATTTAAATTTAATTTTTTTATTTAATAAATTTTCTAACTCACTTTTAATGAAAAATAAATAAATAAATAAATAACCAATAAATTTTATTCCTTTTTATTAGAAGTAGATTCTTTGCTTGGAACATAAAAATAGACACTACAAAATAATTAAGTCTGCACTTCAAAAATTAAGTTGGCATGTGTTAATGCTTTAGGTGGGAATAAAATTGCTTATCCAAAAGAACATTGGAGGAAAAAAGAACTTATTATTGAAGGAAAAAAACATTGCTGATATTCATGAATCAAGTGAAAAGAGAACATATGCTATGAATCTTTTAAAAACGAGTATAAAACAAAACCTTGCCTTCGAATTCATGGAAAGGGAATATTTTGGTACCCAACGAGGCCTGAGGCAGAGATCATCATGGTGTCTATAAATGGATGAATAATGAATCTACAAATTATATTTAGGAAGTTTTGTGAGCTATAGTACATATTGTATATTACTTGCTCTCTGGTAAAGGGTTTGAGTAAGGAAACTGCAATATGGCGATCACTGAGCTGCAGCAACAACATATTAATTTTGTCACAGCACTTTTTCAAGAAGTAACTGATGCGTTTTTATTTTATTTCTAACATTATGATAATTCCACTCTGAATATTATACTCCAACTATACATGATCTTCTAGCTGGCCTGAATGAAAATTTGGGTTTGTGTTGCAGGGATTTCTAGACGAACAATTCACTCAGCTTCAGCAGTTGCAGGACGAAAGCAATCCTCATTTCGTGCAAGAAGTCACTTCGTTATTTTTTCAGGAATCGTCGAAATTGCTGGCCAGTTTGCAAAAGACAGTGTATATTTACTTACCCTTTAAACTGAACGGTCTGACTAATATTCTGGGCTTGGTAGTGCAAACATGACAATGAGGTGGTAATTAATAGAATTAAATTAACATAAATCCATCCATTTTTTTATTTTTCTATTAAGTTTAGTGGATGTGTTTTTCTATTAAGTTTAGTGAATGTGTTTCAATGGTTAGGTGAAGAAATTTGATTTCATAGATCTTGTGGTTCAATTTTAAACAAAACTCTACAATCCTAAAACAAGACTATGTATGCTTGTGAACTAAGGATATCAAGGCCTCAATGAAGATATCAAGTATTAAAGGAATTTTGAATGATTTAAATGTTTTAACTTTGCAGCAATCAAGAACCAGTGGACTACAAAAACCTTGAGTCATGCCTGAACCGTTTCAAAGGTAGCAGTTCAAGGTATCTTAAGATTGGAGTCCAATTCACAAGCATTGCTTTCAATTATTTACTAAGATTTGATTCTTCATTGCATTTGCTTTTAATATCAACTCAATCATGTAGTCTATTTATTTTTCTATTAATGACTCCTAATAAACTTTTATTAGTCATGTGGTAGAACATATACATCATAATTCACTTGAGTTGTACACTCCAAGTACACTTTCAATTAGTTGGCCAAATTAAGAGCAGTATTCCCAACCAGCCTTGCTTGTGAATAAGATGCCAACTAAAATATACTTTGCAAATACCATATAGAGAAGCAGCAGTCTCCTACCTTATAAAAATAAAGGAGCTATAGTCAAAATTTAATAATGAATTTATTCATTTATAATAACTAATTAAAAATTAAAAATACTTTCTCTTGAATTGTTATTATAAATTGTTATCAACCTGACAACCTATAACTTTAAGTTACCTTTCACAATCTTTTCCATTAACAGCATTGGAGCAGAACGCCTGAAGAATGTCTGCATAGTATTTCGATCGTGCTGTGAAGTAAAAAGGAGAAATGAGTAAGCAGATGTTCCATCAACTTTGTTTATTACTGTTATTTTCCAATCTCTGACTTAAAACGTTATAATGTTATGCCCTCATAGAACCTAGGTCCAATTAAGTAAAAACATTTCTCTCTTTCCTTTGTCAATGCAATGCAGATGTTTGCAGTGTCTGCAAGATCTGATACAGGAATATGACCTTCTCATGGACAAGCTGGAGTTTCTATTCCAGGTAATTAATGAAATAGAAATGCAATCTCTTCTTACTTTCAAAACACTGATACAAATTCTTGCAAATTCAAGAATTTATAATTTTGTTGGTAACCTATTAATTGTTACCTGTGTTTTCTGGTAAATTGCAGCTTGAACAACAAATCCTACGAGCTGGTGGAGCCATATCCTTGATAACTTAAACTTACTCATCGTCATTAGAATGACCGCTCTCCAAACTGGCTTTGATATGGGATTGTGTTTCATAGTGATATGTTAAGAGATCAAGATATGGAGACATTATGACAAATGTTCATAGGCACACGTAATTATATTGTAATATTTCATTTCAATTAATATTAGCACACATGTAATTATATTGTTGGAACTCATATTCTGTACTTTTTTCAAGACTTTATTTTTGGCTCTTCCTCATATATTCTGAGTTTTTTTTTAATATTTTATCTAATGGGTTACTTCAAATCTATGTCATATTTTTTAAATTAATTTATAATAAGATCTATGTCATATCTTTTAAATTAATTTATAATAAGAATGGTTTATTTAATTATTAAATTAATTTAGGAGAAGAATGGTTTGCGTGGAGTAACACTAATTATTTTTATTTTTATTTTCTGTTTTTTATTTTCTGATTTTTTTTAAATTTGTAAAAAGTTATTATTAAATATGCAAACAAGTTATTATAAAATCTAATTCATTAAAATCGACATTGTAAAACTTTACTTTCATAAAACATTACAAAATTTAAATTTCTTCACAAAATTTTAATTTAATACAGAATATAAATTTATATGGAATATTTTTAAAAAAATTAAATTTATTTTCCTTCCTTTTAATAATTCTAGAATTTATTAAACCTAAAAGTAAGCCAACTTAACTTTAATTATAAAATAATTTGTTGTGTGGCGAGGTGTTATACAATTTCAGAAAAATGTTATGTTACCATTATACATTTAGAAAAAAATAATAATAATACTTAAATTAATAAATATAATAATAATAATAAAAGTTATTAATACTTTTATGTCGATTTTTAAATTAAATTTATATTTATTTTATACCAAAGTATAAATTAATTAAGCTCATAATTTTTTTGATTTTTTTTAATACAAAGGAAATCTATAATTCCTTCATATTTAATATAGAGTTTTCAAGTGACATTTAAAAATAATGTTATTGATATTATAATTTAATATGAATGAAATGTGTAATTCATTTTAAGTTTAATTGAAATGTAATTTTTAAAACTGAAATATTTATCCATACTACCATATAAATTATTTATAAAATAATAATAATTCATATTTATAATCATGATATTTTAAAACTGTATTATAAAAATTTAATATTTAGAATAATTTTTTTATATATAATTTATGTTATACATATGACATTTAAAAAATAATAAAAAAATTATACATGTCAAAGAAAAATATTATGCTCATATATATATAGCTATATGTATTATGAGAATTTTAATTGAATTTAAAATATGAATATACATAGATGTGAAATACATAGATGTGAAATACATAGATGTGAAATACATATATGATATAAATAATATTATAAAGAATCAATGAAAATATATCTTAATCTTAAATCTATCAAGCTTTTAAAGAGATCAAATATCACAAATGTAAATTTTTCCTTAAGTTTTACATTCAAAAAGTATTTGCATCTAAAAAAACTAGATCCTCTCAATATTAAATTAATTGAAAATTAAGATAAATTTATTCTTAGTTATATTTCATTAAACACTGTTTTTTTGCTTACATAATATAATTTATGTTTTCAATTTACTGTACTTTTATTATAATAGTTTATTATCTTTACTTTGTTTTTATGAAAATGTGTAAAAACTGCTACATTAATATTAATTCACTTTAAATTTTTTATTATTACTATCTTCAAATAAAGTGTCTTTCAGAAGAACTAGTATATAAAAAATTAACAATTAAAAAACATTTGATATTATGGAAATTTTTGTTATTCACTCTATAAAATAGTTTCAAGTTCAATTTGAAAAAAAACCTAAAAGTGGAGCTAAATTAAAAAGTTGATATATTAAAATAATAATAAAAAAATGGATAAAAAATAAAGATAGTAATTGAGTAAACAATGCAATCGTAGTATAAGTAAATTCAAATTGATGTATAGATTCCTATTAGACCCGAAAGCAAAATAAGCAAAATAACGAGAAAGAAAGGATCATAGAGCACCTATTTGACGCAAACTAATAGAGTGTCCTTGTGCTTCAATATCCGGTTAGTTTAGAAATAGAAGAAATTGTGGTGGTTAGGAAATCACTATCTTTCAAATAAGAATAATGAATATATTATGAAGTTATAAATGTAAGTTTTGAGTTGCTTTGATGGGTGGTAGTTTAGTTGGTTGAAGCCTCTTACCAAGTTATTGGCCATTTATCAAAAAGAACAGGTTCAATTCTTCTTCTTGGCTCATTAGGGTTAGGCTCCTACAATTTGAGTCTGCTTGTGTAAGGCTCCTTTGGGTAAGCCCGTCAAAATTATTACAGTAAAAAAAAGGAGATGCTTGAGAACTATATATTTTATATAATATTTGAAATTAAAATGAACTAATTAAATAAAAAGGAGATGCTTGACAACTATGTATTTTATATAATATTTGAAATTAAAATGAACTAATTAAATATAGGTAAATGCATAATAGATTGATATAAATATTTGATAATTAATATTTTATTATTTAATTATCTATAAATAAAAAGGTGATGCTTAAGAACTATGTATCTTATATAATACTTGAAATTAAAATGAACTAATTGAATAGGTAAATTCATAATTGAATATAGGTAAATTTATAATAGATTGATATAAATATTTGATAGTTAATATTTTATTATTTAACCATTTATTAAATAACATTGAATAAAAATTTCAAGGGAGGGAAGTGCACTTTCTCCTTCCCATTGTCCAAATTCTATTCTTGATATCTATCTCTAAATTTTTTTAATCAATTCTCTTCATGAACCTTTTAAATGAAGCAAAATCAAAATGAGTATTTATATTGTTTTTCATACATATTTAGTGATGTTTCTTACTACACATTATGGTCTAATACAAATGGGATTACAAGCACAAATTTGTATAGAGCTAAATGAAAATACTTTAAAATTATTCTCCTATTATAGAAAGGAGTCATGTATTAAGCCATTGTAATCCAAAAGTGAAAACCTTATTTCCTTTTGTTTTCTCTTTTCATGTTTTAATTTCAATTCATTTTCCGTCTGTGTAGTTAGACTCACACTTATACTAGGGAGGGGTGGGGTGTGGCTATGTTAATAGGGTGACATTGAATTAATACAAGACAATTTCTTACCTATTTAAACATTCATGAATTATAACTAGTTTTTATAAACTTTATACGACCAACAGTTGTTACAAAAATTATAGGACCAACCCATTGTTACAAAATTTCTAGGCACCAATATACAAGAGACACTGATCCACCATGCTGCAATATTTTTGGGCAATATTTGTGGGCATCAACCATCAGGAGACATCAATCCCCTTTGTTGTAATATTTTTATAAACCAACATACAAGATACACCATTCACATCCATTGCAATATTTATAGGCACTAACCTAATGGAGACACCAATCCCATCTACTACCATATTTGTAGGCACCAACATACAAGAGACACCAATCCCCACTACTGTAAATATTAATAGGAACCAACCTACTATACTTAATCTACTTGTTACTTATGCATTCACCAATTTTTCTAGTTGCTTCTTCCTTTACTAGGACTTCTTATTTCTTCTTCCTTCATAATGTCATCTAGTTGCTTCTCCCTTCATTAGATTTGTTAGACAATTTTTCCTTCACCAAGAATTCTTACTAATTTTTCCTTCACTCAGCATGCTTCTTCCAAAACTTGTTGTTTTTGGACTCTTCCCAAAAACAAACTTATACAATATGCCACATATCCAATTTTGAAAATCTAATTACAAATTTTTTACCTAAGGCACTTCCATATCTCTCCTTGTATTTATGAAATTTTCATAGTCCAAAAGGTCCTAGAAAATAAGTTATAAAAAAATGCAAAACTATCATGTTTGAAGTAGATTTTTGGAGCATTCAGGAATCCTAACTTTCACAGGGCATATATCTAAAATTATAAGGAAATAAATTTCAAACTTTCTACCATAGTTACCTATAGATCTCATCTTTCTCTCCTCAATATTTTATGTTCTAAAATGTCTCAAAAATAAATTTATAGTGGAATTTACAAGTTGACCTATTTGAAGTAGATTTTAGAAGCATCCTAAGAGGCCTAACTTCCTTAGAGAATATCTCCAAAATTACAAAAAATAAAAGCATCAAATTCCTAACATTTATACCTATATATCTGTTCTCTATCTTCTGAATATTTCATAGTACTAAATTCGCAGAAAGAAATTTATAGTGAAAATTCCAAGTAGCCTCTTTGAATCAAATTTCAAGAGCATTCAAGAAGCTTAAGTTCCTCAAATAATATATTTAAAGGTATAAAAAACAGATTCATAAAATTTTTAACACATATACATGAAGATGTTTCTTCCATTTCCTCTAGGTCTCATGTTATGAAACATCCCAAAAGAAAATTTATATTGAAAATTCCAAGTTGACCTGTTTGAAGCAAATTGCATGAACATTCAAGAATCCTAACTTCCTTGGAGTTATGTCTAAAATTATAGTGAAGAAAATTCTGAAATTTCTACCACACATACATGAAAATATCCCCTCTAACTTTTCCATTTTTCATGGTCTCTGATCTCTTTTTTATTAAATGATATTCAAGTGCACTCATATATCATATATTTATATTTTTTCTACGTTCACTTATGAATATGAATTGTAAAACTGGATAGGATGAATTATACTTTCTAGATGGACCGACATGTACTTTTTGGTTGGATTGGCCTAACAGAGTATTTCATATCTCCTCATTCTTATGGAGTTAGAGAGAGTTACATATATCATTTAAAAGGTATCGAAAAAATATATATATTTAACCATATATTCTATGCTCCCATTTCATCTAGGAATTTAGAATAAAAATTCCTTCATATATAGGGTACCTAAACTAGCCATAAAGAAAATTTGGTTATTCAAACAATATTTCCAATAATTTTTATCTTGCAATTTTCATCTTAAACATCTATAATATCCTCCCTATATTTAACATCAATGATAAAATATTTCCAACAATATCCTCCTAAATTTGAAATTATTAATCTCCCCCTTTGTCATCCATGCGAACTCTTGATATTTGTGCACTAATGAAATAGAACTCCTCTTAATGCAATTTATCTCGCTTTGACATCAATGGAAAATGACTTTTACCGATATCTTCAACTATTGCCTTTATCTAAAATTTATCCTCTTATGACATCAATGGAAAATGGCTACTCCCCTTGAGCTTGTGCTTTCCTTTACTAATGATTTAGGAGAGACATCACTCCCGTATAGAAAAATTTTACTTTGACTTCACTGAGGACATATATATTACTTGAGGTCTTCATTTATTTTCCATCAATATTTCTAAACCTACTTACCTTATTTCACATAATTTAGAATAGAATGTGAGATCATATCATTTATCACACATTTTACTTACATTTGGAAGATTATGTTTTATAACTTCAACATATAGGACATTCTGAGTTGTATTCTTTTCATGATCAAAGACTAAATGTTCCTTTTCTAGCTATCCTTGTTGATGCACTATCTCCTAAGGTAACATTTCCTCCTTTTTCTTCTTTTACAATAATAAAATTAATTTAATTTCCTATCTTTCGTTTTCAACATCCACTATCAATAAACCATTTGTTTTCTTTTCATTGAGCATATCCACATTCAGCTTGTTTTATTTCTTCCTTTTCCATACCTTTCTAGATTGTTCTCTATGCTTGAGAATATTTTCTTCCTTCCTTTGCTTAGGAAAACATATTTTGATACTTGTACATTCCCATGGGAATGAGCATAATTTATGCCCATGTTTATTACACTTGTAACATTCAATATGATCCAATAACTGAGAAAATGAGTTATACCTTCAAGGACCACCTTCATTAAGACTTCTAGTTTTTTTTGCTCATAAACAATTTGTTGAGGTCTTATAAAATCCTCTATTTATATTTCTCACATATTCGTTTCTTACATAAGCTCTACAATTTATTTCTTTATGGCCAAAATGATTCAATCAAAGCAATATCCAAAAAATATATTTTGATACCAATATGTATAAGGCCTTCATATTGGAGAAGCTATTTTATATTCATTCTTGTTAATATTGTCAGAAAAATCATTTCTGTTGGTTTTTATCTCCATTCCTGGTGTTTGTTTTATTGATGAGGGATCTCTTGAGAACATTAACATATATTTTTTGGATGTTCTACATTTTCCTTTTCTGATGGCTTTATGATTTATTCTCCCTTGGAGGTATTATCATTTTCCTTGTAGCCAAGATCTTTTTTCATGAAAGGTGACCTATCATAGCTGAAAATATTATCTAAGATTTTGGTATTCTTCCCAAACTTTAAGATTGTATCCAATCAATTTTTTTCTCCCTCTAGTTCCTTTCTCAAGGAAATAACATCCACTTCTATATTTTCACAATGTCCTTCTTTTTATTTTAATTAGATTTTCACTAATTCTTCTATACTATTTTCCTCTTCTAGTTATGTCTTCAAGATGGAAAGTCTTATTTCAACAAGAAGGATATTTTTTCTCTTATGTCTTTGAATAGCTCATTTTCTCTTTGATCTTACCTCTGAGTCTATCTATTCCTTCTAGGGAACTAACATGTTCTACTTGAAGATTTACTTCCCCATCCATATCATCATCTTCTAAATCTAATTCTCTTCTTTATTGTCGCCATCTTAATTATTATTATTCTTTGCATTAATAGTTATAAAAATAAGTTCTTCCTTGTCAATATAAGATGTATATTCATCACTCTCTTCTAAGTAGATACTATATTCTCTAAAATAAAAGCCTTTCTCCTTTGAATCCTTTTCTCCTTTTCTTATATAAGAGTTGCTTCTATTTTCATGCTCTTATTCATCATCACTATCTTCACATTTTGCATATGACCATTTAACAAGAAAATGCAATATTATATAAAAATTAAAACATCATTTGAATGGTATCATGTATTTGTATTTTCCATATCCTCTTTCAGATTTATAACTTTAAGTTCTCTAATATTGATCTACATTTATTCCCTACTGTAATAAAGGAATGTAAGGTGTATAATACACGTATGTCAACATTCTCATAGTTTCCATATTCCTTGTAGGTGAATGAAAAAACTATAAGCTAATTTCTAGCGGCCATAAGGCCCATTGATTCATAGGACCAAATGAATTACGTATGGTTACTAATTTTTTCCATGCATATATAGCAATCTAAAAGGTGTTATCCTTATCTATTATCAACCTTCAATCCTCTACCATATACTTAAAAATTTGATATTGGATATATATACGCTTTATCTTCATATGAAAGTTTTGGTTCTTATATAGAAATAAAAATAAGCATGGTTTGTAAGAAACGCATAACTTTCTAGCTTTAAGTTTCAATGAAGACAAAAAGAAATTAAAATAAACATGGTTTGTAAGAAAGCTTAAAGAGGATCTGGAAAATAAAAATATAGGATACCATTCAAATATGTTTTAATTGTTATAGAATATTGCATTTTTTTTTTGGTTAAATGGCCATATGAAACATGTGAGTGCAGTGATGATGAATAAGAGCATGAAAATAAAGGAAAATCTTATAGAAAGAAAGGAGAAAAGTGTTTAAAGAAGGAAGGTTTTTATTCTAGAGAATATAGTATCTATTTATAAGAGAGTGATGAATATACATATAATAATAACAAAGAATAAATTATTTTCATAGCCATTAATGCAAAGATGGGTGATAAAGAAGATGAAGACAATCACGAATATAATTAGGTTTAGAAGATGATGATATTTATGGGGAGGTAAATATTCAAGTAGAACTTGTTAGTTCCCTAGAAGGAATAGGTAGACTCGGAGGTAATTTCAAAGAGAAAAATGACATATTGTAGAAAGATGAGAATAAAAGGAACTTCTTGTTGAAATGTGACTTTCCAACCCGAAGACATAACTAGAAGAGGAAAAGTAGAATAAGTAATTAAAACATAATTAAAAGAAAAAGAATGACATTTCGAAAATAAGAGTTTCTATGTGAAAAGGAAAATGTAGAACATCCTAAAATCTATACTGATGTTCTCAAGAACTCCTTCATCAATAAAAGAAACACGAGGAAAGGCGATAAAGACTAAAAAATAATTTTTTTCTTAAAATATCGAGAAGAATGAATTAAAAAGAGATTCTCCACTAAATATAAATTTTTTACCTGAGGCACTTCTATATCTCTCCTTGGATTTATGAAATTTTCATAGTCCAAAATGACCTAGAAAATAAGTTATAACAAAAATGAAAAACTATCATGTATGAAGAAAATTCTTGGAGCATTCAAGAATCCTAAATTCCATAGGGCCTATATTGAAAATTATAAAGAAGTGAATTCCAAAGTTTCTACCATTATTACCAAGAGATCTAATATTTTTCGCATCAATATTTCATGGTCTTAAAATTTATAGTGAAATTTCCAAGTTGACCTATTTGAAGTAGAGAAGCATCTAGGATGCCTAACTTCCTTAGAGAATACCTCTAAACTTATAGAAAAACAAATTATGAAATTCCTACCATTGCTACCTATATATCGCTTCTTTATCTCCTCGATATTTCATATTATGAAAATTCTCATAAATAAATTTATAGTGAAAATTCCAAGGTGGCCTCTTTGAAGGATATTTCAAGAGAATTCAAGAAGCCTAAGTTCCTCAAATAAGATATTTACATGTATAAAAAACCAATTCCTAATCATTTTAACACATATACATGAAGATATTTCCTCCATTTCATCTAGGTATCATGGTATGAAACATCCCACAAGAAACATTATAATGAAAATGCCAAAATGTCTTGTTTGGAGCAAATTTCATGAGAATTCAAGAATTATAACATAGAGTATATCTCTAAAATTATAGTGAAACAATGTCTAAATTTCTACCACATGTACATGAAAAATCTCCCCTCTAACTTATACAAGTTTCATGGTCTCAAATATCTTCTTTATTAAATTATCTTCAAATGCACTCATCTATCATTTATTTATATTTTTTCTACGTTCACTTATGAAGATGAATTATAAAACTGGATAGTATGAATTATACTTTCTAGATGGACTGACATGTAGTTTCTGGTTGGATTGACATAGTTTCTGGTTGCAGAACTATGTCGTCATGATCACTCATCTCAAAGATAATCTACATTAAGCTCATAATAGAATGAACCAATAGGCCGACCAACACCATTCAGAGAGGCCATTTTATGTAGGTGACCAAGTTTTTCTACGACTCCAACTTGATAAGCATACCTCTCTCAAATAAAAGGGCTTCTAGAAAGTAGCACCAAAATTCTATGGGCCTTATCAGGTACTTCAGCATATAGAAGTATTCATTTACAAATTGGTATTTCTAACTACATTACAAATCCACATAGTCTTCCACGTATCCTGCCTCAATAAAGCTGTGGGGAACAATTGCAGTGTTCAAAAAAGTCTTCGAGAATTGGATGAGGAAGGTCCACTTTGGCGCCAAATCAAACCAGTCCTTAATACTCACGAAAGACATCTCTGTGGCCACACGATCAAGGAAGTCATCATCAAGTAGAAAGACACCTCTCTAGAAGATGTGACATGGGAACCAACCACTATTCTTCAGCAGTTTCTGCAGCTTCGGCCTTGAGGAAAACATTTCTTTTAATGGGGGAGGCATGTTAGGGTCCAACCTTAACCCCTTTATTTATGTAATAATCCCAAGGGGCCTAGAAATAGCCATAGTTAGTTATTTGAGTCAACAAATTCCCTAAGTGGTTATCCTCATTAATAATAATTATAAGTGGTTGACCCACATTATAGAGAAGGGACCATAATTAGTTATAAACTAGCCATAGTTAATAAATAAAGTAATTAACTAGTATTATGCAAGGGACCACTAGTAGTTAAGTTTTAGGAAGCCATAAATCTATAGATAGCCTTAGATAGCAAGGGAATAATCATTAAGTTTTATTGTAATTGAGCTCTGCTCTATTGGAGGTTTCCCCCTCAAAGGGGTAAGTGAAAATTGTATTCTTCTTCTAATATTAAAATAGCAGCTTGTATAAATTCATGTGATATTTTTTTGTTTCTGGAAATATTGTTTCATATTTTTGGCATCATGTTATTCTTGCAGGTCAAGTGCATAACATTGTATATGTAAAGTTTTATTTTTCTTCAAGTGGACCTCCTTAAATTTTGAGGTGTAATTTCTTCCTCCTCTTCCAAACTCTCTGAATTACCCTCCTCACCAAGTCCATCATGAAACTTTTATATTTCCGATCAAGGGTTCAGTTTTATGCTCAAAATTCAAAGTTCTCTGAATGGCTCAAAACCTAAACGATCATGTAGTTCTCATCGCCCTGAATCTGGCGCACTTCGTTTCATGCAAAATGGACTTCGTATGCTCCTGGAAATGAGTTATGTTCATTTGCACAAACATGCAAAATTAAAAAAAAAAAAGGATAGGCAAGTTTCCAAGTCAGCAGTCTGTACTACTGTCATGACATGTTGACTCGGCTCGGTCGAATTTTTGTCATTTTCCTCCGGTGAGTAAGGGAATTCCAAGTGGCAGCATATTATTGGTTGAAAATCTTGGTTATTTGGTTTTTATTGGTTGAAATTCAGACCAATGGGGTGAGGACACGTGGTGCAACCCGGGGCTGCCACGTGCCAGCCCCCCATGGTGGAGAAAAAATTTGTTTTAAGTTCAGGTGGAGGCAATGAGGTTCAACCCCACAACCTCCCACACAACACGCACACCATCTATCGCCATGCCACACCAAAGGTCTTAACCATATTGGCAACCCACAAATATTTATGTTGTATTATATTCAATGGCGGGGGGAGAGGGGGCCAAACCCTAACGTATATTACCATCAACGTGACCACCAGCGAAGTCAAATCTAAAGAGTGGAGTTTAAACATTAACTTGGGTTTAATTAACCCCTAAACCCGTCTTAAAATGCAACTAATCCTTAATTATTAACACTAATCTGGAGTTATCCTCTAAGCGCGGGTTAAGCACTAAACTCATGTAATTAGCGCTAACCGCAGTTAGTTTATTAATGAGGACTAATTTGGCGGTCCACTAATTTCGGTGGAACTGCCATTTTAGTGCCCACTAACCGGATTTAGCTCTGGTTAGCTAAATTTAGGCCAAAAATTGTGGAGAAAATGAAAATGGTCATAACTTTTGGAGTTTTCGACCAAATCAGATGTAGAAAGAGCCTAGATGACCATTTTTGGGCTTTCTGGACTCTTTGATGCAGGTTTTAGGAACATAAAAGAATTGTAAACACATCATTTTTCATATTTGTGCATAATATAGAGGCCCAAGCCATGGAAATTGGACCAAGGCATTAGAGAATTT
This sequence comes from Pinus albicaulis, assembly GCA_034641835.2. NCBI lineage: Eukaryota > Viridiplantae > Streptophyta > Pinopsida > Pinales > Pinaceae > Pinus > Pinus albicaulis. The sequence continues at coordinate 388,437,636 of CM076575.1, forward strand.
TTGAGGTCTAAAATGGGCCTCCTAAAAAAAATGTACAAGAAAAATAAAATTTTTAAGAACCAATAGGATTCAAGATGATGATGTCAACCATGGGGGATGATTCACTATTTTTTGGGTAAAAAAGTAAAAAGATTAAAAAATAATAAAATAATAAAACTACTTTTTTAACTTGTATTTTCAACTTATATCCCTAAGGTTTTACTCAAATTTCAAGCGGAATTACTAATTGGATGAAAATTTTAATTCCTCATCCAAGGAGTACCCATGTTGCATACTTTTGATGGACCCTGCTACACAAAAAATGAGAAATACATGAAAAATGTGATTGCAATCACATTTTTTCATGTATTTCTCAATTTTCATGTAGCATAGTCCATCGAAAGTATGCAAAAATGGTACTCCTTGGATGAGGAATCAAATAGTCCATCCAATGAGAGTTCTTTCTCAAAATTTGAGTAAACACATAGGGAGATAAGTTAAATTTTGAGTTAAAAAATTAGTGTTTTCTTTTTTCCCTCTAAAATTTGATGATGTAATCTAATATTATTTTATTATTTCCACTTTTTTTTTATAATTTCCTTAGGAGGCCCATTTTAGACCTCAAAATTTCCCTAATGGAGATGTAGCCCAGGAGGGGTGAACTCCTTCATCAAATTCCTGCGTTGATGTGTTGTATGGTGATGTACTATGCTTTTATTTGCTGTTGTTCATCCTTTATTTATGTTAAATTGTTCATAAAATTAACATAAAAAACACTCATGAGACTCAATAATTTAAAAGAGAACTTTAACTCTTAAGCACACATAAGACATTGTTTACAGAGTATGAAAGGGTTATTAGCACAGCAAGAGTAACATACTTCATTCAAATAATTTTTGGTATCAGGGCCTTAGGTCCTTAGGTTTTGTTGTGCAATAAGGCATTTAATTATTCGCAAGTTTGTGCCATGCTTACAAGGATAAAACTCAAAAGAGGACAAGGGAATTTGGTTGAAAGCCCTGTAGGTGGGTCTAGAGGAAGAAGGGAAAGGTTTCCAAAGTCTTCAACACTAGCACATCCTCAAGTTGAAGTTGAGTCTTCAGTGAGCATGTCTCATGAAGAAGAACCTACCATAACAGAAGATGAGAGAGGATTTAGGAAGGCATTATTTTATATGAATAAGATGTTTAAGGTCCTCTATGAGGAGAGGAATTTAAGGATGCAAGGAGAAAGTTCTAGGCCTCCAAGAGGAGAGGGTTCTCGAGGAGGAGGAGGCCTTGGAGATGGTAAGAGGCCACCATCCACTCCACCATCATCCTCACCACCATATTCACCTTCCTTGTCATCATCTTCCACTACCACAACCCTTCCATATGTTCATACACATACTTCAAAAGGAGCTGGTAAATCACCCTTACTTAAACTTGATGCTAAATTTGAGCTTCTGATGTATAATTCCGAAGTGAATGTAGAAAAGTTGGATAATTGGATTTGTCAATTGGAGGTTTATTGTAGAATTCAGAATCTTCAAGAAGATGACATAAAGATTCAATTGGCTTCCTTGAGAATGGAGGGTGCAACAGTTGTATGGTGTGAAGAAAAGACACAATATGAGATTAAGAAAAATGGTAAGATCTCAATGTCTTGGTAAAATTTTATTGCTGCCATTAAAAGGCAATTCTATCCTCTAGCTTACATACAGAAAACTATTATGAGTTGGAAAAATTGTAGACAATTGAAAGGTCAAAGTGTGCAAGTTTACACTCATGAATTTAGGAGAAGATATCTTATGTTAGGTGTTGATTTTCATTCTCAAGAAACTTTACTAAAGTACATAGGGGGTTTGCATAGTTACCTAAAACACACCATCATCATGTTTAATCCCACTAGTCTAGATGAGGTCTGCATGCAAGCTACACACCTTGAGGCAAGAGGTAAAAATGTACAAGAAGAGGGTAAAAAGAAATAATTCAAGGGTGGTGAAAAAGGAAAGGGTTTCAAGGGTAAACAAAAGAAGAATGCATCCATTAAAAATGAAGGGGAGAAAAACACTTGTAATCATTCTTCCAAAGAGGGTCATGATGAAGCCCATTGTTGGAAGCTTCATCCAGAATTGAGGCCTAAGAAATTCAACAACAAGGGGAAACATAAGACAAATTCTACCACACAACAAGATCTTGGATCCGACTCAGGAGATGAGTCTAAAATTGCAACCATGGTCACAAAGGGAAAAGAAGCCATAGAAATTACTAGTTCATCAAATTGTCACAGTAACACTCCTAGTGAAGAAACAACAATAGAGTTGTTTCGTGTAAGAGTGATCTCAAAACATACAAAAATTGACACACTATTTGATAGTGGGTCTCAAGTGAACTTAATATCTGAATACTTAGTCAAGAATATTAATCTTGAAACCTTACCTCATCATAAGACATACCATTTGGTTTGGATAAACAAGGATACAAATTTACAGGTTACAATAAAATGTATTTTCCGATTTGCAATCATAGCAAACTTCATTGATGAAGTTGAGTTAGATGTTGTACCGCTTGATATATCAGGAATTGTTTTGGGTAGTCCATATCTCTATGATATGAAATCAGACTTATATCACCATGAGAACAAGTAGCACTTGTTCAAATATGGAGTGGAATATACTGCGAGAGCTCATCGCAAAAAGTTAAGGCTCTCTTTAGTTAATGCTGGGAAAATGAAGAGGCTAGTAAATTCAAGAAAAAACTTTGTGCTTCTTATGATAAAAAAAAAGAATCATAAGGATTATCAATATTTTGAAGGTTGTGATGATAAATTAAAATTTGATTTGTTTGATGTGGTAAGTCAACATGGTGAGATGTTTCAGGAACCAAAGGGGTTACCTCTAAAGAGGGGAATCCAACATGAGATACAGTTGTAGTAGGATGTTCCACTCCCTAACATTGGCATGTATCGCATGTCAATAATGGAAAGTGCAGAAATCAAGAATAAAAACCAAGAATTTTTCAATAAAGGTATCATTTTCCCATCTAGCTAGCCATGTGGTTCACCAATTGTGTTGGTGCCCAAGAAGGATGGAACATGGTGCATGTGTTTGGATTTCCGTGCACTCAACAAAATCACTATAAAGAATCGGTATCCACTCCCAAGGATTGATGATTTTCTTGATTAATTGAGGTATGAAAATTATTTCACTAAGTTAGACTTAAGAATTGGTTATCATTAAGTTAGAATAGCTAAAGAGGAAATATGGAAGACCGGATTTAAAAATAAACAAGGATTTTTTGAGTGGCTTGTTATGCCTTTTGGTCTTGGTAACGCTCCAACTACTTTCATGGGAGTTATGAATGATGTATAGAGACCATTTCTTGATGAATTTTTCATTGTATACTTATATGATATTTTTATATTCAGAAAATCACGAGATGAACATGTCATGCATGTAAGAAAGGTTCTTGATGTCTTGAGAAAAGAACAATTGTTTTTGAAGATGTCAAAATGTGAATTTGGTAAAACTTCTTTAGTTTATTTCGGACATATTGTTGGAGGAGCTCAGCTGAAGATAGACCCCTCTAAGTTTGAGGTCATTATGAATTGGCCTACACCCAATTCAATCACTGAGGTAAGAATTTTTCTAGGAGCGACACAATATTGGAGGAAGTTCATTGCTAATTTTTCTTCTATTGAAGCTCTGTTACATGCATTGACTAGTGTTAAGAAAGTCTTCAAGTGGGGATGAATATAGAAAAAATCATTTGATGCTTTAAAAAAGAAGATCAATTACACCCCAATACTAGCACTACCAGACTTAAGATAGCCCTTTTAGATTCAAATCGATGAAAGTGACTATGCCATGGGCACAGTCCTCATACAACATGGTAAGCCCATTTCATTCCATTAAGAAATTTTTAATGTTTAATGGTGCAGTGATAAATTATCCTACATATGACAAGGAGCTATATGCGTTGGTTCAAAGTGTGAAGAAGTGGATACATTATTTGATGTGAAAGGAAACCATCATTCACACCGATCACCAACCATTGTAATACTAGCAATCGGAAACTAAATTGCAACATTCAAGGCACTTTCGATGGATGGGTTTCTTGCAGCAATTCCACTTGGTCATCAGGTATAAGAAAGGTATATACAACAAGTCTATTGATATTATTTCTAGGCCTATTATTAATGCAGCTACTTTACTCAATAATACTTATGTTTTACATGAAATTTACATTGAAAAATATGCATTTGATAATGACTTTCAAGATTTTTATGCAAACTTGAGTCAAGGTCACCAAGTTGAGGAATTATATTACCATGTACATAATAACTTGTTGTATCATTTGGGCAAGCTTTGTATTCCACAGGGTGAGAGAGTGAATTTCATAAGGGAAGCACACACTTCTCTTATTGCGAGACATTTTGGTGTAAGAAAAATAGTGGCAAATTCTCAAAGGTATTGTTATTGGCCTCGTATGATTGAAAGTGTGTTGTTCATTATGTGCAATGAGTAAGCCTAGTAATAGGAAGTTAGCATTGTACACACCACTTCCAGTTCCTTCACGTCCATGTGAGAGTATTTCTATGGATTTTGTAGGAGGTCTTCCTTTGTCAAAAATAGGTCATTGATTATTTGTATGTATTTGTGGATAGGTTCAGCAAAATGTGTATATTGATTCCATTTAAAATGAAATTTGCAACTAAACAAACAGTTCATCTTTCATTTAAAAAATTTTGGGTTCATTTTGGGTTTCCTACATCTATTGTAAGTGATCGATATTCTCAATTTGTTGGGAATTTTTGGTCAAGCTTGTGGGACTTGATGGACAGTAAGCTGAAGAAGAGTACAACTTTCATCCACAAATATATGGTAAAACAGAGGTGGTCAACAGAACAATCATTCATATTCTTCGAGGATATTGCAGCAAACATTATAAGTTGTGGGATGAACAATTGCATTACATTCAGCATGCTTACAACCATGCAAAACACTCCTCTACTCAAACATCGCCATTTGAGGCATGCCTTGGATACTTTCCGAAATCGCCATTGGATTTCATTTTTGGGAAATATGTAGCTATCAATGGGCATAGCAACATAGATAAAACAAATAAATTCATAGAGTTCAGTTGATCCATCAAATAGTGCAAGATCAACTGGAAAGAAATCAAGGCAAGTACAAAGCGAGGCACGACAAAAATCGTGTGGATCATAAGTTTCAAGTTGGTTATGAATTTTGGCTTCACATTAGAAAGGAAAGGCTTCTAGGAGAAGTTAAAAATATAAAACCAATATACTATGGTCCTTTAAAAATTCTAGAAAAGATTGGTAACAATGCCTTCAAGCTTGATTTGCCTTCATAAATGAAAATTTATTTATTTGTTAATGTTGAAAATTTGAGATTGTATGAGCCTCCTTTGATTTAAGATCAAGGAGAGAATTTTTAGCTACCATCTATTGAACATTTTTCTCCAGATTTCTTTTTTGAGCTTTAGCAAGACACCATACTTGACAAGAGGACAAGGACATTGAAAAGAGGAAGTGTCGACTATCTTCGAGTGGAGCTTAAAGGAAAAAAAAAATTCAAAATCCAAATGGACTAAAATTGGGAAGGTGAGGGAATTATATCCTCACCTATTCAGTAACTGAATATGATCTTTTGGGGTCCAAAGGTGGGGAGGAATGATCAGGGGCTTAGTTTTATGGTAAAAAATAAAACTTCTCAGAATGGCTTGAAACCTAAACGAGCGCATAGTGTTGGTCGTTTTGAATCCAGTGCACTTCTTTTCACACAAAATGGACTATGTATTCTCCTGAAAATGAGTTTTGTTTGTTTGCACAAATAGGCAAAATTTAAAAAAAAAAAGACAGGCAAGTTACCCAGACAGTAGTCTGCACTGTTGATGTGGCATGCTGACTCGGCTAGGTCAAATTTTGGTCATTTTCCTCTGGAAATTAAGGGACTACTAAGCGCTAGCATCGTATTGGTAGAAATTCTTGTTTATTTGGAAATTTTGTATTGGTTATGAGTCTTGATTTAGACTCGAAACGTAGACTAAAAATGAAGACTATGGATATTCCGATTTTTGCATCTCAAAGTTTGTATTGGTTGAAATTCGGACCAATGGGGTGAATACACGTGGTGCAGCCCGGGTCACCACGTGCCCCCCCCCCCCCCGCCCCCCATGGTGGTGCAAAATTTTTTTTGAAGTCCAGGCGAAGGCACCAAGGTTCGACGCTGTGACCTCCCACGCAACACGCACGCCATTTACTGCCATGCCACACCAAAGGTCTTAACCATATTGGCAACCCACATATATTTATGTTGTATAATGTTCAACGGTGGGGGTAGAGGGGGCCATCCCCCAATGTATATGATCAGCAGCGCGGCCACCGGTGGAGCCAACTCTAAAGAGTAGAGTTTAAACATTAATTCGGGTTTAATTAACCCCTAAACCCATCATAAAATGTGCATAATCCTTAATTATTAACACTAATGCAGATTTATCCTCTAAGTGTGGCTTAAGCACTAAAATTTCTTAATTAGCGCTAACCGCAGTTAATTATATTAATGAGGATTATGTTGGCAGTCTGCTAATTTCGACGGAACTACCAGTTTAGTTCCAGCTAACCGGATTTAGCTCAAGTTAGCTAAATTTAGGCCAAAAATTGTGGAGAAAATAAAAATGGTCATAAAGTTTCGAGTTTTCGACCAAATAAGGTGCAGAAAGAGGCTAGGTGACAATTTTTTGGAATTTTGGACTCATTGGTTGAGGTTTCAGGAGTAGAAAATAATTTTAAACACATCATTTTGCAAATTTTAGCATAATATAGAGGCCCAAGCCATGGAATTTGGACCAAGGAGATGTAGCCCAGGAGGGGTGAACTCCATCAAATTCCTGTGTTGATGTCTTGTATGGTGATGTACTGTAATTTTATTTGTTGTTCTTAAGCCTTTATTTTATGTTAAATTTTTCATAAAATTAACTTGAAAAACACTCATGAAACTCAATAATTTGCAAGAGAACTTGAACCCTTAAGCACACATAAGAAATTGTTTACAGAATATGAAAGAGTAATTAGCACAACAACACTAACATACTTCATTCATATCAATTTCCTAGTCAAGTTTTTATATTGAGTTGTCACTAAATAACTAACTTCTTCTCATCCTCTTCTATATACACCACTATAAGAGAAGGCTTATCTTCTCTAAAAATTACATTCTTTCTATCCAAAATTTTCCAACAACTAGATCCCAAATCTTTCACTCTTTCACACCAATGCCATAGCTAATGAAAATACATTCCATAGTATTATTATCTAACGTTTACTACTTCCCCTTAGGCACATGAGCATATGCATCAAATTCAAAATTATGATAATGCTAATGTGAGGGATTCTTTCCCATATACACCTCCACAGGGTTCTTACCTACAACATCTTATTTTTGGATACCTATTAATCAAGTAACATTTAGTAGAAACCACTTATACCTAAAAGTTCCTCTAAGAAACTCTAATAAACATACTCCTAACTCTCTCCATCAACTTTATATTCATCTATTTTACACTTCCATTCTATTGAATGCCTTATGGAGTTTTCTTATGTATTTAAATTCCATTATCATTGAAAAACTTATCAAATTTTACAAAATGAAAGTCACCACCATTATTGGTCTTCAACACCTCAATATTCTTACTGATATCATTATGTAAGAGAGATTTAAAATCCTTAGAGCAAATAAAAACCATATCTTTAGTTATAAAAAAGGATATCCATGTCATCCTATAATAATCATCAATGAATAACACATCATATAAATCATTACAAATGAAAGAAATTTTGACTTTCCCAAACATGTAAGAATGATTTTAGTCCAACAACCTTGAATATTTCTTAGGACTAGAATAAAGTTGAACATGGCTCTATTTTCAATATATGAAATGCTCACAAAAATAATCTAAAATCACCATCATTCAATTCATTAGAAACAACTTTTTTTTAAAGGCACATAGGTTGTTCCCATTTATATGGTCGAATATTTGTTGTCATAACATTGTCTTCTCTATAGGTAACCTGATTTATGAAGCAATTCTAAATATTTTAGTTACCTAGAAAGCATGATAATCATAAGTAGATATAGGTTCTAATATTGAACGTTTGGATATTATATTTTTGTCCACTGTAGACATAAAATAATTATTACATTGAATAGTGCATGCATTGAGTTGGAACAAAGTTCCCACATGAGCACCCTTACTGAGAACCATAGCTCCTTGAACTATAATACACCTTGCCAAGGACAACAACCTACACATCTACATCATTAAGTGTGCATATTGATTGTAGGTTTTTTTTATAATTATCCTCTTTAATCTACCAAGTATATGGAATTTGATAAAGACTCTGCCGTCAACAACTATGTTAAGAGGATGTCCATCGCCAAGGTATACCATCCCACCATCATATTTTTCATAAACTAAGAATTGATGTTGATGGTAATAATTATGGAAGGAATCTACAGAGTATATCAATTATTCTCCATGACCTACATTGGTTGTAAATTCTACAATAAAGGTAATTATGCCACCCACTCAAGAATATTTTCAATACTCATCACTATAATCACTCTTTTCCCTCTTATTATTATTTTTTTCTTTCTTATAATTTCTTATAAAATGCCCAACCTTACCATAGTTCTAACATTTCCTCTTGGAATTTCTAAAATAAATATACCACCCCAAGATTTGGATCTTCCCCTTTCTCTCTTCTTTCTTTTCTCCTTCAATGTTCCACAAATTACAAAAACATAATTAGTGTATTTTGCATCATTTTGTATCACTTGATTTTACGATAAATTAGCCTTGAACTCATCAAACATTATTATCTTTAGAGTGCTTCCAGTGGTTATTCCCAAGTTATCCCTCGAATTTATCAAAGAACACAAACAAGTCATATAACTACCATCCTCATCCATATTCAAACCAACTAATATAAATAGGTCATCGAAGTATTCAATCCATTCATGTTCTCAATTACAGAATTAGCATCGCCCATTCCAAAGGAAAAAAAAATCTATATAAAAATATTATTCTCCAAGGATTTAGTTTGATACAAATCCCCTAGCTTGTTATAAAATGTTTCTATTATTTTTTTCTTTAGAAAAATGAAAATTCAATGAAATAGAGCATGATAAGAATTCTACCTTTCTCTTCAAAACTTCCACTCTTCATATTTCATACCAGTAGGTTTAGATCTAAATATTAAAACCCATTGATCTCTACCTACAAGAAGATTCTCCATTTTGAGTCTCCACAACACAAAGCCTTAGTAAATTTTACCCCATTATGGCTAGGAGTAACCAGAGGAGATCATTATTCCATTATCCACATTGTATATAATGATTATAGTTATAATGGCCATAATTATCTTCATACACCAACCCTTATATGCCTCATATATATCATTTTTATCTCATTCATCAAATAAATTTACTCAACTAATGTTGGTGGTTCAACCCACATGAGGTACTTTTACCATTGTTTCATATGAATTTCTTACGTTTAATGTATTTATAATTTAAATATAATGTGTTGAGGTCAAATAATGAATCATAATGCTTGGAAGAAAATGATGTCACTCTAAGGGAAAATTGATACTACTAGGAGGCCTTGAGAGGGTAACATACTCAGACCCTTCCATACTTAAAGCTTTCCATCCATGTTCCATGTATTTCCCTATATTTTGTATTTTTTGTTACATGTATCCCAAAAAGGTCCATACTTCATACTCTTATGAGAAGAAGGGGATAATAATGCTTAGGTTGTGCTAGTAAAAATAAATTTAAGAACAATTAGGAAATGTGAAAACGGAAAAAAGTAAAAAATGGATATATATATAATTCCACAATAATTCCTCCTCTTATTAGGTCATCCCTCCTAGTCCCATCCATTGAATACATCTATTATAAAAATGGATTAATGAATTATTCGTAGAAACTGTGTGATGAACTACATATGACCAATGCATTTGATGAACAAAATTATATATATAGACACACAAATACATACATACATACAGATGGGCACACACACAAGAATAATGAACTTAAAATAAATATGCCTTAGAACAAATTTTGAGGAAGGGAAAATAAGGTTAAAAGGAAAAGAAAAGGGGTGGAAAGACATAGTGTTGAGGAAATGGTAACTCAAAGCATGAGGTAAATCTTGTACAAAGTCATCAATGTAGAATATCATTATTCAAGGCATTACATGCCAAAGTCATCAATGTATAATATCATTATTCAAGGCATTACATGCCAAATTCATCAATCTCGTGAAGTATACCCCAAGCCTTATCATAAGTATGCACACTTACACCTTGATGGATACTTGGAAAATTATTATCTACATGGTATTGACACACCTAATAGGGCTCTATGACATTATTTCCATTCCTAAACTTGAAAAATTGTATAAGTTCATAAGCCAGTGTGAAGTTTCAAGAAGATACATAAATTTATTTATTTACATGGATATTAAATTAGGTATGATTAATTTTTTATGTTATATTTACCCTTGTATGTGTGTTGGTTGGTCTCACTTGATTCTTTGAGCCCATGACTGATGATGAATCATACATCGAAATGGTCCTTTGGAGGACATTAATGATGCCTCTCCTACACTACATGGATAATGATACACATTTTTTAAGGATAATTGGATTATGTGATGGATTGACTCCTTGATTGATACACTCCATTACTCATTGGACCATGGGAATTATACCTTCAAACTTTGACATTGCACATATGTGCTTGATGGTTCACTTAGAGAGGTAATTAAGCCCAATGATTATGTTGTCCCCCGTGATGACATCATACCTTAGATTGATGGAATTTCACTTGATGATGGTAGTACACCTCTATGGAGAGGTCATGGATCACTTCACCTTGATACCATCATGATGATGGTTTATGATGATGTATTATTGATGAGACATTGCATTTTATGATGATGTGATACTCATTTGAGTTGACCTTGCATGAAGTGATGATGATGACCCATATTTTGATAAGGAGATAGGATGATGCATTGCAACATTTTGGAAGAGATATCAACTTTGGAGCATTTTACCCTATTTTTGATATGGCATCACCTTCCAAAGCCCATTACACTCACACATGTGGCATTAATGTATGGTGATTTGGTGTTTTAGCATTATATCTTAATTGTAGAGGAATATTTTGGAGTCATATTTAGAGCTACCCACCTTGTGTTATGTATTTCTTATGTTGTGTGGGTTTTTAGGTGGACATTATCCTTAAAAAGGTAAGATTATTGTTTTCCTAATATAAATAGGGGGAGTACTCATCTCCTTTTTTCATTTCTACTTATGGATAATCACTACTACTTGCCTATTTCCATTTTTACTGATTCTCTATGCATTAATGACTTATGATACCTCTTAAAGAGATGATTTATGGATTATTTTCCAATTTTGATGGATGATTCTTAGTTAGGGTGTAACAACCCCTGTTTGATTTTACATGTAAATAAAATAAGACCAAGTTCATGGGACACCTACTCCAAGATGAATGTCAGGAAATCATTATAGTGTGCATCATTTGCAGTTTATTAATGTCTATGTCAATTGGAAAATGCATTGGAAAAGGAAAAGAGGCAATAATTGAAATTTAATTATGGGAAATATAGGAAAATAGGAGAAAAAGGAAGGTGAAGAGAGACAAATTTGTATGCAAGGAAAATGAATAAAAAGGACACATCAATGATAAAAGGCATCAGAGAAAGAATTCACAACTTTTTTCAATTTATTTTTGGCTCTATTCTTCCATACTCTTACACTCTTTCACACTTAGAGAATTCTTGTTGCACTCTAGCATTCACTTAGATTGGAGAAAGCAAGCAAATAAAAAGTAATGAATTCAAGGCCAATGGAAAATAAGGTTGGTTCAGTAGCTACAACAAGAAAAATTCACAGGTAACATGTTGCATGTGTAATTTTCTTGTTGGTTTTTTGATGCATGGTACTTGCCTGCAGTTATTTGTTTATGTTTTTGTCATTAACATGAGATTTTCCTAGATTAAAAGTGGTTTCAGCCTTGCCTTGTCATTTCTTGGATAGCCATGGTGTTGTGGGTGCCTTGTGTTGGTTTAAGCTTGGGATGGTCGGTAGACTTTAGATCCTGGTGAGGTGTCCTGAGGAAATTACCAAGGATCAAGGGTGGAGATGGGATTTATCCTAGAACTCTTGATAGATGGCTGGAGATAGGAAAATTCATTTTCTTCTGGTGAAGAAAGTTGGAGGTATCTAAGCTTGTTTTGGTGTTAGTGATTTCTACATTAGTTAGGTGAAATCAATGTGGTTTAGGGTTGAGGTGGTTTGGCCTCTAGAAGCCTTGGTTGGTATAATTTTGGTTTAAACCATATGATCCCACATTCATGCTTGGAATATGGCATGGGGATGATTGGTCGTAAGAGAGATTTGGTTCAGCCCAATCTACAGTTGGGTGGTACATTGAAGTCCCTGACTTGGTTGGATTTTGCATATGTTAATATAAGTTATTTTCGTATTGTTATTGATGAGCACTTTTACTAGTTATTATGTTGATCTTATGGTTGATTTTTCATGGATTCTATTCTAGTTATATGTTGGTTATATGCTTGGTTAGATGATGTGATCTTACTATGGATCTTGTTCATGATTTGACAAGTGATTGAATGATTAATGTATTCATGGGATAACAAGTATTATTGCAACTATCTTGAGAGGGAATTCGGCCTTCTTGACAATTATATGATGTATTTCAAAAGCTTATAATCATATATGCATTCAGTACCTGTAGCTTCTTTTTTTATCATATGTTTAACGAAATGTATATCATGTATTAGTCATTTCTAGGTCAAGTTGTTTCTAAATCTTTGATTTTTTAGCAATGTTATCATAATTTTCATGATTATGGAAATTTACAGGAAGTTCTAGGTGTTAGGGTCTCGTGATTTGGCTGATTGGCAAGCCAAATGACAGTGTAACATCAAACCAAGCTTTGGAGCCCAAGGACCTAGCCTTCCTGGACTCAGAGAGGGCTCTCTCTATTATATGTAAAGATATCGGTGTGTTTGCTTATGGTGTTCTGATATTAGGCTAGTTATGAAGTAAGTTTTGGTTTTTTGGTTTTTTAGGTTGTGAGGGGTGAAACTGATTGAAAATGTAAGATAGGTAAAATATGTCAGATCAACTGGGCTATGGGGTCAAAAAGGTCAAGGAAGCTATCAGATGATGATACAAGGCTGCTGTAGGGCCGATTTGATTCAAGGTAGAAAGTATCTTTGGGAAAAATGGAGTAAATGGACATCAAGTTTGTGAAAGACGAGGGATTTCAAGCATAACTAGTTTGATAGTAGACATAAACATGGTATGGCAATCCATTAATCATGCAAAATGTAACTACAAGCTAAATAATACATAGAAATAAACATTCAAGCCATGCATAGAAGTATAAGACCCTCTAACTTTGGGAAATGGCTATCAGACTTTGGGGAAAAACACATAAGACGGACTAACAACTCAAAACACTATGTCGGAACGCCTAAACACAGTCTTTAAGTTATTGGGCACTTTGACAAACAAACTTTCATAGTTTTAGGCAAAGGGCTAGATCGGGACTAGGCCTCCTTGGTTCAACAAGATGATAATCTAATCAGTCAAAGAGATAGTTTCATGGATAGAACTATGGACAGCCATAGGTAAGCAGGGCACACCATACATCCTACTCAACATGCATAGAACTTATGAATGAAACTAGCAACAATATCCTTAATTTACTAAAGAGCAGTTAAGATTTCTTTAGTGCAACTAAGGAAGAAGAAAACATAAAAGCTATGAAGATTCAGGAATTTTGAGGTGCCTCCATGGGCATATCTCAAACTTGTTCTCTACTAATCTATAGCAAGCAAGAAACATGTATTCATGAATGAAAACTAGAAGACAATAACATAGAAAGAGACACTATACCATTCTACCAAGTCATGGAATCCATCAACAATCCTTCATCATTCATTCAAGAGAATCCAAGAGGCAGTCCAAAATCATAACAAAAGTATGTTCTTCAAATCTTATATGACCAATATATTGCTTCTTCTCTCAAGTTCAGCCTTGTTTACAAATGAGAGCTTGTGGAATAAATAGGCTCAAGTGAGGAAAACCTCATGTTTCAACCTCCTCTCCTATTGGCCTACTCAAAATATCTAAACTTGTCCTTGAGGCTTTGCAAGGCCCAAGGCACAAAAATATCTCATAAAATATCTAAAAAGTGCTAAAAAAGGAAAAATAATTGACTTTGCATCATTTTCCATGTGCAAAAATAGCTAAACGCACATTTGGAAAAAGCAGATTTTTGAGGTTCAAAAATTACAAAAATACTTCAAATTTTCATCAGAAAAAGGTCCCATGACTTGCTGGAAACATTTGGCAGCCTTCTTGATGTCGAAACGAGGCTCATGATAGCTCGCTGGAAAGCTCTGAGTGTCTACTTTTGGCGCAACTGAAATTTCTCCAATCCGATGCCCAGAAGTCCTCCAAATCTGCACCTGTGTGTAAAAAGCCAGAAAATTACAGTCTGCTAATAGACCGGGCAGAGTGTGCAAAATGTGAGCCTTTTTCGCTGTTTTGAGGGGGCAGATGATCTCCAAATGCTTTGAAAATCGCTGAGGACATGCTCATGAAATTATGGCATCCGATGATACCACTCCCCTCCCTTGACGAATCCTCAAAATGAAATGGTGAATTTATGATTTTTTGATCAAAAACTCAAAAATGCCAAAAAACCAAAAGTTGTCAAAATGGGCCCAAAATTGGTGTGCATGACTCTCAGGGGTCCTTAGCAACATGTTCCGAAGCTGAAACGAAAATGTCAAGTGCTGATGTGCCTTTCTTCTCTTTCCGTGCTGGGCGCTTCTTGGGCTAGATGCACTCTTGAAAAACCAAACTGCCTCACTGTCTTTGAAATGTCTTCTTAAGCTAAAACTCTGTCAACCCACTGTTTTGATAAGGAAACAATGTCCTTGGATGCTTTTGCAAAATTTTCTCTCTCAATAAAAAACCCTGCTCCTTGAAAAAGTGGCCTTCTCACCTTGCGATATGTATCTTAGCTAGCAGACCTTTTAATAAGAAAAAACATAGTGAAATGAAGACAGGCTGTTAAGTGAAACCACTTTGTATAGTGACAAAGTCACCTTGCTTGGTAATGTTTGGGGCTCAACAACCTATTTTGTATCTCTGACCAATGGTGAACTTCCTAATCTTCACAATCTTTCCCTTGTCTAGTATGCCAATTACTCAACAAAACTCATATCATATGCAGTTAACCTTTAGTGCAGACACACAGTCAATTTCACTATTAATTGAACAAAGGTGATAGAGTTTGAAAATGTTTCAAAGGTTTCAACAAATCTTGTAGGACATTTATCCTCTCAAACAATCAGAACTCCATTTTCAAAATAGAATCCCTGTCCTTCTAGAAAATCACCTTTGCAACCATTTGAATATCAACTTAACAGTGAGCTTGAAGAACAAAAAAGATAATCAAATAGTATACTCAATAAACAACTGTCTTCCTCTGTGGTTGGTAGGGGTAACCTACCCTTTGATGCCTTGAAGATATAAGATATCTTTGTTCTTTGATTAGGAAAGGTGAAAACACATAGTTTCTAGTTCAACACATTCTCTTTTCCCTGTAGGCAACTTCACCAACAGATTCCACAATATGAAGACAGTCAGTCACAAAAAACATCTATACAATCTAAAGCCACTGTGTAATAGGATAGGAGGATAGAGTCTATTCTATTTTTTATGTAATCACAAAGAAACCTGTAATATTTCAACAGCAATAAATCCCTCTTCAAACAGAAAACTACCTTCTCTATACTTTACTGCCCCTTACACACAGCTTGACAAAAGACACCTCCAACTTGTAATAGCAGATTCCTCACTGGCTTTGCTTTGTGGGATGAAAGTTTAAACACTGTTTTTCCTTGCTAACACAGAGGAAAACTTTGAAAAGGCAAAAACATTTATGGGATGTTTACTGTTTATTTTAAAATAGGTATATTGCCTTCATTTTTCAACCCTTAACCTTCCCTCTTGTTTTAAACAATGCGCTTAGCTGACAGATTTTGACACGGTTTCATCCCATTTTTTAGGGCAGTTGCAGTGGTTATTCATATTAGTGCTAAATCAACCTTTTTTATGGCTTGACTTCTAGCCTCATCACCACAACAACACCTCGCTTTTTCATAAACTCAAATAGTGGCTTCTTAAACTCCTTGTAGCACTTAGAAATTTTGAAAACCAAAGGGGGCATGTAAAAATACCTCTACAACTTGATGAAAATCCTTGTAGAGAGTTGGAACAATTGTGGAGTTTTTTGGAGGATTTTTGAATGCACGGCGCGTTCATAGGAGAGAGTGCCGCGTAGTGTAAACTGTGTCGGGTTGACTGTCAGGCGGACATGACCCGAACCTACAGGCGCACCGCGCACGCCTACAGGCGCGCCGCGCACGCCTACAGGCACGCCGCGTGCCTGTGTTTTCCTTTGTAAGTTGTGTGCCTGAGCGCACCGCGCATACTTACAGGCGCGCCGCGCAAACTTCGACCCTTGAAAACTCTGTCTTTTCTTTCAAACCCCCTTCTCTGGTCTTGAGGGTGGCACGAGGGATCTTATGTTCGGGCTTTGGATTTTGCACAATGAAGTTTGCAACGGTCTCTCTTCCTTTTGAAATGTAATGAGTCGAAAAAACTCTTAACTTTGACTCGTGATGATTTTTGAAAGTGTTGAAAAGGTCTTTGTTTTTAAAAAAAATTTAACCTTCATCATTCAAAACATAGACTTATACATTTTGTTTGGGTATGTGTCATAGTGAAAATGAGCATCTCTTTTATGAATTTGACCCTTCTTGAAATGGAAACCACTTCCTTGAGAACTTGAAACTTTGACCATTCTAATAGGGATATAACAGTCTACCCTTTTGATATTCTGCACTGTATGGGAAACAATTTTTCTGAGTTATACGAAGGACTATAGATGTGTCCTTTGAGTGGTACTTATTTTTTCTACTGGATAAGGAGCTCAACTGCAAATTAAGGATCCTTTTTTCAGTTCTTGGCTTGGTATTTGCTCATTCTGCTGTCCTTTTTGTTATATGAGTTTCTCTTTGATACTTTGGAGGAGGTGGCTCTACTGCTTTGAAAGCCCAAACTGTAATTTTTTGCCCTTGATGCTCTGGAGGAATTATGTCCTGTTGTGAAGTTGACCTAGCTGGTAGGTGATGTTGGAACTCCTCTCATGACTGTAAGTGCACAACTTCAGTTGCATTTACTCATACTTTCCCACCTCTGTCCACTGGAAAGGGGATTCCTTTTACAACTCTCTTTTCACTTGGAGTGTAACAGTGAGGCGCCTCATGGGCTTTGAATGTTGCTCCAGAGCTATGAAACTCATTGCCATAACCTCTGTCTTAATCTGCTGAAGATTATTTGATGAGCAGGCTTGACAAAAGCTTTCTCTTATACATGATGACAGGCAAACCAATTTTGACACACATTATTGCTTTTACTTCTGTCTTTAAACATCACTTTGCTTCAGAACACTCTAGTCATTGTTTTACTTTTTTCATTAAAAAAAAATCTGCCTTACAGTCATTTGCAGCTTTTCAATTCAAATTTTGACCATCGCCCTCTGCTTGTAGATGAAGGAGGCACCTTAACCCTCTGCTTATGGATGAAGTAGGTTCTTGGTCATGACAAATTACAAGTCTGTTTGACAGTGTTGTCTTTCTTCTACTGTGTTTTCATGCTGAATGAAGCTGCCAGGTCTTTATGAGAAACTCTCTGTCTTGCAGATATATCTCAGGCTCATGTTTACATGGAGAAGCAGTTGTTCTTCTAAATGTAGATTTCAAGAAATTTCTTCTGAGATGATGACATTTCCCTGTCTTTGTCAAATCCATAAAACATTGTAAAACACCTAAAATCAGCTTGAGACTGTGGTCTATGCATTTCTGAGACTTAGGGGTGTGTAAGTGGCGTGACTTAGGGCTGTGATAAATTTCATTTGCAGAGTGGGAGGTCTGTCATGATTGGTCTGTAGCAGATGGAGGTTTTTGGCCTTTTGATGGTTTCCAAGGGTAAAAATCCTTAAAGCGCCACTGCCTAAATTAAGGGAGGCTTTTGGAACAAACTTGGATTATCTTTCTAGAGCTGATGAGCATACTAGTAGGGCTAAAGTTAGATAGGATAGTGATAATGAGGTTTAACCTTGACATGGGCGGACTGAAAAGTAGGAGGTCGAAAAAAAGTTATATGAGGGTTTTCTAGATGACAAATTGACATATGGAGATCAGCTTCTAGAAAAATCAGCTATGGATCTAGTCATCACTAACAAGTGAAAAAATACTGATGACTAACACTAGGCATTAGTTTGGAGGCTAGCCTGGAAAAGTGGCATATATCTCATGACTTCATGCATAGAATAGGGGATTTTGGGTCATAACCACATGGAGGAAGGATTGTGGGTGTGGTTATAGCCTCCCAACATCATGCATGAAATGTTACGAGTGCATTTAGGGAGTAAACCTAGTGAAAAAGAGTTATAGCTCAGGGATTGATCACCTGGGGTGGTTAGTAAGCTCTTGAGTGATATGTATTCTTTAAGGGATGTTAATTTACTTCTGGTTTGAATGCCCCACTTCCATAACTTGAACTTGGAGGTTGGGTCATATCATAGTGAAACTAAAATCATGTTTACACTGGAGAGCTTGTCAAAGTGTGTAAATGTGGGAGGAGGTGTTACAGGGTGGTAGCAGAGCTTCCAGGTTCAAAAAATTGGATTGGATGGACTAAACATGATTGTTATGCATGCATGTTAGTTTTCAATGTGTTTGTTATGCATGCATTATTATGGTTATGGTTATCATTATGAGATTTATGTAAGAATTGATATGTTTGTAATATTGTATCGTGCTAATCTGGATTGACATGTGCAGATGGAGTATCCTACCCTGATAAACACTAAATTATGATTTGATTAGGTCTTCTATTTGGTTTATCTAACATGGTGTGTTTGTAGGAAATAAAAAATCATAGATGAAGAGCAGAGTGATGGAATATAGTTCACATGACTACCCTTACAATCCTAATGTGAAATTAGTGGAATGGGAAAGGTTATTTGAGCAACAAGTAGAAGAGAACTCTCCTTATTTATCAAATATGCTAAGAATTTGAGGGAAAAGACCAGAAGTTTCAAAGAAGATAATGATAGGTTGATTGAGGCACATGAAAGACATGCTAGAACTTAGTAAAAGAAAGAATAAGTTAATGCAGTCATCCTTTAAAGCCTTTTAGATTTGTAACAGCCCTAGTGAAAATTCCATGTAATAAAACTTAATAAAGGAAAAATAATAACCAAGGTCATGGGACATCTATTCCAAGATGTATGTTGGGAAAAAACATCCCAGTGTGGGTGTTAATATGGTTTATTATGGATATGGAAATTGGAAAAGGAAATGGCTAAGGCTTTGGAAATGCAAAGTGGCATTTATTGGCATTTATCTAGGAAAATAATGGAAAATAGAAGAAAATGGAGGTGAAAGGTCACAAGTTGCATGTGAGGAGGAAAATGAAGGAAAATAATGGAAAATTAAAGAAAATAGAGGCCTCATTAATATAAAGGCTTCTAAGGATTAGTTCACAGATTTTTGTCATTTTAGTTATGGAGCTCTCATTATATTCTAGCTCTCTCATACCCTTGGACACTTAGAGTTTATTGGAGCAATATTGGAGAGTGTGGCATACTAGGAGTTTTGAAGAAAGAAGGAAAAGGAAGAATGGGAAAGCGCAAGAGGACATCGGGATCAGCAGCTACAGCAAGTTTTTCTTGCAAGTACTTAGTTGCATGTATGTTTTCCTCACTAGTTTTGGCATGCATGGTGTATACATGTGGTTTCTTGGTCATGATCTATCACTAGCATGGAGGACTTCCTCGATGGATGGTAAATTTTCCTAGCCTCGCCATTTTTTGTATATCCATGGTGTTGTGGGTTTTACTTTTGTTTTATAGTTGGTTATCTTGTGCTTCTGGTTGTGGGTTGAGTTATTATATCCTGGAAGCCTTGGTAGGACAAACACTATGGAAGCCCTGTAATAGTTTTGGATGAGTTACTAGTCCTGGAATATCTAGTTGGAAAAACGCTTTGGAAGCCTAGCAGAAACTATGGGTTGAGTTACTAGTCATGGAAGCCATCATTGGAACAAATTCTCTAGAGCCTTGAACATCTTGGGTAGAGACCGATCTAGTGATGGTTAGCGATGTTCGACCGTGAGGTGGAATCACTAGTCGAGGATTGGGGTAGTTTGGCCTCTAGAAGCTCTGGTTTAGTTTTGATTGATGGGTTTTATGAGATCCCACTTTCACACTTAGAATATGGCACGGGGGTGATTGGTTGAAGAGATATTTGGCTTATCCATGTCTATGGTCGGGTGGAACATGGAAGTCGTAGAATTGGGTGCAATTTTGTTATGGAAATAAGAGCTCTTTTCCTCTTGTATTGATGGGTAAATATGTTTTTTATTATGTGGCTTATATGGTTTTTCTATTATTGTCATTTATGTTGTTTATATGATGGTTATGAATGTGTTCTATGTTTGTAATGATGTATGACTCTCATCATCTTTTGATTTGTAAATTAATGAACAATGTGTCTATGGCCAAATAGATGGTAATGCAGTTAATATGATGATGAAACAATGCTTATTAGCGATTCTCAGATAAGTATAAAACCCTTATGCTTAGATATTTTGTTTAAACCTGTAGAATACATATTTGTGACATGTTTGACGAAATTTATGGTGGCTAGTATGGGTCCAGTCAAGTCCTTATTCAAGTGATTGCATTTACATCATTATTCCATTGTTATATTTCATTCCTTAAAGTTTCATGGAGTTCTGGGCAGGGACTTGAGCTCTGAGCTTGAAAAAGTGGCACATAAATCGAGGTCGTAGGCTCAGAGCTACTAGGAAAAGTCCCTAATCACATGCATGCCCCTTTGGTGTGTGTGAAAATAGGTTACTAGTTGCACTATTTCCCATGTCATGGTAGCAACTGGGGGATTGATGCATGAAAAGGTAAGTTTGATTCATGGGCTAGCCTCTTGGAAGGTTGGGATGGCTCCTAGGTGTCCTGAAGCATGTGCAGAAGGTTTTTTTTATTGTGTGGTGTCACTTCCACTTTCTTAAGGTGACCTAGGAGGTTGAATTATAACATAGTAACTCTTCTTCACATGTTTAACCTGGTTGGTCGGTTACTTGGGTAGATGTGGGAGGAGGGTGTTACAGAGTGGTATCAGAGCATGGTCCACCCCTCGGAGTGGATGGGCGATGTGTTGGTAATGCATTCATGTCATTGGCATATGTTTTTCTCATACTTGAGGTCTATGTACTTGTTTCATTCGCTTGGTGTTGGTCATGGTGGCAGTGATGTCGCCATGGGAAAGATTATGGTGCTTTTGTGAAATGTGTTTTCATGAGTGTATGATTGGTTATGTTTTGTTCATACATGTGAATCGCTTATGTATTGTCAGTGTATATTGGTATGGTTGTTGGTTTCATGCATGAGGTAATGGTAAGTGGTTGATATGGTCATGCATTGATGACTGTATTCTAGCTAGAATGATGTTTATGTGTTGATATACCTATGTGTTATATGTCTACATGTTGTTATGATTATGTTTGTACATGTATTACATTGATTGGTTGATATTGAAGATGAGATATCCTCCCCGAATTATGCTAAGGTATGTTGGTTTATTGTGATTTGGTTTAGCGAACATGAGATGCCTTACATAAAGAAATTAAATATGGCTACCAAGATGGTAGACTAAAAATATTCTCCCTACGATGATGAACATGGTTTTGGGCACTCTTCTGACTTAGTAGACACACTGAGAATTTTGAAGGAAGAAATAAGGATTTGTAAAGCAAATAATGACATAATCATACAGGCACAGGAAAAACAAGTGGAGGTCAATGCAGTAATCCTTCTTATTTTTTCAGAGTTGCATAAACAAGGAACACTCCAGATCAACTATGGACAGGAGGATGGGACTAATGGGCCATATGGAAGTAGGTTTCATGGTGGTCACGGGTCGAATAAAGATGACATGATCAAAGATGGTATGTTCTTGGACACTCCATATAGGAGAGGTGAGAGGCACAGGTACTATTCTAGTTCTGGTTCTCACAGGCACTATGATTATCATCATTATCATCCTTATAGGAGGAGTGACAGGGGATATTTTCCAGATGAGTTTAAAAAATAAAAAACACCTGCATTTAATGGAGAGATGAAGAAATCACAGGATGAAGAAGCATGGTTTCTTGGTATGATGATGTTAGATACATTTAGCCTCGAAAGCCATAATATATACATTTAGCCTCGAAGGTAAAAGGAGATATTTGGTGAGAAGATGTGAATAATGTCAGGGGTATTCATGAGGAGGAACTAACTTGGAGTGAGTTCGAGAGCCTATTATGGAAGAACTATCTATCATAGAGATACTATGATGATAGGGAAAATGAATTTTATGAGATAAATATGGGATCTATGACCGATGAGGATTACACTAGAATATTTATGGAGTTGTTGCACTATGTGCCTTACCTCAAGGAGGAGAAGGCCAAGATTCAAAGATTCATCAGTCAGTTTCTGATAGAATTTAAGGATAGGATTGAGTTTGATGAGCCTAGATCATTGGAGGAGGCCATTCATAAGCTAAAGCATTGTTATGAGAAATCAAATCACGGATTTGAGACTAAGCCATACTGGAAAGGTAATGCAAGGAGCAAAGGTAAATGGGACAAGAAATGAGAAAGACCTCAGGATACTGGTAAAAAAGAGAACGTTGCACCACCTAAGAAGTTCAATACATTTGGGATAGGACAAGGACTTTGATATGAGGAGGCACAGACAGTGGGAGATTTTGGACATAGTATTCCCAGGATCTATGCAGTGCTAGATAACAGGAAGGAAGATCACTAGGCGTATATTATTGAGATGGACGGTAAGCTTTGTGATCAAGTTTTTTATATTTTGATTCACCCTAGATCTAGGTATATTTATGTTAATCCTAACCTAGTGGATAAATGTGGTTTGAATAAAGAAGTGCATGTAGAGTCTTGTTTAGTGCATTTGGATACAGGCACCAAGAAGAGAGTTCATCATTGGGTAAGAGCTTGTGCATTTTAATTCAATAGTATTCCTACATCAACACACTTGAATGCTTTGTCGTTGGGATCATATAGTATGCTTTTCGGTATGGAATGGCTATATCTTCACAGGACCAAGGTAGATTTTTATGACAAGGGTATTGAGTGCTTGGATGGTAATGGGGAACAAGGATTCTTACAGGGGTAAGAAGAAAGTAACATCGGTGATAATGGTTACAGCTATGTAGGCCAAGTGCAATCATAGGAAACGATGTGTGTTCTTTATAATGCATATTTCTAGTGAAAAAGAAAAGGAAGTTGAGGATGGAGATGTTTTGAGAAGGTACCCATTTCTACATGAGTTTCAAGATGTATTTCTTGCAAATATTTCAAATTTTCCACCTCACAAGGAAGTATACTTTTCTATTGAGTTGGTACTCAGGGCAACACCAAACACTAAGGCACATTATAGGATGAGGACACCGAAGTTGGTAGATTTCAAGCTGCAGTTGAAGGGAATTCTTGACAAGGGATAGATTAGGCCAAGTGTATCACCTTGGAGTGCATCGGTGTTGTTTTTGAAGAAGAAGGATGGTACTCTTAGGTTATGCATTTATTACAGGAATTTGAACAAAGTGACCATCAAGAACAGGTATCTGTTGCTGAGGATTGATGACTTGTTCAATCATTTGAAGGGAGCAGTAGTGTTCTCAAAGATTGATCTCAGATCTGAATATCATCAAGTACACATTAAAGAAGAAGGCATCTACAAGAAAACTTTCTAGACCAGGTATGGGCATTACGAGTTTTTTGTAGTTCATTTCAGTTTGACTAATGTGCTAGCTACATTTATGTGCTTGATGAATAGTTTTTTGCGTCCTTATTTCGACAAGTTTGTTATTGTTTTCATTGATGATATATTGGTATATAATAAAAATGAAGAAGAACATGTTGAAAACTTAGCAACAATATTGAGATTGTTGAAAGAGAATCAGTTGTATGCTAAGCTCAACAAGTGAAATTTCTTTCAGAAAGAGGTACATTACTTGGGACATGTTGCTTCCAAGGAAGGCATAGCAGTGGATCAAGAGAAGATAAATTATATAATGGAATGGGAACCTCCTAGAAATGTGGATGAGGTAATATCAATTATGGGGTTAGCAAGTTATTACAAGAGGTTCGTTAGGAACTTCTCACAAATTTCTTATCCTATCACATCATTGTAAAGGAAAGGTAACAAGTTTGAATGGACAGAGGAATGTGCATCCAATTTTGAGAAGTTAAAGCAGTTATTGACATGTGCTCTAGTGTTAAAGATCACAGATCTGGATAAAGAGTTTGTGGTATGTACATATGCATAGAAGAGAGGGCTTGGTGGTGTCGTTATGCAAGAAGGATAGGTGGTATGTTATGAGTCACGAAAACAAAATCAGCATGAGAAAAACTATCTGACACGTGAGCTTGAGTTGGCAGCGATCATTCAAGAATTGAAGATGTGGAGGCACTCTCTTTTGGGCAGACGATTTGTATTGATGAGTGATCACAGTGGAATGTGGTATCTATTTGACCAACTAAATTTGAATGATAGATAAGCTTGATTTTTGGCCATGATTAGTCACTTCGACTTTGAGATCAAGTATATTAAGGGTAAAGAGAACAATGTTGCATATTCTCTTAGCATACGGATACAGGTGAATCATATATCAGCTATGAATTCCTATGGGACAGATCTACATGATAGGATCTTGTAGGCAGGTCAACAAGATGTCAGGTATATGGAGCTTAGGCATAGATTGCACCAGAGTATAGGTACAGGTGCATACATGTAGTGGTACATGTATAGGTACATGTGCATAGGATGTGGACTATCGTCTCACAATAGATGGCTTGAGCAGGTTTAGATATAGGATATATCTGCTAGAGTACAGTAGTGAACTCAAGACAGTGATCTTGAGGGAGTTTCATGTGAAATTGTATTCAGGTCACCCATGCTATCAAAAGACGCTGACAGTGATAAAGAAGTTTTACTATTGGTCGAATTTGACAAGAGAATTAGAAGACTTTGTGGCTAGGTGCTTGGATTATCAACAGGTCAAGGCATATTGTAAACATCCATGTGGAGTACTACAACTGATTATGATTCCAAAATGGAAATGGGAGGTCATTTCAATATACGTTATCATGGGTTTGTCAAGGACATCTAAATAGCATTATTCCATCATGGTTGTTGTGGATAGGTTGAAAAATATTATGCACTTCATTCCAGTGAACTCTGCATACTCAGTGAATGATGTAGCATAGGTATTCATCAAGGATGTGGTCAAATTTCATGGTGTTCCAAAAAATATTGTATCATACAAGGATGCAAAGTTCACTTCCAATTTTTGGAAGGAGTTGTTTATAGGTTTCGGCATAAATTCAACCTTCAATAAAAACTTATCATCCACAGACATATGGACAGATAAAGAGGGTCAACAGGATTCTTGAGGATGTATGTGATGCATCAACAGAGAAAGTGGGGGGAATATCTTCCACTAGTAGAGTTTTATTACAAGAATGGGTATCAGGAATCCTTGAGGATGAGTCTGTTTGAGGAATTGTATGGGCGGAGTTGCAATACTCCCATCAGTTGGAGTGATCCAGTTAACAAGGTGTTTATTGGACCAGACATGTTGGAAAAAATGGAATAGGAAATGCAGGTAATCAAGAATAATCTAAAGGCATCACAAGATAGGCAAAAGAGCTATGAAGATCAAAATAGGTTGTTCAATTAGGGGAATTTTGAGGTCTAAAATGGGCCTCCTAAGAAAAATGTACAACAAAAATAAAATATATAAGAACCAATAGGATTCAAGATGATGATGTCAACCAGGGGGGATGATTCACCAATTTTTAAGTAAAAGGGTACAAAAATTAAAAAATAATAAAATAATAAAATTACTTTTTCAACTCGTATTTTCAACTTATCTCCTAAAGTTCTTACTCAAATTTCAAGTGGGAGTACTCGTTGGATGAAACATTTAATTCCTCATCCAAGGAGTACCCATGTTTCATACTTTTGATGGACCTTGCTACACAAAAAATGAAAAATACATTAAAAATGTGATTACAATCACATTTTTCATGTATTTCTCATTTTTCATGTACCGGGACCCATCAAAAGTATGCAACATGGGTAGTCCTTGGACGAGGAATTAAATTTTTCATCCAACGAGTACTCCTGCTCAAAATTTGAGTAAAAAATTTGGGAGATAAGTTGAAAATATGAGTTAAAAAAAGTAGTTTTTCTTTTTTTCCATCTAAAATTTGACGATGTAATCAAATCTTATTTTATTATTTCCACTATTATTTTATAATTTCCTTAGGAGGCCCATTTTAGACCTCAAAATTCCCCTAATTAGTAAGGAGCTTCAATTTGGGGAACATGTGTACTTACACTTCAAGCCCAAGAAGAGCTACTTGCAGATTGGATCATGTTCTAAGTTGGCACTCTGATATTGTAGACCTTTTAGGATTCTTGAGAGGATTGGACGAGTAGCCTATTGACTTGCACTGCCTCCAACAGTGAAAGTACATGATGTTTTCCATGTGTTATTTCTTAAGATGTTAAAGATGTGGATCATGTGATATGTTGGTTTGTATTGTAGGTGGAGCCAAAAGGAGAATTCCAACTGGAATCATAGTGCATTTTTCAAAGAAAGAAACTCATGCTCTGGAATCAAACAATCAACTAGGTTAAAGTGAAATGGAAGAACTTTGGGCCTGATGAAGCTACATGGGAGATGGTGGATCAGATGTGGGCTATGTATCCTTCCTTATTCGTTGGTTGAGCAAATGTTTTGGCATGTGTTTTGGTATATGTTGGTATGATGTTTGGTATATGTACATATGTATATGGATGTAAACACCTTCATGAGCTATGTTATAAACCTCCAATAAGCGGTATGGGTGTCATGTCATTATGATGTCATGTTTTCATGTTGTCATGTTGGTTTGCTTCTCAGCAGGTTGATCATTATAAATACTACAACGAGTTAAGTTATAAAGCTTCATGGGAAGTATGTTTTTCTTTCAGCGGTATTTTTGGTTGTAGGTTTCATTAAACACCGAGGACGATGTTCCCCCAAGGGTGAGGGGTGGGGGGGTTCTATAACAACCTTGGTGAAAATTCCATGTAATAAAAGTTAATAAAGGAAAAATAATAACCAAGTTCATGGGACATGTATTCCAAGTTTAATGTTGGGGAAAAGCATCCTAGTGTGGGTGTTCATATGGTTTATTATGGCTATGTAAATTGGCAAGGGAAATGGCTAAGGCTTTGGAAGGGAAAAGTGGCATTTATTGGAATTTATTTATGAAAATAATGAAAAATAGGAGAAAAGGGAGGTGAAAGGTCACAGGTTGCATGCGAGGAGTAAATGAAGGAAAATAATTTAAAATTGAATAAAATAGAGGCCTCATTAATAAAAAGGCTTCTGAATATCAGTTCATAGAATTTTCTCAATTCATTTTTGGAGCTCTCATTCTATTATCTCTCTCTCATACTCTTGAACAATTAGATTTTCTAGGAGTACTTTTGGAGAGTGTGGCATACTTGGATTTTTGGGGAAAGAAGGCAACGGAAGAGAAGGAAATTGCAAGAGGAGATCGGGATCAGTAGCTACAATGGATTTTTTGTAATGTTCCCACTTAGCCTTAGCTAAGAGGAACATTCAATTTTATTTTAATTTCTGTTTCATGAATAAATGAATAAAGGAGGACATGTAAAACTCCTAAAAAGTCTGAATAAATCAATGCCCATGTGAACAAAGACAAATCAGGGCTATGTAAATAATCACTTGCAGGTGTGAAAGAGGTTTGAGCTAAAGACTGGGTCAACTTTGACCAAATCAACAACGTTGTCTAGGTTCATTGCATCTCCAAAAGGGACAACGCAGTTCTATAAGGGAGCCTCTAATGTGAAAAGGGCTAACTCATCAAGATGTTTTATGGTTTTCAAGAGCTTTCTCATCTTATAAAAGGAAAAGGAGAGCAGCAAGAGAGGGTTTTTGATAGATCATATTTTGGAGTATTTGTCTGCTTAGACAAATACCATTCTCTGTTGTTGAGTGGAGGATTGTATCTGGAATTCCTATGCAGGAGTTTCACCTCTTCCTTTGATGATTCAAGAAGGAAATTTTGTTGAATTGAACCACTATTAGGCTTGAGGCCAAGCTCCTACTTACATTGGTAGCACTGATCCATTGAGGGTTTTTTTGTCTCTGCAAGCTACAGCAAATGGTGATCTAGATCTGCAGAGATCTAGTGTATTTTGAGAGCCTCTCTCCATGGAGTGGATCCTTTGACCTCCTAGAAGAGTGTATCATTTATTGTACTTTAGATCTGCAATTCTTCAGTAGTTTTCTATTTCATTTGAGCTACAGTGTTGTCCCACTGGGTAAACTGTGTTATTTATGTATGAGGGTTTGCAAGTTGTCTTGCTCATAGTTTAGATCAGAGATCTCTTTTGCTGGGATTTGCCTTCCACTTGGTGATCCATGGATTGGCTTGTTGATCTATGTTCTATTCAGATATGATCCATTGTAATGAACTGTTATATTCAAAAATTTACTGCAGCAGTTTCCAGATCTGCAACTTGTTTCTCAGATCTACTCTTATTCATGCATGCTTTTGTCAAAATTCCAAGCGGATCTTGTAGAGAAAACTATATAGTTTCCAGATCTAGTATAGATCTGATATTTTTCCATATATATATCCTATATCTGAGTTGTAACTTCCAGCTGCTGAACCTCCTGAAAAATAACGCTGTTGAAGCATTTCTGCAAATGTACTTATGTTCCTGCTCTCTTTTCTGAATATTTGTTGTTTTATTGGCTCATGCATTCTACTGTATAATGAAAGGGCTTTATCATAATGTTTATTTTCTGCTGTAATACTGAAATATAAGTTTCCTTTCTAGTATCCTCTGAACATCTGATAAAATTGCGCAATTCCTGAAGCAGTGCTTGCATTTTGCTGCAGCCTTCCTCTTTGGGTGCTTTTTAGCTAGTCAAGTTTTGGGGAGATCTGTTTAAATAGTCTAAATTGATTTTTTTTTTATGAAATTTCATATATAAGTCACATACAGCATAAATGAGGGGAACCAAGCCCTGATTTGCGTTATTTTTGCAAATTTTTACTTATACAGCGTTTTCCTTGAGCACCTTCTTGAAATTCTTAAAAAGGGGATTATTCCAAGTTCTATAGACAGTGTCTGCAGATGGCCAGGTAGCCTCTGGATCTCATCATTTTTCAAAGGTGACATATCCAGTAAATTCCCCTATATTCAATCTCTGGGATAGAATCTTGATATTCCCGGAAAAGGGATATTACAGTGGCATCAGAGCTCCACTCTTGGCACATCCTGTGCTTGCCATTGGAGCAACAGTCATGCTGAATTCCGAAGATGAGGATCCTCCCACTGAGAGGGAGAGGAGGTACCAAAATAAAATTCATAGAAAGTATGACTACACCACTGTTGATCTTGACAAGGGTCAATACAAGGGGAAACCCCTTGAATCTGTGAATGATAAAGATAAGGAAGAAAAGGAGTTTGCAAAAACTATCTTGGAGGCTATGCAAGATCTTTCCAAGGAGATAAAGGAGATGAGGGTGGATAGAATGAGGGAATCCCTTGGGAGATTCCATCAAGGAGAAATTTCTGATATGTCTCATTTTGGGACTGGCCAACCTGTGAGCTTGCCACAAGCTCCACAAGCCTCACAACGCTCTACCATGCCTACCTTCTTGGTTGTAGAGAATGAAGGACTGCAAGAGCCAAACTCCCTGGAAGGATACTTTGTACAATATGATTCACAAAGTCAGAGGTTCAAGGATAACTTGAGCTTCCAAGACTTTTTCCATCTCAAGGACCGAAGGAGACCATGGCAGCAGTACAGAGATGGTGGTTTCTTCCAGGGGAGACACCATAATATGGGCAGGTTATTTTTTCCCAAGTTCGATGGAACATCCTCTTGTTCTGCCAAGGCATGGGTGGAAAATTTGGACATCTATTTCTAGTTGAATAAAGTGCCTGAAGTAGAAGCCATCAATATTGTTGCGCTGCATTTTGAGGGAGAAGCCCACAACTGGTGGTTTCATGGACTTTCTACATTGGGACACAACAATGTGTCTACATATGTTGAGTTCACTAGGAGACTAGTGGAGAGATTTTATTGGAAGGATCTAGAGGCCCCTTTTATAAGCTTGGAAAAGCTTAAGCAGACAGGAGATGCAAAGGCCTATATCTCTGAATTCCTGAGGTTGTCTGTAATGGTCCCTGATCTATCAGTAGCAAGGAGAGTCTACATGTTCATTGATGGCCTGGAGGAACCATTTCATGGGTTGGTTAAGTCTACCAAGCCCATCACTTTGCATGATTCCATTGAGATAGCTAGGGATCTCCAAGATGCCTTGCCAAGAGCAAAGGAAACTTTCCAAAGCAGAACCCCTAACTCTTCTAAGGGGAAAGAAGGGAAAGTTTCTCCATCCAAGGAGAGCTCACTGAAGAAACCTCTTGAAATTGATCTCCGGAGGGAGTTGAGGAAAAAGAGATTGTGTTTCACTTGTCAAGAGCCATGGGTACCGGGACATAGATGTGTTGTTGGAAGAGCACACTATATTGAAGTCTTCTCTGATTTTGAGGAGTAAGAGGGAAATGATGGACCTAGGAGAGGTCACAGCGCTAGTGATGATGAGGAGGAGGATCAATCACCATCCAGAGAGGAAGAGGGAGCCTTTGCTCCAAAAAGTGGGACTCTTGCTTCTTTGAGGGGAGTGCCCAAGTACTTGACCCTAAGAGTACAAGGTTCTGTCATGAACCAGAGAGTGTCTATTTTGATTGACAGTGGGGCAACCCACAATTTTATTGATGCTCACTTTGTAAAGAGGAGAGGGATCCCCATAGATACTTTCGATGGATTCTCTGTTTTGGTTCTGAGAGATAGAACTATGCAGTGCATGCAATATGTTCCATCACTTTCTGTGACTATGGGAACCTACACCTTGGTGTACCATTTCTTTGTAGTTGACATACCAGACACCAACATCATCTTGGGTGTCCAGTGGCTTATTACCTTGGGAAAATTCACCACTGATTGGAAGGCCTTTCAGATGGAGTGGGTGGACTTGAAGAGTGGGAAACAACAAATCATTCAAGGCATGCACACCTATCCTTCACCTGATTTTTCCACCCAGACAATAGAGATGGAATTGCACAGTGGGGGCAAGGACCTCACAGTTCCTTCTCTCATGTTTATGAGAATGTTTCAAGGAACATTCCTACCTCATGGCAAGCCACTTGGAATGCCATTAGATTCTGATCATGTGGCAGAAGCCTCACAAAGTGCTGGAGCAATGGAAGATAAAGCCACAACGTTGTGGGAGGAAGAAAAGGGGAGGATCAGCCTTCCCACAAACAATTTTGGCATGTGTAATGTCAAAGAAACAATCAACAACAAGGCAAGCACCACCGTATATGCATCAGCAGCGCTGCCCTTGTTGAGCTGTGTAGATCCTTATTGGAGATCTCAACTCCTTGTGGAGTACTCCAAAGATCTGCACACCGGGATGATATTAGATGGCATGAAGCAAGGAGGAGGCTATTTGGTCCATGAAGGGGTCATCTATCATCTTGGTAAAGTATTCTTGTCTCAAGCTTCCAAGCTTAAGCAAGAGATATTACAAAGAGCACACAAAGAGTTCCTTTCCAGCTATATGCAGTCAACAAAGATCTACTCCCTAATCATGAGGAGTTTTGATTGGGAGGGTATGAAGGAAGAACTACATCAGCACTATGATTGGGAGGAACTACATCAGCACTTACAAGAGTGCAATATTAATGAAGATATGGGGCAGCCAAAGGACTCTATGCAGGAGATATTTCATCCATCTCTTCCTTCTCTTAAAAGAGGAGGAATTCCCATGCCTAACTCCATGTGTGTGGGAGACTTGAATGGTAAAGAATCTGATCTTATGGAGCATTTTTATTTTTCTGATTTGACACATTCTCTTACCATATGTATGCAGGCCATGGCTCTTACAATGAGTGACATTACATGCAGATCTCATGGCATTGATGAGGCCAATAAAAATTCTAAATCTGGCCACTCCCTTGAGGTGCAAAGGGAGATTCTCTATCATGATCCATGCTTCCCAAAGGCACCTAACTTGGGCCTCACTTTCAGCCATGTCAACGTGACCCATGTAGCAAAGATGTGGTGGGATTACCACCTACCACACTCAGATCTACTCAAAACAAGGAGTGCACTGCATTGGTACCTTATGTGGGATTGTGACCCACCTCCTCAAGTGAAAATTTCAATTTGCATATATGTGATTTTGCTTCCATACATAGATGATATATTGGTATTGTTTATGGGTTTGTATGGGAAAAAAGTGGGTAGTGTATATGTACCACATGGGATGGAAATTTATCTTGTACTTCATGATACATGTTTTAGATGTGACATTGCTTCACCCCTATTTATTTCTATTGAGTTTTACACTCCTGAAGGGATAGACTATGCCCCTATCATGTTAGCATTGGAGGAGCAATTTCTGATTTATTGGCTTGATGAGCACTTGGTCCATGATGAAAGCTTGATCCTTGATGGTGCCATCAATGGAGATGGAGAAGAACTACAACTCTTACCCTGTCAGTTGCTTGAGGACAAGAAACATTTTTGAGGGGAGGATTGTAATGTTCCCACTTAGCCTTAGCTAAGAGGAACATTCAATTGTTTTTTAAATTTTTTTTCATGAATAAATGAATAAAGGAGGACATGTAAAACTCCTAAAAATTCTAAATAAATCAATGCCCATGTGAACAAAGACAAATCAAGGCTATGTAAATAATCACTTGTAGGTGTGAAAGTGGTTTGAGCTAAAGACTCAGTCAACCTTGACCAAATCAACAGCACTATCTAGGTTCATTGCATCTCCAAAAGGGACAACGCAGTTCTAGAAGGGAGCCTCTAATGTGAAAAGGGCTAACTCATCAAGATGGTTTAGGGTTTGCAAGAGCTTTCTCATCTTATAAAAGGAAAAGGAGGGCAGCAAGAGAGGGTTGTTGATAGAACATATTTCAAATTATTTTTCTGCTTAGACAAATACCATTCTTTGTTGTTGAGTGGAGGATTGTATCTGGAATTCCTATGCAGGAGTTTCACCTCTTCCTTTGATGATTCAAGGAGAAAATTTTGCTGAATTGAACCACTATTAGGCTTGAGGCCAAGCTCCTACTTACATTGGCAGCGCTGATCCATTGAGGGTTTTGCTGTCTCTGCAAGTTGCAGCAAGTGGTGATCTAGATCTGCAGAGATCTAGTGTATTTTGAGAGCCCCTCTCCATGGAGTGGGTCCTTTGACCTCCTGGAAGAGTGTATCATTTCTTGTACTTCAGATCTGCAATTCTTCAGTAGTTTTCTATGTCATTTCAGCTATAACATTGTCCCACTGGGTAAACTACATTATTTATGTATGAGGGTTTGCAAGTTGTCTTGCTCATAGTTTAGATTAGAGATCTCTTGTGCTGGGATTTTCCTTCCACTTGGTGATCCATGGATTGGCTTGCTGATCTATGTTCTATTCAGATCTGATCCATTGTAATGAAATGTTATATTCAGAAATTTACTACAGCAGTTTCCAGATCTGCAACTTGTTTCTCAGATCTACTCTTATTCATGCATGCTTTTGTCAAAATTCCAAGTGGATCTTGTAGAGAAAACTATATAGTTTCTAGATCTGGTATAGATCTGATATTTTGTCCATAGATCTTTCCTAGATATGAATTGTAACTTTCAGCTGCTGAACCTCCTGAAAAATAACGTTGTTGAAGCATTTCTGCAAATGTACTTATGTTCCTGCTCTCTTTTCTGAAGATTTGTTGTCGTATTGGCTCATGCATTCTACTGTATAATGAAAGGGATTTATTATAATGTTGATTTTCTACTATAATACTGAAATATAAGTCTCCTTTCTGGTCTCCTTTGAACATCTGCTAAAACTGCGCAATTCCTGAAGCAGTGCTTGCATTTTGCTGCAGCCTTCCTCTTTGGGTGTTTTTTAGCTAGTCAATTTTTGGGGAGATCTGTTTAAATAGTCTAAACTGATTTTTTTCTGATGAAATTCCATATATAAGTCACATACAGAATAAATGAGGGGAAACAAGCCCTGATATGCGTTATTTTTGCATATTTTTACTTATACATCATTTTCCTTGAGCACCTTCTTGAAATTCCTAAAAAGGGGATTATTCCAAGTTCTATAGATAGAGTCTGTAGATGGCCAGGTAGCCTCTAGATCTCATTCTTTTTCAAAGGTGACATATCCAGTAAATTCCCCTGCAGTCAATTTCTGGGATAGAATCTTGATATTCCCGAAAAATGGATATTACATTTTTCTTACAAGTACCGAGTTGCATGTATGTTTTCCTCACTAGTTTTGGCATACATGTTTTATGTATGTGTTTTCTTGGTCATGATTTATCATTGGCATGGAGGATTTCTTGGATGGAAAGTATATTTTCCTAGACTTTCCATTTCTTGGATATCCATGGTTTTGTGTGTTTTACTTTTTTTTTCTAGTTGGTTTTCTTATGCCTTAGGATATGGGTTGAGTTATTGGTTCCTAGAAGCTTTGGTTGGACATACGCTCTGGAAGCCATGTAATAGCTTAGGAAGAGTTACTAGTCCTGGAATCCCTGGTTGGACAAACACTCTGGAATATTGGCGACAGTTGTGGATTTAGTTACTAGTACTATAAACCCTGGTTGGAATAAACACTCTAGATCCCTGGATAGCTTATGCAGAGACCAATTTGGTGATGGTTAGTGATGTCCGACCGTGAGGTGGCATCACTACTTGAGGGTTGAGGTGGTTTGGCCTCTAGAAGTTCTGGTTTGGTTTTGATTGATGAGTTGTATGAGATCCCACATTCATGCTTGGAATATGTCACAAGGGAGACTGACTAAAGAGATATTTGGCTCAACCATGTCTATGGTCAGGTGGAACTTGGAAATCCTAAACTTGGTTACATTTTTCTTATGGAAATAAGAGTTATTTTCATATTTTATTGATGGGCAAATATGCTTGTTATTATGTGGCTTATATGTTTATTTTATTGTTGTCATTTCTATTTTTTATATGATGGTCATGAATGTGTTTTATGTCAGTAATGATGTATGGATCTCATCATGTTTTGATTTGTAAATGAAAGAGAAATGTATCTATGAAAAAATATATGATAATTCAGTTAATATGATGAGGCAACAATGCTTCTTAGCGATTCTAATAAGTATAAGACCCTTATGCTTAGATATGTTGTTTAAACTTGTAGATTACATATTTGTGACATGTTTGACGAAATTCCTTTCATGGATAGTACGGGTCTATTCAAGTCCTTGTTCAAGTGATTGCATTTGCATCGTTATTCCACTATTATTTTTCATTCTTGAAGTGGCATGGAGTTATGGGTAGGGACCTAAGCTCTGAGCTTGAAAAAGTGACAGAGAAATTAGGGTCGTATGCACATAACTACCTTGAAAATTCCCCACTTGCATGCATACCCATGTTGTGTGTGTGACTAGAGGTTTCCTGTCACACTCTTTCCCATGCCAA
Source organism: Pinus albicaulis (assembly GCA_034641835.2). NCBI lineage: Eukaryota > Viridiplantae > Streptophyta > Pinopsida > Pinales > Pinaceae > Pinus > Pinus albicaulis. Next base: position 388,473,544 of record CM076575.1, read on the forward strand.
GGGAGCGACTAGGGGATTAATGCATGAAAAGGTCAATTGGATTCAGGGGCTAGCCTCCTGGAAGGTTGGGATGGCTCCTGGGTGTCCTATAGGCACATGTGAAAAAGGTATGTGTTTTCGTGTGGTGTCGGTTCCACGCCCTTAAGGTGACCTAAGAGGTTGAATCAAGTCATAGTAACTCTTTCTCACATGTTTACCCCATTTGGTCGGCTACTTGGGTAGATGTGGGATGAGAGTGTTACAAGATTTGTAGAAGTAGGGACATCTGGGGATCAGTTAGGGAAAGGAATAAAAGTAAAATGGGGCATATGGCAGTAGGTATCATAGAGGACACATGGTGGACAGGGATGACACGGTCATAGGAGGAATATATTTGGATACATATCATACACAGGCTAGCACTCATGGGTTTTATTCCATCTCAGGTTATGAGAGACATCATCTTAATTACCACCATCATCCTTATAGGAGGAGTGAGAGGGGATACTTTCTAGGATAATTCAAGAAAACCAATCCTCCTACTTTTAATGGGGAAGTGAAGAAATTAGAAGATACAGAAGCATGGCTACATAGGATGAATAATTTCTTTGGATTTCATGAGTATTTAGAGAAAATTAAATTCATGATAGCTATCTTCATTCTCAAGGGAAAAGAACATATTTGGTGGGAAGATGTGAAGAATTAGGGGAATTTTGAGGTCTAAAATGGGCCTCCTAAGGAAATTATAAAATAATAGAGGAAATAATAATACAATATTAGATTACATCATCAAATTTTAGAGGTAAAAAAGAATAAAATAATAATAAAATAATAAAACTATTTTTTCAACTCGTATTTTCAACTTATCTCCTTAATTTTTTACTCAAATTCTAAGTGGAAACACTCGTTGGATGCAAAATTTAATATCTCATCCAAGGAGTACCCATGTTGCATACTTTTGATGGATCCTACTACAGGAAAAATGAGAAATACATTTAAAATGTGATTGCAATCGCGTTTTTTCATGTATTTCTCATTTTTCATGTAGGAGGGTCCATCGAAAGTATGCAACATGGGTACTCCTTGGATGAAAAAATAAATTTTACATCCAACGAGTACTCCCACTCGAAATTTGAGTAAAAAATTAGGGAGATAAGTTCAAAATACGAGTTGAAAAATTAGTTTTATTAATTTTATTATTTTTTATTATTTCAACTTTTTTACTCCAAAAATGGTGAATCATCCCCCATGGTTGACATCATCATCTTGAAACCTATTGGTTCTTATAAATTTTATTTTGGTTGTACATTTTTCTTAGGAGGCCCATTTTAGATCTCAAAATTCCCCTAATATCTGTGAGAGGCATTAGGGAATATGAGTTGAGTTCAATTGAGTTTAAAAGACTCTTCCGGAAGAAGTACTTGTCTAAGAGATATTATGACGGGAAGGCTAAGGAATTATATGAGTTGAACATGTATGCCATGATAGATGAAGAGTACACAACCAAGTTTTTGTAGTTTTTGAGGTGTGTGCCCTACCTCAAGGATGAGAAGAAAAATTTCCAAAGGTTCATCAATTGATTTCATTTAGCATTTAAATATTATATTGAGTATGATGAGACTCGGTCATTTGAGGAATTCATCAGGAAGTTGAAGCATTTTTATGAGAATCCTAACCACAATTCTGAGCCTAAGCGATATCGGAAAGGTAATTAGAAGACTAAAGGAAAGTGGCCTCAGAAGTAGGGAAGACCTAAGAATGTAGGTGATAAGGAGAATGTGGGACCTCATAAGAAGTTCAATGTAGTTAAAAAGGACATGGATCTCAATATGAGGAGTAGCAAAAGGAAAATGGGAGAAATCCTTTGAGGTATTGGACCTATGGTGGATAGAGTTGCAAGAGTGAGTGTCATCGCACTAAGATGATAGGCCTCAGATATACAGTGCTCATGAGGAACAAACAATTAGATATGTTGTTCAAAGTATTACTCGTATTTATGCAATAGTGGATAACAAGCAGGTTGATCATCATGAATCCATTATCAAGATGGAAGGTAAGATTTGTGATCAAGTTTCTTCCATTTTGATTGATCCTATATCTAATTATAGTTATATCAGTCCTCACCTAGTGGATAAGTGTTAATTGAATAAATAAGTGCATGAAAAATTGTGGTTGGTGTAGTTGGCTACAGGGACCAAGAGAAGGGTTCATCACTGGGTGAGATCTTGTGTGTTTGATCTGAATGGTATGAATATATCAGCACACCTAAATGTGCTTCCTTTGGTTTCATATAGTATGTTTTTGGGCATGGAGAGGTTTTTCATTCATGGGACCAAGGTATACTGCTATGATAAGGCTATTGAGTGCCTAGATGATGATGGGGAAAGAAGAATCTACTAGGGAAATAAGAATCCTACATCGGTGGGAATGGTTACAATTATGTAGGCAAAGCACAGTTGTGGGAAGGAACGTGTATTTTTTTCAGTTCATATTTCAAGTGAAAAAGGGAAGGATGTTGAGGATGATGAAGTCCTGAAGAGGTATCCTATTTTGCAACATTTTCAGGATGTCTTTCCTTCAGAGATTCCAGAGTTTTCTCCTCATAGAGAAGTGGAATTTTCTATTGAGTTGATGTCGAGAACAACACCAGCATCTAAGGAACTGTACAGGATGAGTACTCCAGAGTTGGTGAAATTGAAGTTGTAGCTTAAGGAAATTCTTGATAAAGCGTATATAAGGAAATATGTGTCACCTTTGGGTGCACTAGTTCTATTTTTGAGCAAGAGGGGTGGTACTCTCAGATTATGCATCAATTACAGGTAGTTGAAAAAGGAAACCATTAAGAACATGTATCCATTACCACGGATTAATGACTTGTTTGATCAATTGAAGACAGAAAATATGTTTTCAAAGAATGATTTGAGATCAAGATACCATCAAGTGTGCACCAAAGAAGAAGATATTTACAAGACTCCATTTTGTCCTAGGTATGGTCACTATGATTTTGTGGTGGTTCCTTTTGGTCTTACCAATGCTTGGACTGTTGATGTAGGTGAAAGATGAATGCAATCATCCAGGTGGTTTGCTACAACCTATTCTGATTCCAGAACGGAAATGTGAGGTCATTTCCATGGACTTCATTACTCGTTTGTTGATTACATCGAGGAAAAATGATTCCAATGCATTGAATTATACTAATTCAGCTATAGCTTGTGAGGTAGCTCAAATATTCATCAGGGAGATAGTGAGGTTGCATGGAGTTTCCAAGAAGATCATATTAGAAAAATATGGAAATTTCACTTCCATTTTTTGGAAAGAGTTGTTTTCAAGCTTAGGGATAGAGTTAGATTTCATTTGTAGAAAGATGGATAGAAAGAGAGGCTTAAAATGATTCTTGAGGATACGTTGAGGATGTATGTCATGCATCAACAGAAGAAGTGGGCAGAGTATATTCCACTGGTAGATTTTTCATATAATAATAGGTATCATGAATCCTTCTGGATGAGTTTATTTGAAGCTCTTTATAGGTAAAGTTGTAATACTCTTATCAATTGGAGTGATCCAGTGAACAGGGTGTTGATTGAACTGCATATGTTGGTTGAGATGGAGGAGGAGACATAGGTTATTAGAAGGAATTTAAAGGTGTTGCATGATAGGAAGAAGAGTTATGCATATCAGCATAGAGCATTCAAGGATTTTCAGGATGGGGAGCATGTGTACTTGCGCATGAAGCCCAAGAGGATATCCTTGAGGATTGGATCATGTGCGAAGCTAGCACCCTGATATTTTAGGCCTTTTGAGTTCCTTGAGAGGATTGGACCAGTTTCCTATTGACTTTCACTACCGTCAACAATTAAAGTACATGACATTTTCCATGTTTCATTGCTTAAGAGATATGTCTTGGATATTAATCATGTGATTGATTTGTTTGTATTGTAGGTGGAACCAAAGGGAGAGTTCTAGCCAAAGCCACAATGGATATTCTAGTAGAAATATACCATGTTCTAGCATAGAGCAATAGATAACTTTAAAGTGGAATGGAAGCACTTTGGGTTTGACGAAGCTACATGGAAGATGGATGATTAGATGTGGGAATTATATCCTTATTTATTTTCTCATTGAGCAGATATGTTTTGTATATGAGTTTTTGGTATATATATATATATCTGTGTGTGTGTGTGTGTCATTATAAATACTACATCGAGTTGTACTACAAATATCCAATAATTCGTGTGTTTTTCATGATTGTCATGTTGGTCATGGTTTACAACAGTTGTTTATTATAAATATTGCATTGAGTTATGTTACAAAGCTCCACGAGAAATATTTTTTTTTGGTCATAAGCATCATTAAACACTGAGGATGGTTTTCCCCCAAGGAAGAGGGTTTTATAATAGCACCTGGTCAATTTTCCATGTAACTAAAATAAGACCAAGTTCATGGGACATATACTCCAATCTAAATGTTGTAAAAGCAGTATAGTGGGCATCATTTGTGGTTTATTAATGGTTATGGAAATTTAAAATGCATTAGAAAAGGAAAAGAGGAAATAACTGACATTTAATTATGGGAAATAAAGGAAAATATGAGAAAAAGGAGGGTGAAAAGGCACAAATTTTCATGCAAGGTAAATTAGAGGAAAATGAATAAAAAGGAGACATCAATGATAAAAAGGCATCAAATAAATAGTTCACAACTTTTGTCGTTTTAGTTTTGGCTCTCTTCTTCCATAATTTTACACTCCTGCACACTTGGAGCATTCTTGGAGAACTCTAGCATTCACTTGGACTGAAGAAATAAAGCAAAGATCAAGCTAGGAATTGGAGGACAACAAAAAATATGGTTGGATCATCAACTAAAACAATATTACTTTGTAGGTAACAGGTTTCATGTGTGATTTTCTTGTTGGTTTCTGGATGCATGGTACTTGCATGTTGTTCTTTGGTTATTTTGTTTTCATTGGCATGAGATTTTCTTGGATTAAAATTGGTTTTAGCGTTGCCTTTCCATTTCCTATATAGCCATGGTGTTGTGGGTGGATTTTGTTGGTTCAAGCTTGGGATGGTTAGTAGAATTTGGATCCTGATGAGGTGGTCTCAAAAATTCCCAAGGTTTAATGGTGGAGATGGCCTTTCCCCTAGAATTCTTGACAGATAGGTGGAGACAGGAAAATTCCTTTGGATATGGTGAAGAAATTTGGAGGCATCCAAGCTTGTTTTAGTGCTAGTGATTGTTGCATTAGTTAAGTGAAATAATTGTGGTTGCAGGTTGAGGTGGTGTTTCCTCTAGGAGCCCTGGTTGGTCTAATTTTATTTTAAGCCATATGATCCCACATTCATGCTTATAATATGGCATGTGGGTGATTGGCTAAAAGAGATATTTGGTTCAACCCAATCTATGGTCGGGCGGTACGTGGAAATTCCTGACTTGGTTGAATTTTTCATAAGTTAATATAAGTTATTTTATTATTGTGATTGATGAGCACTTGTATTGGTTATTATGTTTATCTTATGGTTGGATTTTCATGGATTCTATTTTGGCTAGGTGGGTTATATTATTGGTTAGATTATGTGCCCTTACTATTCACTGTGTTCATGATTTGACAAGTTATTGAATGATTGATGTATTCATGGGCTAACAAGTGTTGTTGCATCTACATTTATAATTGAACCTTATTCACAATTATTTGATGCAGATCAAAAGGTTATAATCAAATATACATTCATGACATGTAGCTTCTTTTTTTATGGTATGTTTGATGAAATTTCTATCATGTATTAGGAATGTCTAGGTCAATATCTTGCTCAAGCTTTAATTGTTTATAATTTTTATCATCATTTTCATGATTCTGGAAAGTTATACTAGCAGTTTTTGGCAATGGTCCAAAGGCTAGCATGAAAAAATAACATATATCTCATGACCGCATACACAAAATAGGGGATTTTGGGTGATAACCGCATGGAGGCAAGTTGTGGGTGAAGCTATAGCCTCCCAACCACATGCATGAAGTGTTATGGGTGCGGTTGGGGAGTAAACCTAGTGAAAAAGAGTTCCATATTATGGATTTATCACCTAGTGATCTGAAAATGGTATGGATAAATTTTTATGTATTTCAAGAACCTCCCACTTAGTTTAACAATTAAATGATCTAGCTTGTACTTGAAAATTTGCAGAAATTATGCTTGAAAGTGGTGTATGATTTTTAATTGTTTATGCATCATAAGTTCATTTTTTCTTGCTGAAATTTAACATGTATAACAGCAACATAATGCAGCAATAAAACATTTAAACACAACAGCAAAATTAATCTAGGAGTTCACCCGAATCTCGTGGGCTACCTCTCCTTTGAGCTTTGTCATCTTGACTCGACTCTTTGGGATTATGGTAAGGCTTCTTTTACAAGTTCCACACTTAACTCCAATGGATAGATAATAAACTGATCCAAAGGGCTAATAATACCATCTATATCCCTCTCATGGTTTTCCAAACTCTGCAAACAGCTTTAGGATCCCTTTGCCACGATTCCTTCTATTGGTGCTCTGAGCTACTCTGAGCTTCTACATGGCACAAACTCTTTCAAAATTATGTTTCTATAATTTAAACCATTCCTAATGTATCTATCACACATAATACACCAAATATCAAGTGATAAATTTCTCAAAATGAGCACTGCATCCACAAACTAGGCTATCCTCCACGGTTTGCCCAGGGCTGCCCAAAACTTCACATCAGCTTCTCAAGCTCTAGAAATTATAAAAAATTTCTGAAACCAATTTCATTGGTTCCAAAATGTCTTAATTAGTCAATATAGACTATTCATTCATCAAAACCGGTCTCTGGCTACTATGGTTTCGCCTCCAACACCTGTCGGCACCCCTTGGCACTCGGGTCAATGAAAGCTTCTCTGCTGGTTTTTCGACCTCTATAAGTCCTCAAAACTTTCTAAAACCTCTACCATTAGATTCATAATTCTGTTTACAGTCAATAATGACTACTGGTTCACTACATATGGTCTTTATTTTCTCTGGCTAGGCCCTGCACTACTGCTGGAAAAAGCTGGCAATAATGGCCCTGGAACTTTACTGAAGATTTTCAGCCTTTAAAAGTTCTCTACATGCTCTAAAAAACGTCTCATAAGATTCATAACATCTGAAATATCTAATTTTGACTATTGGATCTCTGGATAAGGCCTCTAGCTCCCCTGGCTAGGCCTTAAACTGATTTTGCCTCTTGGTGGCCCTGGTGGCCCCTTCAACTTCACGGATGAAAATACATGCTTAGAAGCTCTCTCATGGCTCTGAAACATACTCCATTGAGTCCAAAAGGACTAATTTAGTCGAAATTGACTATTTTTGCACTCAATTTGGTCGAAAACAAAAGGAGTTATAACAAAAACAAATTTTGCCCAATATCCCTTGAAAACCTCCTCCAAAACTAGAGGAACTCCAGTTAGCAACGCCAAAATTGGAAAAAATCCAGAAAAACTGGAACCACGCCGAAATTAGACGGAACCATTAGGTGTGGCATTTATTATTAAGTGGGTTGTTCACATGGTGACCACCACCTAAACCACCCTCGACTTCGTTTGTCATAACCGTGGCTTTAAATATCACTCTGCTCTGGCCATATGTAGCGGTCTTCCTAACCATTTTCTCTGCGGTTTAGGGCCTTAAGGCCTCGGTTCCTAGTGGCTAAGTCACATGGTCGGGGCTAGCCCTAATCCTTTTTCGACCAGTTTAAACTTTAAACAATAATTATGTTGGCGCTTGTAATATGTTTAAGGACTGATGTATAGGTGGGTCATTCGGGTCACTTTGCATGCAGATTTGCGTTGTGGGTTTGAAACCTGCTAATGCAAAAAAAAATTCCACTCTTTCACACCTCCGGCTTGGGGCCACGTGACAGCCTCTGGGCAAGCCACATGGCACCCATTGATTGGCCTCCAAAAACATATAAAAAAATCATTTTTGACTTGTATTTTTTTTATAAAAAATTTATAATCAAACTAAGTCAAAAGTCCTTTTTTTTGGAGTTTACTTGGAATTTTCAAACCTTAATAACTTATGCATACGAACTATGTTTTGTGAACCATTCATGGCACCAGAATCGCAGTGATGAGACCTTTCCGTTCGTTCAGGTTGCAAACAATTCTGAGCACTTTCATTTCTAAGCATTTTTTAAAAGTTGGACATGATCTCCTGATCATCTCGGGTGGTTGGAAGTGTCCTGAGTGATTTGTATTCTTTGAGGGATGTTAGTTTGTTTTTAGTTTGTAGACCCCACTTCCATAATTGGAATTTAGTATCTGAGGGATGCTAGTTTTCTTCCAGTTTCTAGGCCCCACTTCCATAAATGGAACTTGGAGGTCAGGTCATATCATAGTGACACTCAACTCATGTTTTCCTTAGAGAGCTTGTCAAACTAGGTAAATGTGGGAGGAGGTGTTACATAGGGATTCATGGAGAAGCATTGGATTTCTTAGAAAGTGTTATCTTTAAAGAATTGTGGATTTTTTTTATTGGATTTATGAAGTGTAATCATGCTTATCAAGTGGTAAATGCACATTTTTATTAGCATTATTCCTGAATAGATCCTATATTGCAAGCCCTGGGAAGAAATCTAGTGGAGAACCTTACTTTGATATAATTTTGAAATCCTAGCAAATGATATATGAGGATATTCTAGGGTTAGTAATATAAAATTATATATATAATTTTGTATAAATATATCATATGGTTAGTAGTGAGAAACATTAGGTATTATCCAATATACATGATTTACCTTCTTCACCAAAATCCATGGTTTCACTCCATAATCCATGAAAAAATAGTAGTTATTAGTTATAACTCCCAATAGTTAATCACTAAAATAAAAAAACCTACCTTTTATTTTATGTTTTAGGGTTATATTAGGGTTTTTTTATCATAATCAATTTAACTCATCCATATCTAGGGTAGATGTCTAGGGCTTAGTTATCATTTATTACTTGAAATATCATTTATTGCATTGCTAATTGAAATCTCAACCTTCTAAGTATTAACATCTTGCATGGTTAGGGTTGTTTTTTGTTATCCATATTTTAGAAAATACTATATATATATGTGTGTGTATATATATGTGTGTATATATGTGTGTGTATATGTGTGTGTATATGTGTGTATATATGTGTGTATATATATGTATATATATGTATATATATACATACATACATATCTATATATATATGTATATGTATATGTATATGTATATGTATATATATATACACACACACACACACACACACACACACACACATATACATATATATATATACATATACATATAGATATATATATGTGTGTGTGTGTGTGTGTGTGTGTATATATATGTGTATATATATGTGTGTGTATATGTGTGTATATATGTATATATATACATACATATATATACATACATACATACATATATATATATATATATATATATACACACACACACATATATATATACATATACATATACATATATATATATATATATATATATATATATATATATATATATATATATGTGTGTGTGTGTGTGTGTGTGTGTGTACACACACACACACACACACACACACATATATATATATACACACACACACACACACACATATATATATATATATATCATTTGTTTCATTGCTAATTGAAATTTCAACCTTCTAAGGATTAACATCTTGCATGGTTAGGGTTGTTTTTTGTTCCCCATATTTTAGCAAATACTTAATTTGTAAACCTTATTTAACTTGTCTTCTCAACCCTAGCAACTAAATCTTTACTTTTCCAAGGGTTGAAATAATTGATACAATTATAGCTTGAGATATTGTTGATTTTGGTTGTATTTCATACAAGTTTTACAATAGCCATATTTTTATTTTGTCCATAATGTTTAGAGTACTCCCTTGGCCTATTTGAGCTTATTAATTATCATAAATTTTCTTGGATACTTCACACATAATAATTGTAAATTTCTTTAAATGTGTCATTTTACTCTCATGTTGAATACTTAACCTAGTGGTAGTCTACTTGAGTAACTAATATAAGAGGTCCAAGAGTTTACCCATTATTTCTATAGGAATCCTTGAAGTTACTGGGGAAGCCTCAATTGTGTTGGATTTATCCTTCACTAAAACAAGGGAAGTGATTACTAAGGTGACAATGATAATACTTCCATGTTACACTTGTTTGATCCCTTTTGAAATTATTTTCATAAAGGTGTTACATTGCGTGCTAATTACGCGACTAAAATTATCTATTTATAATCTAGATGTTCTCATAACCTCCATATAACAAGATTTTTTTTTGTGCAAGCTATTTTATTTTAAGAAAAAATCGTAACTTTATTCGGGAAAAAAATTACATTGCATATGCCATAGGCATTTAATCATACTAGAGTAATTGGTTGGTGCCCAAATAAAGAAAAACAAAATATAAAAGAAAACAATTTTTAAAAAATTGCATGTTGGAGATAAGTGTAAGAACACTTAAGTGCCCTTTTCTACCTTTCTTTTTATCTACCTTTCACCAAAATCCTCGATGTAGTGCCATTTACAATTTCCAGTTGATTTTCTTCTATCTTCAGGAGAACTCTTTATCTGAGTCTAAAATCTCATATGTATAGCATATTTTGATACCTCTCGTCTGTTTTTCCATGGAATCTTTTGCATTTTTTTACACTGGATCTGTAGTTTTTGTTACTTAAATAGCTTTTGATTTTAGAATTAATTTTTCTTCGTACTTAGCCCCTCCATCCACTAATATTCCTTATGGATTCTAGGCATTCGTATTCATGAAATTCTCTATTATTTCATCATCCTCGTCCTATGAGGGGTGTTTTCCTGAGATCTTCTATCTCTTTGTCTTTTGGGGTTGCTTCTTTTTTCTCTTTGGATATTTCTTGGCCCGTGGACACATATTTTTTAAGTGTCCTATTTGAAGAAAGATACGACAACTAAATGGCATATTTTTAAAATATAAAGGCTGTGTCCACTGAAAACTATTATGAATCAAATGAATTAGAATTGGTAAACCTTTACTAAGGTATATCTCTACACAAATCCTTGAAAAAGTAAAATTACTTTTGTAGGTATATCCAGAACCATATTTATGAAATTTCCTAGTTTATTTCCAATTCCTTCTAATACTTGGTGATGCCAAAAAGTAAGAGAGAGGTTATGTAATCTAACCCAAACTAGCATTTTGGAAACCACTAGTGAATTAGCATCAAAACTTGGAAACCATGGGGTCATAAAAAGGCCTTCACTGCCCCAAAACCATGGGACCTATTTTAATATGAACTTTATATCCTTCAATGTATCAAATTATATAACAAAAAAACCCCTAAAAGATAAATGAATCTCATAGTTTGAAGTCTAATTGGTGCAAAACCATTGAGGTAGATCCTCTGATTTAGGAGAGAATCCATTAAATCTATAGATAAAGGCTTGCAATTGGAGAGTGGAGAAAATTTAGATAACCTATAGAAGGTTAAATTCCATATTTTAGACCTGATTCATCTACTCCACAATGTAAGGTCAAAATATATTTAGGGTTTGATTAGATTTACTTTGGGTCTCAGCTTTCCATTTCATAGGATCCCTGAACTAAATTGGTCGCTTATGGTTATCGGTTCCTAGGGAGCCTCCCCTCAACAATAGGTTAATTAAGATGGAATAACTTCATTTTCTGCCATATTCATGTAGCTAAATGACATCTTGCAAATATTTTCCTACATATATCAGGATTTGCAACTCCATCAGGATTTCCAACATATTTTGTACCTTCCACTTCAAATCAAAAACTATATCCATAGCTCAGATCCTTAAGTGCATTGATTTTCCATCTAGGGTTTTCAAAAATATTTGAAACATAACCTCCTTTGTTGTATATGGTTGATGACCTTTGAAAACACTTGAATATGGAATTGGATCCCCCACCTTCGATGCCCCCAACCCCAAATCGAGACCCCTATCAACCATCAAGAAATTATATGGTTCCTTTTAACTTCGTAAGTGAATATTGAGGTTACACAACTCAATAATCCCCTACTTCGTAATCCACCATACAAAAATGAGGTCCTTTTTCCAAGGATTTGCGTCTGTCAGGAAAATGTAAATAGAAATAGGAGCCCTGATCTCTAAATGCTTAAATATTTGCTGCATTTATATGCAGAAAAATGGATCCATCATGGTAACCATCATGGAATTTTTGGTTTAGATTCTTCGACGACACTCTAATCATAAACCACATTGTCCTAAATCCTTGTGCCATTAGCCTTGCAATTGCATAGAAACTAATCTAGACACCCACAACACCATTTATATATCTCTCTGGGATCCCTGACATAAGTGATGATCAATATTCCATTAACAAAATTCGAAACTTGGCATCGAAGATGATCACCATCACTCTCCAAGGTTTGGGTTATAGTTTCAGTCTAGAATCATTTTGTGCAAGTTATCACTCAAACCAATATTAGATAAAAAAAAAACATTGTCGTGAACACCTTGGGTTTGAGGTGGTCAATACCCTCCAATACTAAATGAAAGGAATAAAATGTGGAGCTTATTTACTACACTAATAAATCATAAAATAATATATATAACAATTTGTAGGTTTATGTGGTGTAGATTTTGTGATAGAGGTTTCATAATGTCTAGATTCTCCATTTTTTAGTCTACGTTTCGAGTCTAGAACAAGACTTATCATTAGGACAAAACCTGTGAAGAAGAGAGCTAATCTAAGGAAATAAATATAGGATGGAAAAAATAAGGGAAGAAAAGAGCGGACCAACACAATAAGTGATAAATTTAATTCATTATAAAAACATTTCTTTAAAATTCTTGATTTTAATTTTAATTTTACTAAATTTTTAATTAATTAATTTTAATGGAACATATTTATTTTATTATAAAAAGGTGAACATTGAATTGATTTTATTTTATTTATAGTTTTATTTATTATTTATTTATTTATTTATTTATTTAATTTTTATTTTTGGATTGATTTAATTATAAGTTCTTCAAAGGAGACAAGTAATAATACAATATATAATAATAATATTTAAGTTTAATTAAATTTTTTTATATAAAAACTTTTTAATTAATTTGATTATAATTATTATTTAATTAAGATAAAGGTCTTTCGGAATAATCACATCATTAGGATTAGGTCGACGTTTCGAACCTTGTCCTAAGGATGAACCACATTAGATGGTTCGAAACGTCGACCTAATCCTAATGATGTGATTAATCCAAAAGACCTTTATCTAAATTATGGATCACAATGGTAAAATCAATTGTAATATTAATTAGTAATATATTAACCTATTACTAACAATATTTATTAATTAATACTAATAATAAGTTTTTTTATTTTTATTTTTTTAATTTAATTTAATTTAATTTATTTATTTTTATTCTTTTATTTATTTATTTATTTAAGGGGGGAGGTTGATTAAGATATGATTTTTAGAGTGTTGATAATAATAGGAAGAATGGAGAGGAGAGTAGGGGGATGGAGAAAATGACATACACGAGATTAAGAGAGGAGAGGACGAACACTATGAAGGGTGTGGAAGGGGGAAAATGTGCATCAGGACGATGTAATTAGGGAGGTGAAAGGAGAAAAAAGGAACTAACAGGATGAGGGGACTTTTAAGGAAGGGCGGTACTTATTCCACAGAGCGAAGAACAGGGATCCAATTTCTTCTAACCTCCAAACCACCATCTCTATGGAGGTTGTGAGCATGGTTGATGATTTCAAGCGCTTCAAGACATATGTGGTGACAAGTTTTATTGGAGTGTTCTCCCAAAGCTAATTTTATAATTATTCCATTTCTAATGTCAGCCCTATGTTCTTTAAGCTTTATCTTGAAAGTCTTACCTGTTTCTCCAATATAGAAATCCCTACAAGAGCATTTAATTTTGTAAACCCCTTTCTGTTGAAGGTGCTCTAGTTCATCTTTGCAGATCTCATCCTTTGTCTGATGGTCATTAGAGGCTTGAAAGAGGTTTCAATGTATTTATTTGTTAAAACTTTAGCCATTTTATCAGTGACACCCTGGATGTATGGAAGATATTATTTTGCATATGGGGAGTTATCTTGCATATTTCTTTTACTTACAGATCTGGCTCTTTGAATTGCTTCGATGATGTATTTATTCTTGTACCCCAGGTCTATGAATGCGTGTTTTAAATATTCAATTTCTTCTTCAACATGATTGTCGTCTGATATTAGGAAAGCTCGCGTGAAGATCATCATAAGGACCCCCATATTTTGAAGCTCTCCATCACCATGTGACCAATTGACACTGGTGTCATCTACAAACTGAATCCAAAATTTAGGCTTCAATGGGTAAGTATCAAGAGCTTTCTTTTCAAATTTCTCCATGAAGAGGTTAGCCACTATAGCAGATAGCAGGGACCCCATATCTACTCTAGAAGTTTGTTCAAATATTTCTCCCTGGAAGGTAAAGAAAGTGGAGCGGAGACATATTTCAGCAAGCTTTGCGGTTTGGGGGTCCGCGACTTCTTTCACCACTTGGACAGCTTCATCTAAAGGGATTTTATTAAAAAATTGGACAACATCAAAGCTAACAATCTTGTCGTCGGGACCAGCTTCGCTTTATTAAGGAATTTCACATAGTGTTTGGAATTTTTGATGAAAGAGTTGGTTTTACCTACTAGAGAGGTGAGGGTGTTGGCCACGAACTTTTCTAATTCATATGTTTGTGACCTGAAAGTGTTAACAATTGGTCTAAGGGGAGCACTGAATTTATGAATTTCAGGGGAACATTAAATACAGTGCATAATTTCACTATCCGAAGATAGATTCTTTTTTATTTTATCATCAATATCTGATTCCTTAATTGCTTTTTTGAAATTTTTATAATCTTGGAAATAGGGTTCACTTGAGAACCCTATTTCACTTAATCTTAGGTGGCGTGATATAGAAAAATTTGCATGAATACAAATGGTGTTATTATCATTTGTTGTAGCACTTAGGTACCACTTGGGAGGAAACTGTTATGGAACTAGCTCCAAAAATAGAAGAAAAGAGAGATCAACACCTTAGAAATCAGCCACTTCAAGGGGACAACCTCCAATACATTACATAAATGAAAAAATCTTGGATGATACAAATGAAAAAACCTCCTTCTATATATAGGAGTCTATGGGATCACAATATAATCCTATCTGACCTAACAATAATAATGTAAGGGCACAATAACAACAATATTGGGGTTACAGGGGTACAACAATAACAATTAGGGGGTTACACTAACAACAATAAGGGACTATACTAGTAATATAGGGACCTAATGATCCAAATGGAAAATGGCATCAACCCATGGTATTCATCTACCCATGTTATCCATCCACCCATGGAATTTAGCCATGGTATTGTAAATGGCATCGACCCATGGTATTCATACACCCATGATATTTATTCACCCATGGTATTGTAAGTGACCCATGGTATGTATCCACCCACGGTATTCATCCACACATGGGATTTACCCATGGTATTGTAAGTAGTATCTACCCATGGTATTGGCCTATGGTATCTACACATGGTATTGTAACTCAAAAAAATCTATAAATAACAAGCCTCAGTTTGTAAAAGGACAGATTGTCTGCCACAATGTAGCTTCTACAATTATTCTCTGTTTTAATAAAACAAGTTTCTTTGTGGTTTTATTTTCTTTGCGTTTTCTCTTTTTTTCTGGCATTCTAATTTTGCAGATCTTGTCAGATCCATTTCAAATTTTTAGATCTTGGGGGCCTCCCGCAAAGATCCGGATCAGTGGTATCAGATTCAGGTTACGCCTCCATGGGAATGAGGGTTTGAAACATATTTCAGTTTCAATGTTTTGCAGCAATCTTCAGCAAATCCATGAATTTTTTTGGGCGGCGACTTTTCAACACAGATCTGAAACTTCTGGTGAAAAATTTACAAAAAAAAAGACCAAATCTGGATTCCTTGCAAAAAAATACTCAGATTCAAAAAAAATCTGCCAAATTGGAGTTCAGATGAGGGAGATATCGTTGATTCAAAATCAACAATGTTGAAGCAATTTTTCTGACGACAATTCATAGATGGCGGCTCTCCTGTCATTTTTCACAATTTTTAGTGAAAATTTTCAAAAGAATGGATATATATCTGAGCTCCTCTTGAAAAATCACCCAATTTCAAAAAAAAAAACGGTCGAATCGGAGTCTGGATGTGGGAGTTATCGTTGATTTAAAATCAACTATTTTTTTCAGAAATTTTGTGACAGCGAGACAGTTCCAGCGCGAATCTGAGAGTCTAGAGTCTCCATATAGTGGTTTAAAACACATGGGAAGATGATAATGATCATTCTATTTCCAAAAATAGGTTAATATAAATATTCTGGGTTATATTGACCGAGTTATGCTCATTTTAAATCTGGAGTAGCATTCGGAGCGGGTTCCCTTTGGAGACATGCCCTCCCACCCCGCTTTAGTAGGCACCTGCTTCACATTCATCAATTTCAACATAGCAGCGTTTAGCTTGGGTTATTTGGAGACATTCCCTCCCACCCCAAGCTATGTAGGCACCTGCTACTTCATCAACAATCAACATCACGGTTATGGGTCACCCACACAAAATCATTTTCATCGAAGTCCATTTGCTAGGCTGCACACTGTTAGTCACGTAGTTGGTCACAAGAATTAAAGGGTATCTCTATCCTCAGATCTTCGTTTTTCATGGTTTTGGTTTATCCACAAACCCACACTTCATTGAAGTCCATTTTCTAGGCCACACACTGTCAATATCATAGTTGGTCACAAGCATTACAGGGTATCTCTATCCTCGGATCTTCGTTCATCACGGTTATGGGTTCACTACACAAAACCCTTCTCTTTAGTGGCTCTTCATATTCAACAAAGACTTCTCAGGAGGGAACTTCACGCAATGGGGACCATTACTTCTTAAGGAGGGAGGAATGATCCAAATGGAAAATGGCATCAACCCATGGTATTCATCTACCCATGTTATCCATCCACCCATGGAATTTAGCCATGGTATTGTAAATGGCATCGAACCATGGTATTCATACACCCATGATATTTATTCACTCATGGTATTGTAAGTGACCCATGGTATGTATCCACCCACGGTATTCATTCACACATGGGATTTACCCATGGTATTGTAAGTAGTATCTACCCATGGTATTGGCCTATGGTATCTACAAATGGTATTGTAACTCAAAAAAGGCTATAAATAACAAGCCTCAATTTCTAAAAGGACAGATTGTCTGCCACAATGTAGCTTCTACAGTTATTCTCTGTTTTAATAAAACAAGTTTCTTTGTGGTTTTATTTTCTTTGTGTTCTCTCTTTTTTTCTGGCATTCTAATTTTGCAGATCTTGTCAGATCCATTTCAAATTTTTAGATCTTGGGGGCCTCCCGCCAAGATCCGGATCACCTAACATGCCCCTCTCCTTCAAAAAATTGTTGTCCTCAATGCTTGAGTAGCTCTGGATGCTTCCGTATAAATTTCTCATCCTCCCATGTATAATATTAAGTGGGTAAGTTATTCCACTTGATAAGATACTCTGAAATTGATAGATTTTGTAGCTGTCAAGTTCTTGTTTCCGTGACTGATTCAGGTCCCAATATGATTTTTCCTTCCTCATCAAGTTCTCGCAATATTGTTTGAACTAGAATTTTGTCACCTATAACCTTCTTTAAACATGAAACATGGAAAACTGGATGCACTCGTGAAGAAGCAAGAAGATCCAATTTTTATGCCACAGTACAAATCTTTAGCAACACCTTGTAAGGACCATAGTACTTTGGCGATAATTTATTATCCTTCTTAGCTTGATTGAGGGACATTTGTTTGTATGGTTGTAGCCGTAAAAATACTCAGTCTCCTACATCAAAACTTCTCTTGCTGCAATGTTGATTTGTCTATTGTTTTATTCGATTCTATGCCAAATTTAGGTTATCCTTTAAGAGTTGGAGAACTTCTTGTCGATGCTCGATGTGATCTTCCACTACTTGAACCTTAGAATTTTCTCTTAAAGATGATGTGATGGACGGTGGATGATATCCATAAAGTTCCATATATGGGGTCATTTTTTTTTTCAGTATGGAAGGAGGTATTATACCACCATTCAACGAGAGGTAACCAATTGACCCATTGTGTTTTCTTATCAGATACAAAACAACAAAGATATCCTTCCAAACATTTATTCACTATCTTAGTTTGACCATTGGATTGAGGATGATAAGATGAGCTATGAGATAGTTGAGTACCCAAACAAGAAAATAATTCCATCCAAAAATTTCCAGTAAAAATGGGATCTTTGTCACTTACAATAATCTTTGGGTTTCCATGTAGCTTTTGAATTGTTTCCATAAATGCAGTAGCAACTGTGCTTGCTTTAAATGGATGAGAGAATGCACAAAAGTGTGCATACTTGGTAAGTATATCAACTACCACCATGATGACACTCTTTTCTTCAGACTTAGGTAAACATGTGATAAAATCCATTTAAATCTCCTCCCAACGTTGACTTGGAATGGATAAAGGTTGTAGAAGACCCGGAGTCTTAATTGTCTCAACTTTATTTTGCTGGCAAAGAAAAAATTCTGCCACAAAATTTTGAATATCAGATTTAAGTCCATCCCAAACAAAATCTTTCTTCACCCTCCGGTAATTTTTTTAAAATCCTAAGTGTCCTCCTAAAGGAGAAGTGTGCAATTCCAAAAGAATTTTTGTTTTAGTTGGGAATTCTTACAAATATATAAGTGATCTTTGTACCATAAGGAATAATTTTTCCAACTAAATGTATCAAATGTACTAGCATCATGTTGCAACTTTTTAATGAGTTTCCACACTTCTTCGTCCTTCTTCCATTCATCCCTTGCTTTGGTTATCCAATCTGGTTGGATAATAGAAATGGCACAAACCAATGTTTCCACCACTTCATCCTTTCTTGAGAGTGCATCTGTGACAAAATTTAGCTTCCTTTTTTTGTAGATTGATCCAGGTGGAATAATCAGGTACAGGTACAAGTGGCCTGAGTAAAAGGCTCAAAATAAAAATTGTTCAAAATATTCTTGAACTAGGTTCATGTTGTAGATCCCGTATTTCTGATTCCAACGGCGTAGACGACACTCAATTCTGAATCCGTATGAAGAAGTTATAAGCGGTCAAAGTTTGAGGTTGACTTGGTGACTGGACAGCCTTAAGGAAGGTGCAAATTCGAATTTTTCCGGCCACCAGATTCCGGCAAGCTCAGGCCAGATTCCAAGCAAATTTGTGGCCTGTTTAAATTGCCTCCTTCGGTCAAAAACCGAATTTTTAAAAAGGCATAAATTTTTTATAAAAACAAAAAATATTTAAAAAAAGGGGTGGCAGGCCACCACCCCCGCCACCCCACCCGACCGCATGTCATATTAAAAATATATATATATGTTTATGCGCCGGTGGGCCATGACCCCCGTCGGACCCCACGGAACCTCCACCTTAAATGAGTGCGTTTAACATATATCATATGTATGTTATAACGTATATATACTATATATGACGAAGCATATATCATTCATTGCGGGGAGTTGGGGCGGGCCGCCCGATGCGGGCCCAAGCCCCAAATAAACATTACAAAAATGATATAATATTTTTTTTTATAAAATCAAGTGCATATTTGGCAGAGGCGGGATTTGATCCCCCGACCTCATTTAACCAATTACTAAATCTTACCATTGCGCCCAACTCACTACTTGGGTAATTTCGCCTAGATTTTTTTATATAAACCCAACTTTCATAAGTGCACCCAGGCCATGGAGGAGCGGGAGAGTGCGAACGTAGTTCGAGTTTTATTATTTTTTATTTGTAGGTCATGTGGAACCATGAGCCAGAAAAGAGGCAGGCGAAACCTTGATTAAGGCCAAATTTCAAGAGGGTGAAATTTTGACTTTGTCCAAATGGGACAAATTTTATGTCATTTCAGCACTACTCAGCGCCACGAGTCTGATGGCGTGCATAGTTTCTACATCTGAGTTTTCGATTTTCCAGCCACTTTTGGAAGTGGGTTATGTTGGTGTCAGATTTCCGCATGTGAGCAGTCGTTTTCACCTTTTTTGATGCCACAAGATTGATGGTGTTTTCAGATTCAGCCGCATAGCTGCTCAGTCTTCAGCAAATGGAAGCATGAGGTATATGATGTGGATTCCATGTACTTCTTCAACTATTTCTCTTTGAGATGCATTATGTCTTGCAGATCCCGGTTGATACATGAGTTGTGGGATATTGCTTTGTGTTGTTTTTTATGTACTTTCAGCTATGGATTTGTGTCATGTATGAGTCCCTTTTATGCCACATTGGCGGGATGCTCGTTTTCATATGTGTATTTTTTAGATCCCTTGTTTTCCAGGATTGACGGGATACTCTTATTTACTACATGTCAGCTATGGTCATACTCATAGGAGTCTTTCTTTATATATGAGAGTTCCACAGTGGAATATCTCTTAAAGAAGTCAAGCCACTCCTGCGTGAGGGAAATTTTTCCTTGTATGTCATAGGAAAGCACATCCATGTACATCTTCATCTTACAACACATAATGCAGCGGCCTACACCATCTTGACAGCGAGGCCCGGAGATGTAGTCCCTCCTGGACGAACTCCGTCATCAAACGACGTGTTCTTATGATTACTGATCTTGTTCATTTATGTTCCTTTTATTTACAGCGAAAATTTTTCATTTCAGTTCTTTAATGTCTTAATTAAATGAAATTCTATTTATCAGCTGAAATAAAAGGTCTTGGCTAAGGGTATCAAGATTTTACCCTGGATCATAGATGATTTCAAAGTCATAACCCAACATCTTTGTGACCCATTTTTACTGCTCTTCTGAATATAGTCTTTGTTCCAAAAATTGTTTAAGACTATCATGATCAGTTTTTACCTTGAAGTGTCTTCCCATTAGGTAAGGCTATTATTTCTTT
This sequence comes from Pinus albicaulis, assembly GCA_034641835.2. Taxonomy (NCBI): domain Eukaryota; kingdom Viridiplantae; phylum Streptophyta; class Pinopsida; order Pinales; family Pinaceae; genus Pinus; species Pinus albicaulis. Next base: position 388,494,534 of record CM076575.1, read on the forward strand.
AGTGCATGTAGTATTGCCAACATTTCCTTCTCATAAATAGCTTTATGTAAATACTTTCCTTTGATTTCATGACTTTCAAAAGAAATGGGTCTTCCTTCTTACATTAAAACGACACCAATTCCATTTCCTGAGGCATCACATTCCACAATAAAGTTTTTTGTGAAGTCTGGCGTAGCTAAGACTGGTGCTAGGAACATTACCTCTTTAAGATGTTCAAAGGCCTTATTTGCTTCAAGAGTCCATGAAAATGCATATTTCTTCAATAATGTTGTTATAGGTGCTGCAATTCGCCCATAATTCTTAACAAACTTGCGATAATACCCTATTAACCCGAGAAATCCTCGCAAATGCTTTATGGTTGTGGGGACTTTCCATTCCTTAATGGCTTTAATTTTTTTAGGGTCTACCTTAATACCCTCATGAGATACAATATGACCCAGATATTCCACCTCTTGTACTCCAAATAAACATTTGGATGTTTTTTTATATAATTGTTTCTCCTCCAATAGTTTGACCACCGTGTCAACATGTTGAACATGATCCTTCCAAGACATGTTGTAGATTAATATATCATCAAAAAATACTAGCACGACTTTTCTAAGGAAGTGCTTGAAATTGAAATTCATCAACCCTTGAAATGTAGAAGGTGCATTGGTATGGCCAAAAGGCATGACCAAAAATTCATAATGACTCTCATGAGTTCAAAATTTTGTTTTTGGAATATCTTCCATCTTCATTCTAGTTTGATGATATCCTAAATGAAGATCCAGCTTGGTAAAATAAATTGCTCCATGTAATTCATCCAATAATTCATCAATCACAGGAATGGAAATTTACATTTAATAGTGATCTTATTGAGCTCCCTATAATCCGGACACATGTGCCATGATCCATCCTTCTTGTGCACCAATATGACTGGAGCAGAGAAATAATTTTGACTATGATCCATCCTTCTTGTGCACCAATACGACTGGAGCAGAGAAATAACTTTGACTAGGTTTTATTATACCAGTCTCTAACATTTCTGCAATCATAAGTTCAATTTCACTCTTTTGGACATGAGGATATCTATAAGGCCTAATGTTTAGAGGAACACTTCCTGGAATCAAATGAATAGCATGACCATGATCACGAATTGGTGGGAGTCCTTTGGGAGTTTCAAACACCTTGGAATGATTGTCCAAGACTTCTTGGAGATCTAGAGAAATAGATGATTTTGATGTTGGAACTTCTAGTGAGCATAATTGTGCAATTACGCCTTGTTTTTATTTCTTCAGAATATTTGTCGTGACATTAGAGCTTATTATATTTCTCAGCTTCCTTGTGATACCCCGTAATTCAACTTCCTTTCCTTTTGAAAAAAATTCAAGAAAAGTTCTTGAAAATTAAAAGATATCGTCCCCAAAGATTGTAACCATTGTACTCCTAGTACAACATCAGCACCTCCCATTGGAATGGAAATAATTGGAATCTTCAATACATATTCCCCCATGGTTAGCTTGATATTATGACATTTTCTAGAGCAATTTATAGTTCCTCCATTTGCAACCATCACTTGAAATTTTGGTGTTGGGTATAGGAAACAATTCAATTCCTTGGCTACCTTACAATGAATAAAATTATGGGTACTACCCAAATCAATCAACACTATTACCTTTTTCTTCTTGATATGTCCTTCTATCTTGAGAGTTTGAGGAGTGGTAATTCCTTCAAATGCAGCCATGATAACAAATTGAGACTCATTTCTTCTTCTTCTAAGAAAATTTGGTTCTGAGTGTATATCCTCTTCTTTTGAAGTTTCCTGTTCTTTCTTGCTCCTCTTCACAATCTATGTGAAATAATTTCTTCTCGGCACACTTTGTTATTTATGTATTTACAACATCAAGAATTATTGTAAAGCCCTTTTGCTATTTTTTCTTCCAATTGTTGTGGTGTCAACCTTGTAGGTTGTGGAAGTCTAGGAGTAGCAACACTTCCATCTTTAAAGATGTGAGTGGTAGGCTTCCTTGTCGCCATAATTTTACATTAAATTTTTCTTGCCAATATGAATGCCTTATCCAATGAATCAGGTTCCTAAACATGAAATTCATGTTGGATTTTATCCTTTAAAGTCTCTATGAAGACATCAATCCTGTGTTCCTCTGGAATATCAATTACCCTTATATTCAATTTTTGGAAGTCCTCAATGTGCTCCACCACTGAACCCTTTTGTTTGAGATTTATCAATTGGCTAAAGAAGGTGTTGCTCTTTGAATCCTCATAATGTGCTATCATTTCCTCTGTAAAAATTGACCAAGTGACATTTTTTTTTACAGGAGCAAAGCCATCGATACCATACAAATTTATTTTGTTCTAAATTTAAAGTTGCAATGCGTACCTTTTGTGTGTTTTGCACATTATTCAGGTCAAACTATTGCTCCATCTTTGGTATCCATGTTACGGGATCCTTGCCGTCAAGCTTCCTCATATCCATCTTTGGAATATGTTGGTTCTTCCATCCAACATTAGATTTTATAAAATCATGATTAACATTTATTTTGTTCTCATCATGAGTTTCCTCTACTATCTTTTCACCATTAAGAAACATTTCTTGTATTAACTTTGTCAAACCTCCCATGACTGCTTTTAGATCATTCTTCATGTTTTCCATGTTGTATTTCATTTTTTCTTCCATGTCATCCATATTAGCTTCCATGGCATCAATCTTAGCTTCCACACCTTTCTTCAAAACGTCCATTTCATTTTTTGTTTCTCTTTGCAAGAGCGAAATTTGGTGCACTTGCTCTTGTAATTTTAACATGTCATGTTGTAGTTCTTCATCTTCATGAGTCATGGTAGAGCCTTATAAAGGCTTAATGGGTGTTGAATTATTTTTAGGAGGAATTTTAGAACCCAATACTGATATCTATTCTACAATATGCCCTTGGAATCAATTCAAACTGATTTTTCACACAAGACTTATGCAATTCGGAAAAAAATACACACCTTTTTCTTGCTTTTAAGAAGCTCGATAATGAAATTGAATTATATTTGTAATTGTGGATCTTCAATATCTAAAATTCAGCCTTTTAGTATCCCTCTGAAGCTTCTTTCAAATTCCATAGGTTTGATCTGATTTTGATTCTTCATGACAAAGTTATGCCCAATCGCCCACAATGACCTAATTATGGAGTAGTTTAGTAGAAAGAGTTTGTACGGCATGCCACGTGTCAATGTTTCCTCTTTTGGCTCTGAAATTGATACACAGGAAACTATAGTCCATGTGATTGCAGTAATTTTTTGCATAATTCCAATCCTATGCTCAAAAAGAGAGAGTTATGATGATTTTCCCACGGTCACTTCTTTGAGATGAAATTCTAGAGCCTGACAAAACCCTAACTTCCACAGATCCTATCTCCGAAAATATTGTGAACCAAGATCTAAAATTTTTACTCGACGTTCCTTAGGATTTCTTCTGAGCTCTGAAAAAATTCATCTTTTGAATCATAGTAGAAAAAAATTTATAGCAAAACTTCCAAGATGAACTGTTTTAGGTGAAATTCGGGAGCCTGGAAAAACCCTAATTTTCTCAGATCATATCTCTGAAAATATTTCCAACCAAGATCTAAAATTTGTACAGGACCTGCCCCAGGATCTCGACTTCTCTATATAAAAATTTCAGCTTCTAAAACTTTTTAGAAAAAAAGTTATAGTGAATATTCCACGATGACTTGTTTGGAGCAGCGAAACCCTAGAATCCAAAGCTCTGATACCAAATGTTATGAAACCAGCTCAAAAAATTGAAGAAAAGAGAGATAAACACCTTAGAAATCAGCCACTTTGAGGGGGCAACCTCTAATACATTACATTAATGAAAAAATATTGGATGATACAAATGACAAGACCTCTTTCTATATATAGGAGTCCATGGGATCACAATATAATCCTAGTCGACCTAACAATAATAATGTAAGGGCACAATAATAACAATATTGGGGTTACAGGGGTGCAACAATAACAATCAGGGGGTTACACTAACAAAAATAAGGGACTATACAAGTAATATAGGGACCTAATAGAAAATCTCAAGGGTGTTTCAGTCTTGGCTCCTTTTTTGGAGTTAAGTGTCTTGCCTTGTGTGTGGATTTATCTTGCGACTGTTCCCCCAAGTTGTGTTATTATCGGTGGTGACCATAGTGGCCTATATTTTTAGGGCTCATACACAGGTGCAGGGTCAGGTTCATCTTCTCTATACCTAGGACATATATTATTCATACTCTCTCAGTCCTCTCGGAGAGTGCCCCACGACTAATAAGGCCACTTGCACTGAGTTCATAGCTAAAAGGGCTCAGAAGTAGGTCGCTAGTATAACTATTGCACTGCCAGTTTATTTGTATTTTGGTTTGAATGTTCTATCTTTTAGGACGTTTCTAGTGTCCGTAGTTTTGGCCCTAAGGTGTTTTTCACAAACATGATTGTGTTTGAATTATAATCACCCTGGCTTAATTTGTTCGTCGTCGGTCACGTCGTCTTCAAGGTTTCCCTCCTGAACAAGGTGGACTTATCACTTCTACATGGAGAGTTCTTGTCGGTGCTTAAGACTTATACCATCACATATTATTGGAGTTTGTACCTGGTCCCTATGGTAGTGATCTAGTCTCTATTGAGACTTTGTAAAATGATTATTTTTCTCCTGCCAATCCACCTTTTACCGATCCAATAGGACCTAATTTATTGCAAATAAACCCTGATGGTTCTACACCAGCCTATACTTACATTAATTTATCATTTCGTTACCCTATGGCAAAGTCTGAGACCTCGTTACCTTCTACATCGGTAGTGTCAGATGCCATGTCACCATTGCCACCTCTCATTGGAGCCATACCTTCTCCTCTGTATACACCTTTCACTTATTCTTAGGGAAGTATGTCAGTCTCATCTATAGCTCCTAAAAATTTCTCAAAACTTTCCATGCCCACACCGTATTATATGCTGACCATGGTGCCTCATCCTATTCAATCGGTAGGATCAAGAGTATTTTCACCCAACGTTTCTCAACCAATGATTCGTGTTCCTCAGTTAGGTGTGGTTACTTATGGAAATATGTGGGGGGGATCATCAGTTGCCCCTAGTAAGCATGGGGGCAATGTGGCTTTTAACATGTCACAAGCCTGGTATAGCTCTCTTTTTGGAGGGATGCCACTCGCCAACACCTTTCCTGGGGGGGATATTTTACGTGGGGGAAACCCTGTTTCTAGTACCATATCCCACACAGTTTATCCTCCTTATGTCGGTCCTATTGTGTAGAGTGGTCCTTATTTTACTCCTGGTACAACCCCATGAGTAACCATTCTCTTGGGGTTCCTTTTCTCTCTAGGGGAATATCCCCTAGGGGGAAACATCCATTCATGAGTTATTCTCACCCGCAACAATCTTATGTCAGGGCAAACCCTTTCCTTCATCAGTAAGTGCATCATTCTAATCCTTATAATATGGGAGATCCACAAGGTTGGTCGGGGGCATCTCCTACCTATGATACATTTATCCAACCCCGGAATCCATTCTTATCTTCTCTTGATCTACCAAATTTGGTGAACTTTACTAATGACCCCATATGTCATGATCCCTAATGGCCACCAATTCCCACTAATTTTCCATCTGATAATCGCAATTTTGAAGGGAATCCTAGGGATAATCCATCCACCCACATTACCACCTATCACTTGTGGTGTTATTATAATTGTTTGGTGGATTATTCTATTAAAATTCACTTGTTCCAACGTACATTACCTGGGGATGCCGCAAAGAGGTATATCAAGTTAGATATTGCATCATATAGTGACTTTACATCCTTAGCTTAAACATTCTTGACACACTTCTAGTACTCGGTATGATATCGACTCTAATATCTTTTCCAATTTCAAGCAAGATGATGCCACGTTAATTTCTAATCACATTCATGAGTGGCGTTGTCACAAGAGACTAGTGAGAACCATGTTACCTTATGAGATCTTATGTAAATGGTTCATTCGATCACTCCAACCTCAGATTTCTAAGGACATGCCTATGTTTAGAGTTGTTACCCAGGAACAAGCCATTTTAGTCTCCCAAAAATTGTATCTTATCTATTCACAGTCAGGTACACTATATGAAGTGTTTCCTAATGCCCCTAGGTCGTCCATCAACCCTCCTAAAGTTGTTCCTGGCCCACATGTCGATGGTGTGATTGGGTCTGTTTCTAATTCTGTGAGCCAACTTTTTTCCCAACTTAGCAATTGATTGTTACATCTCAAGCCCCAACAAGTGTGTCTCGCTCTGCTAAAGCACCCTCTCCTAGGAAGTCCACTGATGTTCTTATGGTGAATTCCAATCAACTGAAGAAAAACCAAAAGCCTGGTGGTAAAAAGAATAAAAAAAGAACCAAACTACTCAAGAACCCCAAAATAGCCCCAAGAATCAGGGAGGGGGCACCAGTGAATGTCGTCGTAAAGTCAAATTCCCTTTTAAAATTTGTCAAGTTGGCCACCTCACTCATGAATGTCCTCACATGGATGAAGTCCATGGGCTCCTTTCACCACCATCTACTCAACATCCTACTATGTTGTCTCATTCATTCCTTACATAACCTCAACAAAAAATGGTTTTTTAGCCTCCTCTACCTCTGTAAGGGGGAAATGAGGGGTCATTTTCTCATTCCACCCATATTTCATCTGTGTTTATGTGCAAGGAATATGTGAATGTGACTACGTGATCCAAATCATATGATGTTCCTGAGTCGAGTTCTTCTTCTAAGGAATCATCAACTCCACCTACTTCCACTGGACCTCTCACTTTGGATAAGCCCATGGAACCTATCTATCACCCCCCAAGGGTGTTCTTCATAATACATCACACAATCCTTCCATCCGGGTCGCTCAACATTATATTATTGTTGAAGACCTTTCCCAGGCTCCTTGTTCCATGTCTGTAATGGAGTTTTTGCAAATATGTCCTCAGCAACTCAAGGCCTTGTTGTCTGCTATTAGTGGAGTCAATATATCTAACTCAAGTCTCATTTATTTTAATGCTGACAAGGTTTCTCCTCATCTTTCCCATTAGATCATTTTTCAGATCATTGTATGTGTTTTCAACAATAATATTCATTGCACTTTGGTGCATGAAGGCTCTTCCACATGTGTTATGTCAACATCATGCTAGAAGTCTCTTGGCTCTCTGACACTCGCCACATCCAACACCACTCTCCAAGCCTTTTATGGACACAGTTTTGTACCTAAGGGTGTTCTTCCAAAGTTTTCTAGTGAGTTAGGAGGAAAAACTATTTATGTCGATGTTGAAGTCATCGACGCTCCTTTGGACTATAACCTCCTCCTTGGCCATAGTTGGTTCTATGCCATGACCATAGTGGTCTCATCCGTATTTTGTGTCCTTTTATTTCCTCATGAAGTAAATATTGTGCCCATTGATCAACTTGACTATTGCATGCCACCAACCCAAATTTCGACTACGAGGAATTTAGTCCCACTTGTTGGAAATTACCCTACTCCATATGAGAGTGTTGGTGTGGTATTGTTTAAAATATCATCTCTTATTAGGGTATTTCCTCAATTACCGCCTCCCAACACTCTTTCTCCCTTTATCTCTTCATCTAAGACTCCTATATATATGATCTCTTCTATCACCTGTGGACCCTATAGATCTCCTGATCTGTGGGTGCTGTCGCATATTATTATAGAATATGATCAACCTAGTGAGCCCCCTCCACCACTTGTTTTGGAAGCCCTGTCAGTACCTCCTGACGCTAGTCAAAAACTCCATCCCCATATGGAATATGACTAGACTCCTTTTCCCACACGTGTCATTACTCCACCTATTCCAGATGACTTCCTCAATGAAAAACCTCTCTAGCTAGTCAACTTGGAGGTCATGGATCTTCCCATTGATAATATTAGGGATTTTATGCCTCTTTCTGCGTCTAGTCTCCTCAATTTGGAACAAGTAGAGATTGGAAACATAAACATTGAATTGACTGGAGGGGCACCTCCTTGATCTTCCTTGGAAACTCCACCCATAGATTGAGTCAAGTCTTGGGTTTCGAATGTTGAACTTACTAATTAATTTTCCAACTCCTTTCTACTTTTCGATAAGCATCATGTACCCCCTCTATGTCTTGATCCTCCATTATGTCCTCAGGTTAATTTTGAGAGCACAAATATGTTAGAATGTCGATGGCATGGTCAAAATTTTAGGATTGGGAAGTTTTACTTCCTTTGGAATGGCTCCACACTAATGATCTATATGGTCCCCTCACCTTCCATGAGTCCGCATGTCGAAACCCTTGGCCTATGCCTGACTGTGGGCACCCCTTAGTGTGACCTACTGGAGTGTGTTTCACTTGTACATAGGAGTGTGATTTTTTTACCCTCTTATTGATTTGGTGCATGATGCGAGTATTTTTCATGCCTTATTTATGCAAAAAAAATCAAAAATATTATAAAAAAAAAAAAAAAAAACCCAAAATATATGGTCCTATTTTTACCTCATCCATGTTTATTTATTTCATTATGAGATTTAACCATGTGTCTAGTCTTTCTATATGGTTTTTACAGGACAGGGTGGCATTTTTATTGTGGCATCCATGGACCTTAGGTAAATTTCTCTTAAACCTAGCATATAGGGGTAGGTCACATATCACGACCTCTATTGCATTATTGACCGTCATTTCCATCTTCATTGTGCCTTAGGTCCAACCCTATCAAATTGTGACTTTAGCCATATCTTCTCTATGCACGTTGTAGCTTAGATGTAGAGATTACCAAATCATGAATACCCTAGCTAGCACCTCTTTGTCATCTTGGTTTCCATGTAGTCATTTTTAGTCCTTTTCATTATCCCTTCTTATGACTTGCCATGACCTAGAATTTTAGCCTCATTTCCTCTTCTTCATCATATTTCTAGCTATACCCTAGAAGGATTCCACTGCACTTTTATTCCTCTTTATTGCCATTTTTATCAGCCTATTTTTGCAGGGTTCCCAAGGAATGCATCTAGGTCGGATCATGTTAGGTCATGTGAGGGTGCCCAAGGAAACATGTTCGAGCAGGTCTGGTCAGGTCCAGTCAGGTTGTGCCATGTGAGGTCACCCAAGGAAATGCATTCAGGCGGGTCAATTCAGGTCGTGTCATGTGAGGGCGCCCAAGGAAACGCGTTCGAGCGGGTCTGGTCGGGTCCGGTTGGGTTGTGTCATGTGAGGATGCCTGAGGAAAGGCTTTCCGGGTTAGGTCGAGTTGGGTCGGGTCATGCCATGTGAGGTTGGTCATATAAAAAATGCTAATTTGTGACCACCTGTGTGCCTTGTGCACGTTTGTGCGATTCATTTTCCGTTTTCTCCCTCGTGCCTTAGTTCGGGCAAGTTGGGTCATGTCGTGTGAGGGCGCCACAAGAAACGCGTTCAAGTCAGATCATGTGAGGGGGGCCCATATAAAAAATGCTAAGTTTTGACCATCCGTGTGCCTTGTGAATGTTTGTGTGATCCGTTTTTCATTTTCTCCCTCATGCCTTTGATGTTCGGGGGGGTTGGGTAGGGTCGTGTGATGACGCCCAAGAGAACACGTTCAGCTAGGGTCGGGTTAGGTCATGTCGTACTGTGAGGGTGCCCAAGGAAACACGTTCAGGCGGGTCAGGTCAGGTCGTGTCTTGTGAGGGAACCTAAGGAACGCGCCTGGGTCAGGCCGTGTTGGGTCGTGTGAGGGCGCCCAAGGAAACGCGTTCGAGTGGGTCGATTTGGGTCGTTTCATGTGAGGCCACCCAAGGAAACGTGTTCGGGCGGTTCGGGTCGGTTTGTGTCGTGTGAGAGCACCCAGGGAAAAACATTTGGGCCGGTCAGATCGAGTCAGTTCATGTTAGGCCGCCCAAGGAAAAATGTTCGTGTGCGTCGGGTCGAGTCGTGTGAGGGAACCTAAGGAAATGCATTTGGGTGGGTTAGGATGGGACGTGTCATGTGAGGGCGTCTAAGGAAATGCGTTCAGGGTGGGTCGAGTTGAGTCATGTGAGGGTGCCCAGGGAAACACATTCCTGCGGGGCGGGTTGGGTTAGGTCGGGTTGTGTGAGGGCGCCCAAGGAAACGCGTTTGGGTGGGTCAGGTCGGGTCAGGTTAGGTCGGGTCATGTGAGGTTGGTCGTATAAAAAATGCTAATTTGTGACCGCCTATGTTCCTTGTGCACGTTTGTGCAATTCGTGTTCCTTTTTCTCCCTCATGCCTTCGTTCAGGCAGGTTGGGTCGTGTCATGTGAGGGCGACATAGGAAATGCGTTCGGGTTGGATGAGGTGAGGGAGGTCGTATAAAAAATTCTAATTTGTTACTGCTCATGTTCCTTGTGCACGTTCATGCGACCTGTTTTCCATTTTCTCCCTCGTGCCTTCGATGTTCGAGTGGGTTGGTTCGGGTCAGGTCGTGTGATGGAGCCCTAGGAAATGAGTTCGGGTCCGGTTGGTTCAGGTCGTGTCGGACTGTGAGGGTGCCCAAGGAAATAAGTTAAGGTAGGTCGGGCCAGGTCGAGTCATGTGATGGCACCCAAGAAATGCATTTGGGTCATGTCGTGTCAGGTCTGTGAGGGCGCCCAAGGAAACGCGTTCGGTTAGGTTGGGTCTGGTCTGGTTGGGTCATGTCGTGTGAGGCAGCCTAAGGAAACATTTTCAGGTGGTTCGAGTCGAGTCGTGTTGTGTGAGGGCGCCCAAGGAAACTCGTTTGAAGTTGGCTCTAGTACAAGTTTGTGGGTTAGCCAATGGTGAATTTCTAGTACATAAGTGTGTGATTTCAAATTTATCGAGCATGCACATGCCTATAAACAAACAATGGTAAACAACTTGCATTAATGTTTCTTTCCTTTATGAAACAACCAACATCAATGCCTTCCAAAAACAACTCAAAACATAAGAAAACAAGTCTCCATTCTTATCAAGTCATGTTGGGGCACTAGGTAGCTGAATATAATCTATAAAATAAAACACCTCCAACATTTCAGAACGAAGTATTAATAAAATGAACCATTACTTAGACTACATTGTAAGCCAAGAAACCAAATTTATCAATGCAAGGATATACAATCCCAGTTTTGTGCAATCTACTTCATCTAACATTATAAGCATACTAGCCATTTACAAATGGAGTATGTTGACATTAATTGAATATTCCTTGATGTGAGTTCATGATATGAAAATTTATAAGTACAAAGAAAATGGGAATATGATAAGCTCAAGGTCACCTATGTAATGACATATTTTAATTTCTTTCTTGATCTATTGATGGCAAGTTTTTGTGGTGCATCAATTGTTTATTTTTTCTTTTAAATAAATTTTTCCTAATTGGTATCTTGAGGACTCCTCCAGAGCTACTCTACAGGTTGGTGGGTAGCAGGCTCCAGGATTATTATTATATATGATTTGTAAATGATAAGCACTCTTTTGTGGGATAGCTTCTTATGGGCAGCTCATAGCCCTCTCACTTTGTCGGAACCAGAATTTTCATGGGTGAACTATATTTGAGCCTCCCTATTGTTCTAAGGTTCCATTTCGTAGTCATACTTCTTTTTCCCTCTATCCCCAAATATTCCTTTTGAGATTTTTCCACAATTAGTCTTAATTTTTAATCAATATATTTTTTCCTTCCACTTTGTGTTTAGTTCCCTCCACCTTTCAAGATGAACTACTTGCTACAAATACAAATTTGGAATCTTATATCTAATGGGGTTTGTATATTAGGAAAGGTATTTTAGAAAATTCTTCCAAACCATTAAGGTTTTTAATGACTTTATACTTTTCCATGGAGCTTGAATCCTTAGCCAAAATTCCCAACCCCTAACCCATTTAACCCCATAAACCTCTAAACCCCTAACACATTTAACCCCTAAACCCTTAACCCCTAACCCACCCCTAACTCATTTAACCCCCTAAACCCCTAAACCCCTAATCCATTTAACCCCCTAAACCTCTAAACCCTTAACCCCTAACCCCTTAAACCTTAATTCTCAACCCCTAACCCATTTAACCCTCTAAACCCCTAAAACCCTAACCCATTTAACCCCCTAAACCATAAAATCTAACCCCTCTAAGGCACAAGGGAGAAAATGGAAAATGGGTCGCACGAACGTACACAAGGCACACGGGCGGTCACAACTTAACATTTTTTATACGGCCTCCCTCACACAGCTCGACTCGACCCGACACGAACACGTTTCCTTGGGTGCCCTCACACGACCCGACCCGACCTGACCCACCCGAACGAAGGGTCAAGGGAGAAAACAGAAAATGGGTCGCACAAATGTGCATAAGGCACATGGGCGGTCAAAAATTAGAATTTTTTATACGACCGCCCTCACACGAACAAAACCGGCCTGTCTCAAACGTGTTTCCTTGGGCACCCTCATGAGACCCGACCCAACCTGACCCGCCCGAATAAAGGCACAAGGTATAAAATGGAAAATGGGTCGCACGAACGTCCACAAGGCACGCGGACGGTCACAACTTAGCATTTTTTATATGACCTCCCTCACATGACCCGACCTAACCTGACCACATTTCCTTGGGCACCCTCACACGACCTGACCCGACTCGACTCGAACTTGCTTCCTCAGGCACCCTCACACAGCATGACCCGACCCGACCTGCCCACCCCAATGCGTTTCCGTAGGCGCCCTCACATGGCATAACTTGACCCGACCCTCCCGAACGCATTTCCTTCGGCTCCCTAACACAACACGACCTAACTCGACCTGACTCGACCCGACCCGACCCAACTGACCTGACCCAACTCGACCCGAACGTGTTTCCTTGGGCGCCATCACACGACCTGACTCAACCCAACCTAGACGCGTTTCCTTGGGTGCCCTCACACGACCTGAACCACCCAAAAATGTTTCCTTAGGCACCCTCATAGGGCATGACCCAACCCAACCCAACCCGCCCAAACGAAGGCACGAGGGAGCAAACATAAATGTGTCACACGAACGTGCACAAGGCATAGGGGTGGTCACAACTTAGCATTTCTTATACGGCCTCCCTCACATGACCCAACCCAACATGAGCTGAATGCATTTCCTTGGGTGCCCTCACATGGCACGACCAAACCCGTTCGAACGAAGGCACGAGGGAGAAAATAGAAAATGGGTCGTACAAACATTCACAAGGCACACGAGCAGTCACAACTTCACATTTTTTATATGACCACCCTCACACGACCCGACCTGACCTACCCAACGTGTTTTTGTCGGCGTCCTCACACGACCTGACCCAACCCGACCCGCCCGAACGCATGTCCCTGGGCACCCTCACACAACCCGATCCAACCTGACCCGACCTGCCCGAACGCGTTTCCTTGGGCACCCTCACACAGCATGACCTGATCCGACCTGACCCAACCCTCCTGAATGTGTTTCCTTAGGCGCCCTCAAAAAACCCAACTCACCTGAACGTGTTTCCTTGGGCGCTCTCACATGACCTGACCAGACCCGACTCGCTCGGATGCATTTCCTTGGGCGCCATCACATGACCCAACCCGACTCGCCCAAACGAAGGCATGAGGGAGGAAACAGAAAATGGGATGCACTAACATGCACAAGGCACATGGGCGGTCACAACTTAACATTTTTTACACATCCGCCCTCACACGACCTAACCCAACCCACCCGAACGAAGGTACCAGGAATAAAATGGAAAACGGGCCACATGAACGTGCACAAGGCACGCAGGCGGTCACAACTTAGCATTTTTGACATGGTCGCCATCGCCCGACCCGACCCACTAGAATGAAGGCACGAGGGAGAAAAATGCAAACGGGTTGCACGAATGTGCACCAAGCACACGGGCAGTGATAACTTAGCATATATTAAAACAAGAAGAAACCACATAATTTTAATTTTGAGTCTTTTAGTTTAAATATGACAACATAAATAACTAAAAATTCAAGAAGGTTACAGTCTTAACACACATAAATATCACTACATAAAACTACTAATTGTGTTTGTAATTTTTACATATATAATAATCTATATACACCTTAATATCTTATTTATTTATATTCAATTTTTAATTTAATACTATATATAATTATTTTAAATATTATTATTTACATTTAATTTTTTATTTTTTATTTTTTATTTTAATTCCAATCCCGCCTCCAAAAAATTTCACCCTTTACCCCAAACTCCCTATTCCCGTCTGCAAAAAATACACCCTTCAGGAGTCGGAGCAAGTGGAACCGTGTGGTGGTCATTCTATGGGATTTCGAGGAGGGATGCTCTACTCCTTTGTATTGTTTGAGATAGTTGGTTAACGTCATAGCTGTGGATATGCACGCTGAATTGGCCACTGAGGGTGAAGTAAGATGTTTCTCACCTTCATCGATAGCCTGCCATCAGGTATTTATAAAATGAACCAAGAGAAACGACCAAGTTGAATCTTTTTCTATTTTCTGATTGTGTTTAGCTTGTCAAAACCCTATAATTTAATGCATTTGAAGCAAACTTATTGAGCTTGTTTGATTTCGATATCTTGAATCTGAGTTGCATGTTACATTTGTTGCGTTTGCAATAATTTCTGACCTATCTTAGTATTTTTTGGTCTAGACCCCATATTTGATATGTCTGTGTCATGTCAATGCATCAAAACCATTAGTAGACAACACATCAAAAATTCCCCACAAATTTCGTCCTAAGAGCCTGCCTCTAATGGATCGGGTGTAGTCCAAAGAGCTCGCAATTTAGATACTTGGGTGGGAATCTCTCCATACAACAAATTATTGGAGAAACTGAGCATGTGCAAATCCTTGAATTTCCAGATCCATTCTAGAAGAAACCTTGTCAACTGGTTATGTTCCAATGATAACAATTGCAAGCTCTGAGACTCGAACGAAACACCATCTCACATGTGAGGGTTTTGAAAATAGATTGGTCCACTATTTTGTGCAGGAATTTCCAAAAAATAATACAAAATCAATATTTCCTCAAATGCAAGAGCTCTCAGGAGACTTCATAGTGTATGCGGGAGGGCCAATCGTTTTTGAAGTAAAAATTGAGTTCATACATAATCTAAGGGCCTATGAGTTGCTATGTGACTAAAGGATGCATTGACCCTGAGGTAGAAAAGTGTCCTAAGGTTGAGCGAAGGCCAGTATAGTCAATCCATAAGGTCTGTGAAACTATTCGCAGTTCTGTGGCAGTCCAAAGTTCTGAAGAAATTTTGTGAGAGAGGCAAGTCAACTTGTGGGTTCCTTTAGTAGAATCAAATGCAAATTCTGTAGCAGAGTAGGGTGGATAGGTTCAAGTCTGTTATAGAGGTTTGAAACCGGATTAGAGTGCACATTGGAGGCAAAACTTGGATATATTTAGCAGTCTAGGTTCCTTGTAGGGTTAGCAATCAAGTCACTAATTAGGGTATTATTTCAATGGTTAAATTGGTTATGTCTGTTAAACGTGAACCATATTATATGGATATTTAATATTGTGCCAAATTATTGTATGGGTTTGATGAAAAATACATTGTTCTGTTGAATATTGTATTGGAATGTGGATTAATTGGATGCTACTTTGCTCTATTCAGCCTATTATATCTTTGAAAAAATGATATTATTCACTGAGGAATATATTAATTGTATTAAATTTACTATTATTTGGAAAAGGAAATTTCTATTGAAATCATAGTAACCTATAAAACCCTAGGGCAAAATTACCCTATTTCACTACATAGAGGGTCCCCCCATCCCCCTTGAATTCCCTATAATTTGGGTGTGCAGAGAATTTCAGAGTTTTATTCAAGTTCTCCCAAATGCACCCTCTCACTTTCTGAGGTAATCCAAATGGATTTAGTTAGCCAAATTATAATCTTTAGCAATCTTGGAATGTCAGTTATTTTTATAATATTGCGTGGACGATTCAGGACCTCTGAAGATCAAACTCATGGCTTAGGCTTTGTCAGGAAAGATGGCTCTTGCTATCTGTTTTCATTAATAAGTAGAACCTATGAATGTTGCAGACCCATGTTTTGTTCTTGTCTAATTGGTTCTTGTTGTTTTTTGTGGCCTGACATATGTATATGTGGGCTCTTGTAGGGTTCCTTATTGTAGTTTATAGTCTATTTTTATAATAAGTTACATTAAGATACTTTTCAAACAGCTTGTGGTCAAGTTGTTAAATCAAACAACTTTTAAGTGTTAAGACCTAGGTTGAAACACCTAGAGAACATGTTTTTATGTCAATATAATGTGGCCAACAGAACCATACTGCATCTGAGACCAGTTGAAAGTCCTGGAGACCTTCATGACTCATGGATGTAGTCCATCTCAGTGAGAGAGGCCAGGTGCAAATCCTAGTTGAAATTGGTGAAATAGAATACCTTTTAGTCATGGAATATAAGGCAATGGTAGAACCACTTCCTTAACAAAGGGTCATTTACCAACCCAAATGTTGCAAAACTAACACAAAATGAGGAACAAGAAAACCTATTGCTTTGTTGTGCCACTGAAGGATTGTCAACAACGATGGTGTTCCATACATGAGGCCACATTGATTCAGTGTCATGTAAGAATATGATGCTTTAATAAACATAGACTAAAATTAGGAAAAGGGAAAAGTTTGAACCATATTCTGATCATCAATTAATGAAGTAGATGGTCAGTTCAGGTGTTCCACAATAGATAGTGGGGGAATATAACATAGTGCCATCAATCTGACCAATGTTTTCTCATTAGATCACTATGAGTAGTGAAATCGTAATAGATAAACCATCATGATCAGAAATTTATAATTGGCTAGTTCAGATTTCTCAAGTCATGGTGAGAACGTGGGTGTCTGATAAGTGAAAAGTTATCTAAGCTAAAGGTAGACTAATTTCCTTTAATCAATGGACTACAAAAATAAAATTTTCAAAAAGAAACTTGATATTTATGTGGAAACAACACACTATATCTCTTTGATATAGTGCCATCTAAGAATACAATGTGTTAATATGTAGAGACTAAAATGGGTTCAAGGGAAATTTTGAATCATATTATGATAATCAGTTAATGAAAAACATGATTCAATGAGGTTCGTTGCATAAGGCATAGTGAGACAATATTGTATAGTGCTAACTCTAGCCAGACTCAATTGTGTGATTTGATGGAGGACACAAAGGATCCGAAGACTTTAGCGGAAGAGCGTGCCCTTTTTCACCGGTTTGATGAATCACAATATGAATTTTTTGGAAAGGATTTTACACAAGAGGTATAGCTAATTAGACTATTAACCTCGTTGTTTCAAGTAATGATAAATGTGATCTTATTATATGACAGAGTTGATTTCATAAGTTGCAACTAACCCAAAACAGTGTGGCTTGCTATATTATCTGATTTTAGGAAATTATTTTTTATTTAAGTACTTCGAGTTGCATTTGAAATGGAAAGCTTGTATTTTCCAGGATGATTTCAGATGCTCCCCTAACATGGATTATTGATGTTCATAGCCTATTTGTTGGAAAGGTTTCAAATGAATTTATTCTTATGAATAGTTAATTTAAATAACATATACTCTAGTAATGATGCAAATAGTTTCATCTTCAACAAGAAGAGAGTGTACTAGATTTGTCAAACCATATCTAAATTTTTTTCTTGCGCATCAATTTTATGGCCCATGTTTTTCATCTATATTCTTGCATTTGATATGATTATTGTCTCTTATCTTCTATGTGCATGTGCAAGTGCAACATTGCAGTATACATTTTGGCTGGGTGGGAAATATCGATGTTGTCAAACAAAGCCTTTTATATGCAAAGGTATTTTCTTGTTTAATCACCAATAGATTGATGATTAATTTGGCTTAGAACTTTCTATGTTTGTGCTTAGAATCTTTGTTAAAACTCTGCAATTTTCAGCTAGTCTTCCTAGATTGTAATTCTTGTAAAATGGATCTTAATTCCATTGAAGGTATGACTTGAGACAATAAATGTTAGATTATGTTATGTAGCTCTCATCTAACTTAGTAGACATCATATTCCTACACATAGAAGAAACTGTCATGAATTTTTGCCACACTACATTCTTATGCAGTGCCTGAGACAGTGTTTCTTTGTTTTGGAGTTGATTTTTTAGAAATATAAAGGATTATATTTGAAAATATGCTACTATAAGAAGCTCCACACGTGATACATGAAGCTCCCCAATAGACTACAAATTTCCTTCATGCAAATCAGAGGTAAGCCTCACTTTGGTTTGCTTTATTTCTAGCCTATTAGCTGAAGCTCCCTTGTTATGTTTGAGATAGGAGACTATAGTGCAATACTCTGTTGTTTCTATTTCCATTCTTGAAAGGATATAGTTTTGTTACTTATTGTATTAACCCATATTAGTTTCTTGAAGCATATTTATTGTGTTATGTCTACATCATCGATGAGATTTAATAAATTACTAATTTTAAACATTGGATTCCAAAGCATTCCTTTGGAAATTTGGGTTCATAGAATAACTATGTAAATACCATAGTCTGAACGTTTTAGATGTTACATATTCTACGCCATATGATTTTGGGAACTTAAATTGTTAACTGGACTTTGTGGCTTAGTTCCAATTAATATACTATGCTAAGCTTTTATTCAATGATAGAAATAAGATTCATGTAAAGCATTATATATAGTGCAGATTTTCTTTATTGATAGTATGGAGGGTTTTTTTTTAAGATGTGGCCTACAAAGTAATATTTTGTTGGTTCTGGTTCTATCCTTTCCAAAAACTTGGAGGAGCTCTTTGCAAAGGTACAAATTATATATACCATCCAACGAATATCTTGTTTGTAATGTTCTTTTTTTATTATGTTGAATTACAAGATGCTTGCCTTTTAGTATACATGTAGTCCGATGGTAATTGAGATAATTACATATCCCAAATGATCATATTTCCCTTCCTATTGCAGAGCTATATTGCGATGTTGGACAAGAATTCTCTATTACCATTAGCATCTGAACTATTTCGAAATCTATCTAACTTATCATGCCAAGGAATAGCTAGGTCGCTCTCAACAGATCGAACAACGATTTTTAGCTTATCATCACCTCTTGCAGAAATACACAAGGATCAGGCTATTAAGAAGATGCCAATGAACTCCATTCTTAATTATCTAGAAATCCTCTAAAGAATAATGAACTAACTTTCAAACCAATTACAATGACAAACATCGAAGATACAAAATCTAGTTTCCCTACCATTGCGACTACAGCGCCTGTTGGAAGCCCAAAGCATGTTGTAGGTGTTTTATTTCCAATAGATTTAAGTTGATTCTGTGACTTGATAGTTTTTCAATGCTCAGGAAATTTTGATATAGTCTTTGATCAATAGATTTCAATTATTAGTTCAGAAAATAAAGTGCTCTACAAGCTTATTATTACATATGGTGTTTTCTTAGAAGTGTTATTTTCGTGGTGATAAGAAAATTATTGATGGGCCTGAAGAGGACTGTGGAAAAGTATCCAAGCATACACCAAATGGTGAGTAACCATTTGTATACCTTTTCAGCAAAGCAATATAAAGATAATTGCATCTTGCAATGAATCTATTTTTGACATTTTATTTTAAGCATGCGTTATCATAATAACTGGGAAAATGAAATTATCTCCTACCTCTCATAGATTATTTTGTGCAAGCACATTGATGAACTCATTCGGAACCTAGAGAGAGGCTTGTATGCCCTTAATTTCTATGAACTCATTATAATTATCCTTTAGCTTCGGAACTTTGTTCTGGATATCATACATTGGTTTAGTTGGATTTGTATTATTCTATGCAATCAGTGCACCATCTAGATTCAATGTGTTTTTATCCTTGAGCTTTGGAACTTATCTAGATATGAGAAACTGGTTTAGTTGGATTTGTAGTAGTGTCTATATTCAATGTAACCAATGCCCCATCTAGATTCAATGTACTCTTATCCTTGAGCTTTGGAAGTTGGAACTATGATATGAATATCAGACGCTGCTCTAGATGGATTTGTACTATTTTCTATATTCAATGCAACCAATGGCCATTTAGATTCAGTCTACTACTACACAAGAGTTATAAATCATTGTAGTGCCACCCCAACCTCCTGAATTATATGAGTTTTTGAATGCATGAGCTGATTTCATGGTTGATTGGGTTTGACTTCACCCCACCTTGACCTCCGTTGTAGACTACGCCATTAAAGTGTTCAAAGACCACAACGGCTGAACCTCCTTCATTTAAATGATGGGTCTGTACTAGCTTCCATACTCAGTACATCCAATGCACCTTCATTTGCACTGTAAAATGTCCTTGTTGGCTTCATAATGGATTACTGCCACACTGACCCTGACCTCACCGCAACCTAGGCTGTAGAATGCACCTACGGACTTCATGGATGGATTTTGATTTCAATCGTCATAGTATATTATGAATTCAAGGACGAGTAATAATATTTACTTTGAATACAAGGATAAGTTAATAAACATGACCAAGGCCCTATTGACAGTATAATAGTGATATTCCCTTTATTGGATGGTACTAGCATATGATGACTTTCTTAGGTAGTTTATTTACATTTAATATGATGTGAACAATAATAATTTCTACCACTTTCATATACAAATACTCAGCTACGCTCATGCATAATCCACTTGCATAAGTGAATGCCCTTAGTTGGAAATTGATATGTTGAAATTTTGTTTCAGCAAAGGCCTTATGTAAGAGGAGCATTGTCGTACTCATCAATGTCTAATACATGAAGCATCTTCATTTCTTATTTATGGACACAAGATTTAGCTTCCTCTGAAGATCTTCATTTTATATCTCATCGCTCATTCATTGAAATTTTTTTCTCTGAGCTTGATTTTATTGGCCTATGTGTTTAATTTCATTGCATTATTAGCAAGAAAAAACAAAATGGATTGATAACTACATTCAACCATGCTCGAACTATTATCAAACCCGAAAATAAATTTTATTAATTATTATAAAAAGGAAATAATAAAGTTTATTTTTAGAATTTCATGTTCATGCTACGTAGAATCATGTACATGATGAAGGATAAAGTGCTAGGGAAATTAGGGCTCATGTTGTATGAAGAGTTGGTGCCATATTTTCTTCACCATACTTGCCTACTTGAACCTCTCTATTCCAGTATTATGCAGGTTGGTATACATGATGAAGAATAAGGTGCCAGGGGATATTAGGGCTCATGTTGTATGAAGAGTTGGTGCCATATTTTTTGAAATACATGCCATTTTTTAACCCACATTTTTTTCCATATTCTAGAAGGTTTGGTTCCATGCAAATTGTTTGTTCACAATGATTACAATGGACAAGAATTTTCTGATTATGAAACTTGTCATGTGCGTGTTATTGATGATTCATGAGGTATGTATCCAAGGAATCAGTGTTTTCCAATAAATATGTGAATATTTTGACTCTAGCTATTAATGAAGTGCTTGAAATGGTTTTCCCGGTTTTTTTTTTTCCATCTATCATTTTTTTCGTCAGACTTACGATGCTTTTGTACGTTGGAATTGCGACAAGAGTTTCTATCAGAAGTGCAACACTTGTGTCCATTAGACAGTTAACACTTGTGTACATCGTAATAGTGATGAGAGTTTCTGTCGGAAGTGAGATGCTTATGTTCGTCGGACTTGCAACACTTATGTACATTGGACTTGCGACGATTTTTTCCATCATACTTGCAATGATTGTTTCCATCAGGATTGCGATGATTGTTTCGATGTCATAATACCGATGTTGGAAGTGTCAAAATTCCAATAGTTATTGAAAGTGTCGCATTTGCAATGGCACAGGAAACGACGTTTTTCCATCCTCAAAGTGTCTCTCTTGGGACGCCTATGTGTCGCAATAGCGACATTCTGGCCGTCAAAAATTGGTCCAAATTTGCTAGTGCAAGGTCGGAGTTTATAAATTCAAGTGGCCAAAGTCATAACAATTTTGGTGATGAAATCCCTGGAGTTGGTAGGACATCCAGGGTGGGTGTGTGGTTGTTATGAGTGTCATGGTGGGGTGTGGTAAATAATGTGTAGCTCCAACCAAGGGTGATTAGGGACTACTGCAAGGTGATAAATCTAAATGCAAGGGTGGGATTTCTCTCCTAAAAAAAAATCTTTGTACACTTGCAAAAACAACATAGAATGGGTTTGGATGTACAAGCACGGAGATGGATGCCCCTATAAATAGGAAAATAATTCGTCACTATAGTTTGAAGAAGGTGTTTCGCTGAGGGTGGGGACCCCATTGGCTGGTCTCACTGTAAGGTGATGAAGCATATGAACAGTTTCGCAAATGGGCTATGTTGGTGGGGGTGTGATAGGCCAAGTGCGAGACACAGAGGTGCGTATTCAATCTGCTGATGAGAATGGTAGTCTAGGAAAGGTGTTTTATAATGACATGGTTGAAACTTGAATTGATGTATAACAGATGAGTGAACATGAAGTAATTCCTGGACTTGGATTTTATGGCCATGGCTCTAGAATTTTGATGTATGGTCTACATGAGTGATGGATGCCATGGAGGGTGAGGTTCTACCAACTTGCGAGAAATTTTACCGTGTTCAAGGTGAGGTGATTATAAACATGTTCAGGTGATTGGAACCTATGGTTGATCTAGGTAGATAAATTATGTCAGGATATTCAAAGATTATTTGGGGAGCCTATCATGCTAGGGATAGAATAATACCTGCTCTTGTACCTTTAGTGGCTAGGGAAACTGGTGATTTAGCGTTTTTGTAATACCTACAAACAATACCCCAAATAAAAGCATATTTTTTATTCAGACATATTGGAAATAACATTGAATGGAAATAAATAAGAAAGGGCATACCTATTATGACTAAAAAAAATAATTTCTCTAAGGCGTGGATGTATGGAGCATGTCTTGAATGTAATGAAGTGTTGATCACTATGTTTCTTGCAGTTTTTCAATTGGGATTTCTGAGATCTAGTTATGGTATGTTGAATAATGAGAAAAGGGAGATATATTGGCCAATATATCTCATTTCAATTCATTTGTGTCATTTGAGAGTTTGAGGTCAGAGCTGAGCCCTTGCTTCCAAGCCTTTCTTGTCGTTGCGGTAAGCCTGAGTACCCGAGATTCGTGCCGTCAGTTTCAGGTAGGGCACTAAATGTCTTGCTTTTCAATTTTGTCATTTTTTTCCTTGGGGGTTTGTACAAATGTTATTTGTACAAATTTATTGTATATTTTTTTCCTCGACCACACGGGCAATCTAGGCTGAGTTGCTCGGACCTTGCAGAGAAGAAAGTATTCCCGTGAGTTCATCACGCTTGGTGAAGTTTTTTCACGATGATGTGTGCGTATGTATCTTTTACAAAAACATGGTCATTGCGCTTGTTCTCTACACAAAAGAAATGATGGTAAAAACTTTTCAATTTTTTGGTTTTTCTCTAGTAATAGGATGTTGTGCCATGAGAGAGATTGGTCTGATCTTCACACAGTTGTGGCATAGGACCCCAATGCTCGGGGGATTTTGGCACAGTGGGGGTTGCTCAAATTTCTAAAGAAAAAAATATTGAGATCACAAGATAGTCCTCTTCGTTTCCTGGTCCGTTGTTGGAACAGGAGATAGTGAGTGATGGCGTTGTAGCGTAGAGATGTCATCATCCTTCTAGAGACATATGTTTACTTCATGATTGGTTTATTTCCTCAAGTGGAGGCTCTTCCACACCCACTTCCCCTTGGGAGGGTGAACATCCAACGCTGGGTTGAGGAGCATTGTGGTCCCGAGCCGCTTGCACATGGATTTGTTCACATCGACTTTGTGACCAATTTAGCTTAGAGGGGTGCCCTGACGATGATATTTCACCTGACATAGTCATCATCACCCAATAAGGTGTCGGGTCCTCATATTGGCGTCTTGCGCTAGCAACGGGTCGGTCACTTCTATGACTGGGCTTGCCATGTTTACGATGGCATGGTATCACAGCTGGGGAAAGTCCTGGGGGGGAGGGGACTAAGGTCTTAACCTATGTGATCATCTTATGCCATATTATTTTTGAGAGCGTGGTGATTCTCATACCTTTTTTGTCAATGTCCCTGGGTCCTCCTAGGGATCCTTGGATGCGGCGATGGGCACCCGTGATGCCCTCCGATGGAGGAGGGGAGGTTGTTTGTATTGGGATGTGACCACTGAGGCATGGTTCCAGGCAAACCCGTAGACGTTTTTAGACTATCCATACTCAGTGATGGATTTCTAGGGGGACTTGGATGTGGGTCTACTCGCCAATTACGCATGGGGTCCAGCAATTTTTACCTTTGATTTTTTTCTACATTTTTTGAGGATTTTATGATGGGTAGATTTATATGTCTTTTATGGTGACACTGACACTATGTTTGTTTCTCTTATAGATGTGGGTTCGGCGGGGCATCCTCTTGCCTGCTTGGTGGGGCATCAGCCACTAAGGAGGGGCCCAGGTGAGGCCAGTCAGGCCCAATTTGGGGAGAAGGGAGGTGGTGGGGGGCCTTTAGGGGAGGGCAGTAGTGTTTCAGCTGCCAAAGGGGATGCTACACTTCTTTCCCATGCTGAGGCATTTGAGGCTCAGACAGTGGTAGTCGAGGAGCAGCTGGCTGCTATTGAGGCTTGGGTCCAGGATATGGACGCTCGTGCAGTAGATTCAGCTGACTCACGGAGTCAGTTAGAGAGGTTGACCTAGGGTTTTTTTTTATTACTTGGATGATACATGGCTCGAGAGAGGGTGCATCGCCTGAATTTTCTTCGTGTGGCACTTGCAGTTGTGGTTATTACACCTGTACTGGCACTGGGTGCAGCCGTGGGTCTAGAGGACCCACCTGGTGAGGCTCAGCCCTAGAGATTTTGTATGAACAAGGAAAGCGCCCATTATGAGGATGTTTCCCCATTTTTATGACATGTAGATATAGTTTTTTATTGTCGTTATGGTCAGGGACATGACTTGTACATTGTGACTCATATTGTTTGGTATATATATGCGAGATGTGTATTTTTTGCAACTCTTATGATGTGTCTATGGCTATTTTTTGTGTTTATTTATGGATGTTATGTACCTATGATGGATATCTATGTTTTCATGTTTTTATTTTCTATGGATGATGGTTTATATGAGATTCATTCTAGTCTAGGATGTGATTAGCTATGCGATCAACAATATGGTTTTGATTTCTTGGTATATGTGTGAATGTAATATGATCAAACTGATGACTTAATCGTTGTGCATGAAAATAATTCCTAAACAGTTGTGAATTCTATACTTTAAAATCTTGGTTTAACTATGAAACCACTAGCTGGGAGTCAAGGTAGACATGTAGATGGTGAATTCCTTGGTTGGAGGCATCGCTCAATAGCCTGATGACTACATCATATTCTGCCTGATTATTGGTAGTTGATCTGATACATACTATGTTTGTGAGGAATGGCGATGAGTCGAGATAGTATATGGCCTAGACGGCTGCTGCTAGATTTTGTGACCATCGTGAGGTTCCATCAATGAATCCAAAATAGTGGATGGGGGGACAACCATTTGTGACACCAAAGAATTTTTTAGAACAATTCCTCAATGATTGTGATCATCTTAAAAAAATTATGCTACATGCATGTTATCTCTAAGGCTAAGACTTCCTACCCTTATGGGTGAACTTTTTGAGGTAGATCCCATTGGCAGGGTTAAATAGACATGTACCGTCGGGCTCTGAGGTAATATTCCCAAATTTTCACTTGATATTTGGAATATTATAGTTCTTAATTTTCTTAATGAATTAAGTAAATAAAAGGGTGGAGGGACCCATAATCCTCAAGATGAATAAATATCCACTTTTTATGTGTGAATGTGGATTAATTAAGCCTAGATCTACATAATGAGGTAGTGGAGAAACTACTAATGTGAATGGAATTGGATATCATGTCTCATTAATGAGATAGATCATGGATGTTGAAGCAGACAACTAAGATCATGGAACACATCTAATGAAATATCATAGAGAATTCATGATGAAGTTGTGCAATTAATTCACACATGATGGAGAGAGTGTACATTGCACCTAAACATGATGGATGACTTGGAGAGACAGCGCAGTCAAACATGGAGGATCATGTCCACATGCATAGTGTAGTTTAGATGAGGGCCAAGGCATGGGAAGGCTCAAAAAATATATAAAGGAGATGAAGGCAACAATGAAGAAAGGCTATTGATTATAGATTTTTAGGTCTATTTACATTTGGAATTGTCATGTGACATTCCATGCTTTCTTTGGCTGTTTAGCTAAGATTGCAAGTCATGTTTAGCACAGGGTGTTCCTAGCCGGGAATCCCTCCTCTTTCTTTGAGTAGCTCTGGAAAGGGGGTTTTACTTCATTCTACATTAGGCATTGGTGCCACTTATATTTTTTATCATCTGCAGAACATCTACCTTTAGGAATTACGCAATTTTTGGAGATCAGTATGGAGGTGGAGGTTTTCTTCAGTATTTCAGCTGGAGAACCAGTGTAGGATTATTCCTATCACCTTGTGCTTGAAGATCAGCATTCCCAGGGCTTCATTCAGATTTCGCATCATTCCAAACATTATTGACCTCCTATTAGCAGCAGTCCCATCAAGGTTTGCACAATCCATCATTGCAGATCCAAAGGAGGAAGGAATTTTCCAGCATTTCAACTAGTAATCCTGTGAGAGATCATCCCCTCACCTTCCCATCAGTATTTCCATCATCCTGGAGCCTATTGCAGCATATTTCAGTAGGCATAAAGCCTCTCTCTCTCTTGTAAAATGAAGTTTCTGTAGTAGATGCATATTCAATTGCTGCAACTTAAAGGAGGAAGAGAAGGCAAGATCTCAAGCTCCTAGCTTGTAGATCTGAAGGAGGGGTCAGCCCTCAAAGCTCAGATCTGTTTGTAGAACATATTGCAGCCATATTTAGATGAGATCTAGCTTTAGATTTTTATAACCCAGCAGACAAATGATCAAATCCTAGGAGGGTGATTTTCCAAAGTTGTAGATCTGGAAAATCCTTTCTAGGTTATCTTTGGTTCCCATCACATTGGCCAGATCTTGAATCTTGGCATCATCAGAGCTCCTAATATCCCTAGATATTCATTTCCTTTTTGCATCATTTTCATGTATATCAGTAGCAGAAGCGACATCACAGTATTTCTTCCTGTACCTCACCAATTACGCTGTACCTACTTTGGCATGATTGCAGGGTGACTCTAGGCCATCTCTTGGGCTAGATCTACTCATCTTTTGTACATTGTGTAACTGATTCATCTCCATATAATAAAATTTCTAAGCTTCTCTGTAAATTTTGATGTTGTCTTTAGATTTATTTATTACTTAGTTGCAATTCTTATATTATGTTTCAGTATTACTACATTCTCCCTTTTGGGATATTATAGTGGTATGAGAGCATGATATTTGACTGAGCTTGTGGAAACTTCATCTTTTGCATCAAAATAAGAAGTATATAGATGAGATCTATCATGAAGGAGGATATTTTTTCCATTCCTCTCAATAGATCCAAGAAAGATCTCTCCAAGGAGGGCTATCAAATGAAGAAATAAAGGAAAAGGAAGGATCCAAGAAGAATATCTGAAGATGAAGGTCCAAGCACTTCCTATCAGTAGAAAAGAAGACTGGAGAATCATAGATCTCCTCATAGATCTACTATACCCTCTTTCTTTGAAGAAGGTGAGAGGTATAGAAATGAAGAAAGAAGAGAACCTGAGACTCATGAGACTCTCAGTTTGTATCTTGAAGAGTACAAGAGTGAGTCTAGATCTTTCAAAGAGAGTCTAACTCTCCAAGAACTCTTTGAACTCAAAGAAGAAAGAAGATTCTATAGCAGCAATAGAAGAAAGAGGCACAATAGATTTTGTTTGCCTACATTTGATGGATCTTCCACAAGCACTACTAAGGCTTGGAGGAAAGAGTTAGATACATTTTTCATGCTACATCATGTGGCTGAAAAAGAGGCTGTCCAAATTGCAGCACTTCATCTTTTAGGTGAAGCTAATGATTGGTGGTTTAGTCACATGGAGAATGCAAAAGTGAATAAATATTCAGTTTTATTTCAAAAATTGGGGAAGAAATTTTATGTGAAGAAGACAGAGATGTTCCACAACGAAACATTTCCTAAGGAAACAAAGAAGGATGTCAATATTGTCACTCTGGACAAGAAGTCACAACATTCACCACCAGCTACAGAAGTACTTGCATCTAGAGAAGAGACACTTGTAACCTTGCAAGATAGTCTTGAGATCTTAACACATAGAGTCCCATGCATGATTCAATAGATGCATGAGGAAGAGGAGTAAGATTCCATCGCTGGTACATTGGTAGAAGAGCAGCCATCTCTCTTACCAACAGTTGGAGACACCATTGTCTTGGTTAGAGGAAATTTTGTGTTCTGGAAAGAGGTTTCCACACATCAGTTGATCCAAGGTATGCATGCACATTCAACACCTATTGTCTCAGTAGATCTTATTGAAACTTATGGGGACATGCCATCAAGGCCAATGCATAACCAAGGGTTAAATCAAAATGCTGATTTGAAGCAGCAGACTATCACAACACAAAGGACCCTTGATCTAATCAAGGAGGAGATGAAAAGCTATCCTATTTTGGCATTGATGGACTACATTCAACCCTTTGAGTTGAAGTGTATAGTTTCAGAAAATGGGATGAGCATGATCCTATGTACAATGACTAGTTGAGATTAGCACTGTACCTTTCTTTGAGACAAAATATGTATTACCCTGCAGATCTACAACGATGTCACTTAGTAGCAGTGATAATGAAGAGGCCCCATTATTTTTGGAGCATTCTGAAGGTAGCTTCACTCATGAAGCAATGGAGGTTAAGATGATGAATGGTAAACATATTGAGATGAGAAATATTTTCTCCTTTCTTGATGACACTTTCTCAATGAGCATTTCACATATCAAAGAGAGACTTCTACCTCTAGCAGATATAGAACCTCATTGGTTTTGGAAGGCCATGGATGAGAAGGAGGTCTCATTAAGATATCTCACTGGAGGTGCACTTAAAAATTTCATGGAGTGCAAGGTTCTTCATCATTTTGGGAAGGATGGTATTCTACAAAGGGAGGATACCATGTTTATGCAGAACATCATTCATCATCCACATTAGGATGAGTGGGTGAGGAGGGTAAGAAAAGGGTTGTAAGACCACCTAAAAATATATGACATGGGCCAGCAAGAAGATTGGTTACGTTGGTTTCTCTTGGGTGAGGTTGGTTACTACCCAAAGGCTGTTATTTTTTTGATCCATGCCTTGAAAAACACTCATGTAATGAAGAAGGAGGCATGGCTGCGCTGGTTGCTCTTGGGTGAGTATGGTTACTACCCAAAGGTTAATATTTTCTTGTCTCATGCCTTATGTATTAATGATAACTTACAACAAAACAAGGCATGTTCATCTTTGGATTCCTTAAGAGAGTTTGGCCATCACATGACATCTCCCATGATTATGTGTTTTGTATTGTTTGTATTATGGCATAGTACTCTCATGATGTATGATAATGGAGTTGATTTGTATTGGCCTGGGATGACATTATATATGTCCTTAAACATGTTGTTGTTACTCCATGAATCATGTGATGATGTGAAGAGGCAACAAGATCTCTTGTTGCTTTGGTTTCTTTTGGGGGAGTTTGGCTTGCCAATCTTACATAGAGGAGATGGAAGATGACAGCAAGAGGCCCTACTCCGGTGGTTACTATTGGGAGAATATGGTTTGACAATTTGTTCTACCCATGTGTCTATATTTCTTCTTTTTCATAATGTTGGAATGATGCTTGGAACCAACAGGGCCAGCAGGGCTAAAGGGGAGGGCATGTCAATGCTCAAAGTACTTCATGAAACATGGGATGAAGAGATGTATTGTGAGATGGAGCTTTTCCTTTCTGGGGAAAACAACTTTATTTTATGCATCTCATGTATTGATGATGATGTTGGACATCATATGGTTGTCACTTGGTACTTCATGGTGAAAGGAGGACATCTAACCATACAGTTGGAGGTCATTCTATGCATTTTTGAAAGACAACTTTGGAACCAAACATGCATGACACATTGCAGCAAATGGAGGAGGCCTTCTTTATGTGGATTCCATTTGGAAGGAAATGGATGTATTATGCATATACTTTTGCAGTTTATTGAGGTTAAGCAACATTTTGCCGGGGAGGACTGTAATTTTCCAAAATTTTCACTTGAGATTTGGAATAGTAGAGTTCTTAATTTTCTTAATGAATTAAGTAAATAAAAGGGTGGAGGCACCCATAATCCTCCATATGAATAAATATCCACTTTTTATGTGTGAATGTGGATTAATTAAGCCTTTATCTACATAATGAGGTAGTGGAGCAAGCAACTACTAATGTGAATGTAATTGGAGATCATGTCTCATTAATGAGATAGATCATCGAGGTTGAAGCAGTCAATTAATATCATGGAAGGCATATAATGAAAGATCATAGAGCATTCATGATGAAGTGATGGAGGAAGTTGTGCGATTAATGCACACATTATAGAGAGGGTGTACATTGCACCTAAACATGATGGATGACTTGGAGAGACAACGCAGTCAAACATGGAGGATCATGTCCACATGCACAGCGCAGTTTAGATGAGGGCCAAGGCATGGGAAGGCTCAAAAACTATATAAAGGAGATGAAAGCAACAATGAAGAAAGGCTATTGATTATAGATTTTGAGGTCTGTTTAGATCTGGAATTGTCATGTGACATTCCATGCTTTCTTTAGTTGTTTAGCTAAGATTGTAAGTTTTGTTTAGCACAAGGTGTTCCTAGTCAGGAATCCCTCCTCTTTCTTTGAGTATATCTGAAAATGGGGTTGTACTTCATTCTACATCAGGCATTGGTGCCACTTGTATTTTCCATCATCTGCAGAACATCTACCTTCGGGAATTACACAATTTCTAAAGATTAGTTTGGAGGTGGAGGTTGTCTTCAGTATTTCAGCTCGAGAACCAGTGTAGGATTATTCCTGTCACCTTGGGATTGAATATCAACATTCCCAGGACTTCACTTCAGATCTGGAATTAGGAAAAACATTATTGACCTCCTATCAATAGCATTCCCATCAAGGATTGCGCAGTCCATCATTGTAGATCCAAAGGAGGAAGGAAGTTGCTAGAATTTCAGCTATTAATCCTGTGAGGGATCATCCCCTCACCTTACCATCAGTATTTCCATCAGCCTGGAGCCTATTGCAGCATATTTCAGCAGGCATAAATCCTCTCTCTATTGTACAGTGTAGTTTCTATAGCAACTACATATTCATTTGTTGCAACTGTTACACTGAAATTTGTCACCATGACATTTTAGTACTCCCTTAGAAGTCTATAATATCCAAGTTCCTAAATTCAAGCCTTAAAACTAAGAGAAAAGCTCATAAAAGCCTTAAAACTTTGGTTCTGCACTTTCTCTTAGTATTGCCTGTGGTCCCACACTTTTTGGCTATAAATCATGCGTAGCCAAACACACATTATGTTTATTAATAGTGCGGACCCCTATAAAAGATTGAAAAAGGTGCAAGTAAATTCTAGAAGCTCATTTAAAGTCATTTTTGGAAGCTTCTAAAAACATTCCTACAGTGGAAAGTCCGCTCCTTTCATGTTCATGCATCCCATCCAATAAGGAGCTAACCCCTTGATGTAAGGAACTAATCCATTTGAAGGAGGATTATATCCCTTCTTGTATGGAGTTGTAACTTCCTCTCCTTCACTATAAAAAGAGGCATAGGGTAGCCTCAAAGGGTTACAATTAATGATTTGAAGTTTTTAGTATTATTGGAGTCGAAGTGCTGTTGAAACTCAGACCCTTTTAGCTGAGATTTTATGTGGGAAGGATTACATACTTGTATGTATCTCGGTTGGAAGAGTTCAAGGCTTGTCATAGTAAAGGAAAAGCCTATTCCGGACCCCAAGAAGACCTGTACAACATCAAGGCGGACACGGTTGTAAGGCTCTTCTTATTCAAAGTTAATACAAGTAAATTCGTTTTTCTCAATAAGCTGTCAATTGATTGGTTTATTTTATGGATTCCTTGATCACCATAATAGATATGATTTATGAATATATGCTATGCAGGTGCTATTTGATGTTTGCTTGTTTTTTATTGCAGATCTTCGAAGGCATCTCTTTCGAGCGACTGAAGGATTACTACTATGAACAAGCATTGGATCAAAGGTAGGATCGTTAATCCTTTATAGCATTTAATTATAAATCACAATATATCTAGAGAAATATAGATTTAGTTGTCTGTTTGTTGCTAGCTGTCCATAGGACACTTGGGATGTTTGTCTTGTCTACAAGAACTACTTATCCATCCAACAAAATGGCGACCATGCTGGGGAAGGATTTAGAATTCTGATTTCTTTTATTTTTGACTTGTGAGTTTGCTCTTTCTATGTTTGATTGATTGAAACTAGCTTGGGTAGTTTATCCCTGTAGAATCCTTTTGAAAGTGATTGAGAATTTTTTGTTTTTTCTCTTGTTTTCTTGTGTCTGCTCTTTTCCTTTAGAGATAGTGCAGGCAAGTACGCACTTTTCCTGTACCCATAGTGCGGGACCGCACTGTTTTGCATTAAATCCTGCAGACCCTGTCAAAATTTTTGAAAATCTTAAAAATCCTCTTTCCTGGATTAGCTTGATTGATTCTCAGTGATTACCCAGACCTGTGTCTTCTGTCATAAAGCCTTGGTTAAGAGTTTGTTTCAGCATTTTTTGTTTTGACTGATTTTCTCAAAGATCTGCATGGTATGATGATTTTTGCTTTGTCTTTTATGCCGCTCAAATATTAGAAACCTTGAGGTACCTTTAGATCACTGGTATTTCCTTATTTTCTTGCTGAGTTTGACTTCATAGCAGAAATTGTTTTATGAGACTTAGATCCCATTTTTCTCATTTGCAAATCTTTATAAAACTTTTATTAATAAGTTTGGAATTTCATTTAAAAAACGAAAATTGGATGTTTTTTCGAGTTCTTTCTGATTCGAGCAAAGAATTTCTTAGTTATATCACAAACTAAGTAAGACATCCTTAAAATATTTCAAGTTTTAATTCAGATTTAGTCTTAGAGTTTTTAGATCTCAAAAATAGTGTTTTTAGTTTTGAGTGTTTTTCTAGAAATTTTATTGTCTTTTGAAGAAAACTTCATTTGTAGTTATGATCTTGAACAAAAAGAGATTTTTTGAGAAATAGATTATTTTGAGTTCTCTTTGAAATTAGATTTATTTTCATTTATTCTCGTCTGAAGGAAAGTTTTTTTTTTTAAAGATTGCATTTCTTAACTCTTCCTTTAAATAGAATTCATTGAAAGAAAATAGATTGTTTCTCATAATAGATGCATTTTTAGTATGATTTTGAGTCGGTTCATTACATATCATCAATTTCACTTTCGCACCTATTGTCCTAAGAAACAGCTTTTTAAAATCAACGCTTAAATTAAAATCCATCTAGTAACTTTTATATTTCTAGGACTCTTTTCACCAATATAGCTTAGGCTAGTGTCTTGGATTAGGGAGTAATTAACTCTCCAGGACAGTTAAAACAAACAAGTAGTTAATCTTGCGGTAGGAAAATATCCAATATTTTCTTGTATGCTCTGGGAAGCTCCTCTTAAAGGAGTCAAGCACGAGGTCATATCTGAACTAGTGGGATAATCAATTCTATCTCATTGGGAACGATAGAAGATATGCGCATATTAACAATGGTAAACCTTGGATAGACCATTGTCGAGGAGCCTGAGGTCACTTGTTGGTATACCTTAGATTATGTCAAGGAGCCTTCAAGGGGATTGAGCTTTGTTACTCTGCCCTTGCACGTATGTCGGACTGTAGACTGTTCCCCCATGTATATTAGTATCTCTTGGTAACCATAGTGACCATAATCTTATGGTTTTTTCCTAAGGTGACGGTGGTGGAAAGATCCCACTGTACCTGGAGCAGACGTCGACTAGACTCACTTGGACTTTCCGGAGGGTTATCTTCACTCGAGATGGTTTAAGTGGCGAAACTTGCACCAGTCTGTTTCATTAAGCAGGTTGTCGGGGTAACTGTTCCAACCACTCTTTCTACATTAAAAACGATGATGTTGGATTTCTTCACCAACTAGTGGTTTTAGTGTGGAAAGTTACTGTTTGTGTGTGGATTGATCTCTTAGATTTTTAGGCGTGTGATTCATTTTTTTTTTCCTTAGTTACTCTAGGAGTTTTTATTGAAATTTTTATTTTTTTGCGTGTGATTAATAATTTATAATCGTGGCTGAATTACCGAGACAATCACGCAGAATTCAGGGGAAGCCCCCTGAGTATACACCAAGCCAACTTGAAGAGCTGCGAGCTCTAGTATCGCCTAGTGACAATAGAATTAGATCAACAGAAGTAGGAGAGTCATCTATAATTGTTCATCTTGATTATCGATTACCAACAACAAAGCATATTCAAGAGCCAATTTCAGTTTCCAAAGTTACTGGTAGTATTTCTCCTCCTAGTGAATTAGCTGAAGAACCTGAAATTTCTGAGCCTGACACTGAACCTGTTGTTTTGGAACCATCTTCAGGATTTGTTACTCCAACTTCTAGTGATCCTAGTTCACCTAGGGTAAGAAATATTATTACTGAAAATCTTCCTTCTGACCTCATTGAAGAACTTGTCAGTCCATACGAAGACACAACTCTTCCCAAAAACAAACAAACTTTGACTCTTAGGGAGCGTGAATCAATATTATACAGTCCTTTTAGAAGTGACGCTTGGTATTTATCATTGACAGATTTTTTAGAAAACCCGGGTCTTAGTTTTTCACCACCCCAAATTCCTTTTCATCCTACACCTAGAGGTTATTATCCTTCATTGATCATGTCAGGTGAGTCATCTATGTTTCCCCAATCACCGGAAACATTTTTATATGGTGGTCCTTCTATTCCTTCGGGGTACCAGTCACTCTCTGGTACTTTCTCAGGAGCAACTCCTCAACCAATTGAACAAGTGTTATCATCTGGTATTAATGGAGCTAAAATTGAAAAGTTGAACGAAGAGAAAATCTTTATGATGTCTAGTAATATTCCAAATCCTCAACCTCAAGGTAGTCAGTTACTGCCTGGGGGGCAACCTCAAGGTAGTCAATTACTGCCTGGGGGGCAACCTCAAGGTAGTCAGTTACCACCTAGGGGGCAACCTCAAGGTAGTCAGTTACCGCCTGGGGGGCAACCTCAAGGTAATTTTTTACCAGGAAAAACTATGGGACAGTATTATTTACCTGGAGAACAACCTCAAGGACAGTACATACCTCAAGGTTATCAACCTCAAGGACAGTACATACCCCAAGGTCAACCCCAGACTCGGTATATTCCTCAGGGTCCTTATCAACCCCAGATTCAGTATGTGTCTCAGGGTTATCAACCTCAAGGTTAGTACCCAACTCAAGGTTTCCAACCACCTTCCGGTCAATCATTTTTACAAGGAGCTGGAAATTTACTACTTAATTATCAACCCTACGTTCAACCAGGCTATGGTCTTACATATGCACAACCTTCTACAGGTCAATTCCCCGGAATGAACATGGTGTGGAATCAATCTCAAATTCAAGAGACTATGCAACCTAATGTGCAGTTACCTAATCAACCTGGACAGCCTTTGGTTTCTGGTCCAACCCAGCAACCTGTCCAGCCTACCGTTCAAGTCCCTGCACCTGGTTCTGTTCAACAACCTGGGCCTAGTACACCTCAGACTCCGCCTCAAACTGCTGCAACTACTGCAACTTCTGTTCAACCTACAACACCTGTTTCTAGAGTATTTGTAGCTCTGGTTTCTTCTATCCCTGCATCAGTGCATATTCCTCAAGTCTCTGTACCACAATCAGGACCTACAGTTTAGACTTCGGTCTAGATGCATGTAGGACAAGCTGGTACAAGTACGATTGTGACTATTCAACCACAGTTTACTTATCAATCGTACCAGGGACAATATCAAACTGGTCAAACTACACAAAATCCAGCGTATCAGTATCAGTCGTACCCTGGGTATACTTATCAAATACCTCAACAACCCTAGTATGGTCTGGTTAATCCTGGTTATCCAGGAGGTTACACAATTCAAAATGCACATCCAATTCTAGGCTATCTTGGATATCCTCATCGTGGCACTGGTTTGATCACACAAGGTTATCAAGACCCTAGTCATCGGTTACCATTCATAGCAACTTTAGATTTACCGAATCTTTTGCGCCTTATGAACGATCCCATTTTTTATCTTCCATATTAGCCGCCGATGCCTAACAAGTTGCCTAGTGATATTCCAAAATTCTAAGGTAAGTCAGGAGAGGACCCTTCTAATCACGTTATGATAGATCACCTTTGGTGCGCATCCAATTCATTAGTCAATGATTCGATTTGATTACGTCTTTTTCAGAGAACTCTCATTAGTCTCGCTGCCAAATGGTACATTGAGTTACCACGCGGCTCTTTTAATAATTTTAATGCGCTAGCTACTGCTTTCTTAACCCATTTTCAGTTTCCTTTCAGATACGACAATGGCACAGAATTGTTGACTTCATTGAAATAGTCTACGTCTACGTACATATCTGATCATATTCATGAATGGAGACGTAGAAGGCGTTTGGCGAAAGTTTTCATTCCTGGTCAAATTTTTGCTGAATGGTTTATTAAATCGTTATTGCCCAAAATTACTGAAGATGTGGCCAAAGGAGGCGTGGTTACGGAAGAGCAAGTCATTTCTCAAGCTCAGTACCTTGACCTTGTATATACTCAGTCAGGTACTTTGTATGATAAAATCCCCGATCTACCAAGACCTGGTCAGTTAACTGCAACTCCTTCTGGCTCTCATGTAGTTGATGGTGTAATTGGTTCTGTTAGTACTGATAAAAGTAAGAAGAAGTCCTCCAAGACTAGTTCTCCCATTATCACTTTACCCGATTCACCCAAAGGATATTATTCCCAGGAAGCTTCCGCTGATATTCACATTGTAGAGTCATCTACGACTAAATCTAAAATTGGCGGTAAGAAGAAAGGGAAGAATAAAAAGAAAAAATCTTCGAAAGAGAAAAACAATACAACTGAACCGACTGACGAAAAATGTAAACCTCGATATCCTTGTCTCATCTGTGACTAGGATCATTTTACGAAAGAGTGTCCACATAGGGCCAAGGTATCAAAATTTGTTAAGGGTTCGCCTATACCTGCTATATTGAAGGATCCCTTTCCCACTCAAGATAGTAACATGGTTGGATCTTCCTCCAATCCAGTTGAGGATATTTTAATGGTTGTGATACGATCGCAAGATTATGGTAGTAAAAACACTAGTAAAGAAGCAGAAACATCCAATTCTGCATCGAATACATCTCCTTCAGTTTCTAATCCATTACAGATCGAGAAAAAAAACCCTGACTTAGTGATTAAACCGCCTGCAAAAGGTTTACTTCGTAAATCAGCTTTCAATCCACATGCGAGAGCTGCTCAGAATTACAATATTGTTGAAGATTTAGCAATTTCCCCTTTAGCAATGTCGGCTTTGGAAGTTTTGCAATCATGTCCTTCCCAAAGAAAATTAATTTTTTCAGCCTTAGGAGCTATAGATCTCTAGGATTTGAACCTCATGATCTTCTATTTAGAGAATTTTACACCCCGCCTACCTCATCAAATGGCTTTTCAGATCCCAGTAATAGTAAAAAACAAGCAAATTTTTCGTATTGTTGTTGATGAAGGGGCTTCTACGTGTATTATGTTGGAAATCAC
The DNA here is from genome assembly GCA_034641835.2 of Pinus albicaulis. NCBI lineage: Eukaryota > Viridiplantae > Streptophyta > Pinopsida > Pinales > Pinaceae > Pinus > Pinus albicaulis. The sequence continues at coordinate 388,532,314 of CM076575.1, forward strand.
TTGGTTCTCCAACAATTAACCAATCACCAACTATTCTCAAAGATTTCGACGGAAGAGGTTTTCAGCCATATGGTATTTTACAAGATCTTCCAATAAAGGTTGAAGGCAAAATGGTTAATCTAGATGTGGAAGTGGTTGATGCCCCTCTAGATTACAACCTTCTCCTGGGTCGTAGTTGGTCTTACGCTATGACTATTTTTGTATCATCGATATTTCATCTCATCATGTTTCCTCATAAAGGAAAGATCGTTAAGATAGATCAGCTCTCATATTATTCGTCCGACCCAGCCTCTACTGATAGCATCCAACATATCGGAAAAACGACTATCCCATATAAGGATGTCAGAGTAGGTTTATTTAAATATTCTGGTTTACTAGGAACTTTTTCCTTGCCTCCTCCTAACGTAAAAACTCCTATCACTAATATCAATATGATTACATCAAGTACTATGTCCTTTGATGATCCTTGGATAGTACCTTCAGAATCATAATTGGATTCATTCGATGGCCCGATGCCTTTGAGTCCTTTTGAGTTAGCATATCAGCACGTACAATCATTTTCTGATACTCTTTCAACCGACTCTGATCCAGTGAATGTGATCAATCAGGAGTCATTTTCAATATCAAGTTTAGCTTCGACACCAATTCTGGATCCTGCTCAACAAGTATTCAATACTGATGAACATATTCATGAATTCTTGTCAATAGATGAGTTACCATGGGAAGATCTTCATCATAGGTCTTCGTTTTAACCTGATCTCAATCATTTTGAAAATGATTTTTCCTCGATTTTTACCATTGATTACGTAAAAGAACCTCAGAATCCTGTTTCGCATAATGATTCTGAAATGAATTTAGAAAAAAATTTTGCAACGGTTCCTCTTGACATTTCAGTTAAACCTAGAATTGTTGAAAACGTTCATATAGGTGCTTCTTGTACGCCATATGAAATCCAAGCATATAAAGCCCTATTTCAGGAATTCCGCGACATTTTTTCGTGGTCATATGAAGAAATGCCAGGAATCGATCCGTCAATTTTTGTTCACAAAATTAAGACGTATCTGGATACTAAACCCGTGAGACAAATATTACGTCAGAAACATCAAAGAAAATTTGTCGCTATTAAAGCCGAAGTTGAAAAATTACTTCATGCAGGTTTTATTTATCCGATCCCATTAACAGACTAGGTATCTAATATTGTCCTGGTTAATAAATCAAAATGAACAATAAGATTATGTATCGATTACAGGGATATAAATCGAGCTTGTCCAAAAGACAATTATCCAACCCCTTACATCGATCAAATTATTGACAATTGTGCTGGAAGTGAAATGTACTCATTCATGGATGGATTTTCTAGCTACAATCAAATAAACATACTCCCTGCAGATCAACCTAAAACAACTTTCATTTTTCCATGGGGGACTTTTTCTTATCGCAAATTACCTTTTGGCCTTAAGAATGCTAGCGCCACTTTTCAAAGAGCCATGTCTTATGCATTTCACGACATTAAGCACATTGTGCAGCCCTACCTTGATGATTTTCCTGCTCATTCTTTACGCAGAGCATATCATATTACTCATTTACGAGCCATCTTTATACGATGTAGGCATTATAAGATTCGACTGAATCCTCACAAATGTGTTTTCTGTGTACAATCCAGAAGATTACTGGGATTTATTGTCTCGAAGGCAGGCATTCATGTTGATCCTTCGAAGGTTGAAGAAATCATCAATTTTCCTCCTCCTTCTACTCTTCGACAACTCCAAATTTTGCAAGGGAAAGCAAACTTTTTATGATGATTCATTCCTAACTACGCCGAGTTAACGAAAGGTTTAACTAGGTTGTTGAAACAGAACATTCCTTTCTTTTGGGACAAGGTTGCTGATAGATCTTTTGATGCTCTGAAAAACACGCTGACCCATGCACCGTTACTACATCCTCCCAACTACAACCAAGATTACTTTTTGTACCTCGCCGCTTCCAATTCCACGATAGGGATGGTTTTAGTTTAGGAAGATGAGTTCCATAGTGAACATGTGATTTACTATCTTAGTCGGAACTTGCATCCAACTGAGATTAAATACTCACATGTGGAGAAATTGGCCTTGGCAGCTATTCAAGTTGTCCAACGTTTTCGTCACTACATACTTTACACAAAACGACAGTGATCTCTGATTGTAACCCTATGATGTACATTTTTACCAAACAATTGCTAGGGGCAAATACTCCAAATGGATTGTTATCCTGTAGGAGTTTGATTTGGAATTTGAAAAATCCAAATCAAAGAAATCATTGATATTTGTTGAACTTATGTGTGATTTCCCAAGTACTGATACATAAACTGTGGTAGAACAACCAATTGCGGATGAATCCTTGTTTCTTATTAGTACCATTGATCCTTGGTATGGAGATATTATTGTTTATCTTCAGACCCAATATTTTCTACCTGAGCTTTCAAAGTCGCAACGACGAAAAATAAGTTTCCAGTCTCAACAATATCATATTGTTGGTGACACACTATATCGTCGTGGTGTGGATTCCATTTTTCAACGTTGTCTAATTCACGAGGAAGCTGAAAAGGTTTTAAATGACTGTCACTCCAGAGCATGTGGTGATCATATGTCTGGGTACGCCACAGCCCAAAAGATATTGCGCACAAGTTATTTCTAGTCGTCAATTTTTAAAGATTGTATTTAAGCGGTCCAAAAATGTCATAACTGTCAAATATTCGCTCAGAAAATGTGTGCACCACATGCTCCTCTTCACCCTATAATTGATGTCAGTCCTTTTTCAAAATGGGGCATTGACTTCATTACATGTAACCCTCACTCAGCCGGGGGGCATGGGTATATTATTCTAGCAGTAGATTATTTCACCAAATGGGCCGAGGCAATGCCTACATTTGCGGCAGATGGAAAAACTGCAATTACTTTCGTATTCAATCATGTGATTTCTCATTTCAGTGTACCCCAATCGATAATTACTTATCACAAGAGCCATTTTCAGAATATCATGATGACCGAGTTAACATACCAGCTTGGCCTACGCCATGAAAGTTCTACTCCATATTATCCGTGGGCCAATGCTTTAGTTGAGGTGATTAATAAATTTTTAGTTACCATGATCAAATGAATCATTGGAATTCATAAGTTGAATTGGCATACCATGCTCTTTTCAGCACTTTGGTCATATCGAACTTTAGTAAAAACACCGACAGGTTTTACCCCTTTTCAACTGGTTTATGGTTTAGAAGTGGTACTACCCATTGAATGCGAGATACCGTCACTCCAACTAGCCATAGAGTTATTACCAGACACTTCTGAAGAGGAGAAATTTTTTTTTTACTTGGCTCAATTAGATGAGAATCGGCGCACTGATGCATTAGCTATCGAGTCTCATGCGAAAAGAATGAAAGCTCAGTATGATAGAAGTGTTACCCCTTGTAAGTTTTTAGAAGGAGACCTAGTTTTGATTTATGATCAAGCCAATGATAAACTAGGGGCTGGGAAATTTGAACCTATGTGGCATGGTCCTTACATTGTCAAGTGATAGCTTGCAAAAGGGGCTTATGAATTGATTTATTTTGACGGGGTCTCTTTAGGTAAACCCAGAAATGGACTTTGTCTGAAGAGATATTACGCTTGATTTTGTGTGGAGATCTTATTTGTATATTAGTTACTTTCTAGCTAGTGTGCTATAGATTAGAAACGTGTACCTAGCTTAAGTGTACTCTTACTATTTTTTCCTTCTTATCTAGATACTTTTATCGTAGATGTCGACGTCCTTTCAAACATATATTGGTTTTGCTGATGGCACTTGTCGTAGTACACGGAACATTTCTTCCACAGCTTGGGTTATTTACTCACCCACTGACGAGTTAGTATCAATGCATGGGGTAAGTCTCGGTCAAACGACGAACAATATTGCCGAATATAGTGCAGTTATTGAATTATTATCGAAATCCATTTCATTTGGAATTCGGAGTTTGATCGTTAAGTTAGATTCTGAACTCATTGTATTACAGTTAAAACGAGTATATGTCATTAGAAATCCAATATTATTAAGATTATTTTTGAGGGTTCGTCTTTTGGAATGAGAGTTCGATTATATTGAGTATCAACACATTCCAAGAAGTTTAAATACATTAGCAGACACAATTAATTCTAGTGTTATAAACAGACATTTGCAATAACAAAGCAATAAATCAACATTCGATAAACATGATTGGACAGATAATTGGAAATAATAGTATATCATAGTATAGATGTAGTGTTCAAAAAATAGTACATCGTCTTTGATCATAGGCTCAAAACGCCTTATGATCGAAAAAAGGTGATACAAAAAATGGGTCTACAAATCAATCATCCACTATCCGTGGTGACGATCATGATAATACACCATCGCTCGTGCCACCCTAGTCAAAAACCTCCTGAATGGACCAGGAACACCTATGACATATCTCTGTAGACGGAGCGGGATATCATCTATAGTAGTCTCAGGAATATCTATAGTGAACCGCTCTAGATGGTGCTCTAAGTCAGTCAGCATCTCTGCAGTCTAATCCTGTGGGGGTGGTGGTGGTGGTGCTGCATCCCTTTGCCTCTGGTCAAAGGGGCGGAGAATGGCTAGTCAAGTCGGACCCACATCTGCATTTGAAAATTTTGTTATCAGTTTTGGAAGATTTAAAAAAAAAAAAAAAAAAATTAGAAAGTAGAACATGTCAAAAGAGATTTTTTACCTGATTCATCCCACTGACTTCCTAGAGGAAGGGGCATCTCCCGGTCGCCACGAAATTCCATGCCAGCATAAGGAAAATCCTCTATAACAAAAATTTGGCGATCTAGCCAACGGAAATATGTAGAGGGAAATCTCGCAATCTCCCCACCCTCACTGTGGCAGGCCATCAGAGCAACCCAACGAACCATCCTAGGCTCTCGAGGTCGACCAACATCAACAGGAATATGTTGCGAGGCTAACATGGGGATCCTCTCTAGAGAAAATGTGACTACAATGGACCCATATCCAAAGTTGTTTAGATTTCCATTCTTTGCTCTGGTTAGTTGGCCTTTCACATTTTCCAACACAGCCTCACACCTGTTGAAAATGGTGCCTCGAAAGCAGTCTATTGCTATGTGCATCTGAGAACCAATGGCTACATGTAAAGCTGCACTTCCACACAGCTTGACGATGGTAAAAGCAATGAATTTAAGCTCGGGACAGATGATGGTTTTAATGTCAATTCGTTTGTCCCCGGGATTGGCTTTATCATTACAAAACTCCAATTGGAGGTTGGCAATAGACTAGCCACCTGGCCTAGCCCCAAAAAGAGATTGTGGTTCGCCTCTCTTGGACAAACCAATCAAAAAATAAATATCCTCCATCTCAATCTCGAGCCGGTGTCCTCCGATCACGAAGCATTCGTCTTGAACGTCCCATTTTCTTACCAACCAATTAAGAAGATCCACCTGAGCTCTCATGCCACTGATAGCCCAAAATTTGTAAAGCCCACATGCTCTCAAAGCTTGCAAAGTAGGAAGATGATTTATTTCTGCTTCATCTACCCCTTCGTGCTCCCGTTCATGCCAAATAAGAATTGTAGATATCCTACAACAAGTAAAATGAAGGATTAGAATCATTTTCAGGCAAAAAATTTAGGTAATTTAGGAAGAAAATATGTTTTTGAATTTGTCATGGTGCCTCCACACTTTACACTTAGGGAAAGTGCGTAGATGCGCATGGCCCCTGTGTTAAAAGTGTGGGGCCCTGACATTTTTCTTTGTAGAAAAATGTCGGGGTCCGCAGTTTCCCTTTGTCTTGGGTGCAGACCCCCGAGGGCGAATTTTTCAACATATTTTCCTCCCAAAAATGAAATTCTGACCCTAAATTAAAAAATTGAACGGATGAAATGCAGTATAAGGAGGTTTTGGATTACCTGAAACAGACGGTTTTCGATTCCGACGGTCGGTTTGCCCAGAATCTTCTCCGAAGCATTTTTTCCTAGAGCTCTAAAAACTTCACTCCAAACTCAAATGGTAAAAATGAACTTGAAAAACTCCTTTTTATAATTTTTTTCAAATAGATGAATTTTGAATTTGTTTATTTTTCACTTTAAAAAGTTATTTTTTCAAAATATTTTTTATTATTGAAACAGGTATGTTTAATTTTTAGATTTTTTGTGCAGAATAACGGATTTTTCAGGCAAAATGGTCATTTTTGACGAAGAGTAAACTTTTATCACTTTTTTGGGCTCTTTAAATTTTACGAAAAAGAAAAACCATGGAGTCCTATTTTAAGCCCTTTTCAGACTCTCTAAAAATGAAAAGATTGCCGAGTACTTGACTATTCGAACTCGTTAAAGTAAATGAACAGTCGTCCCTTCAGTATAAGTTTACCCCTTTTCCGAACTGAAATGGAATATTTATGAAAAAGGTATATGTTGACTAATCATGGTCAATAGAGTTCTCTCTTGCATTATTTTATCCTTTTTCAGGCCTGAGAGACTAAATTTACGAAAAATAACTCCCATGGAGTTTTCTTAAGTTTTTTTTCTTCTGACTCCCTAAAAATGAAAAACACTGAGTTTCTCCTATACTGGACTCGTTAAAATTTAATAGTAAAGGACATGTCAATTAAAAACAGGAACGAACCACTCCTTCTTAGGGTTCGATTTTAAACTAAGTTGGACTCATCCGAAGGATGAGCTTATAAACAAGAAAATGTTATCCTCCTCAAGCTTGTCAAAAATAAAGAGGTACTTGCCAGAAATGGTGGGGGAAAAGAGAGAAAAATAGATTCATTTGTTACACTTTGATTTGTAAAAGCATTATACCACTCTTGAACATGACACTTTCTGTTGCACTTCCACTTGGGTTGGGAAATCCTTTGTCTATCAGTTAATCAAACCACATTAAAAGTCTTTAGTAGGTTTCTGGGTATTAGCTTGGGGCAACTGTCACCAAACCATCTGCAATGTCATTATGTGTTCAAGAGGACAGTCAAACAAACCATTCATCTGCAACACTTGTCTCCATTTGCGTTGACCATCCCTGAGTCATTCCTTGCACAAAATTTTCTTCAAAACTTGATCTATGATTTCATGTCGTAAGCTTGCTTACGACGGATCACTTTCTATCGACGACAGCTCATCATCTAGGAAGTTGATCTACAATCCGTCAGTACCTTGGAATCTGCATGCCTTAATGGCAGGTTTCTCGCCTTCGACGACTGGTTGCATCATTGACCTTCGATCGAATGATTCCGTGAAATGTTCGACTTCAGATCACTTATTAACATTTCATGGATTGTACTGAGTACTTTGAGAGCCATTGTCATTATTGGTGGTTTCTCTCACACTCGTTAACAGTTCACATCATTGACTGGTAATCAAGTGGTTTCTACCATGTTTGACTTCAACACATTTAATTGCATGGTTAGAATCGTACTAGTTTGAGAAGCAGAAATCAAGACCCTGGATCTACTTTCCACCATCCAGGTTGCGAGGAGTTTTATCATTCATTATGCAGTAGACTATTCATTATAGATGGCTGCATCCATACTGTGTCTACATTATTGATGTAATATTAATATAATTTCTATATCAGAACAAGTTTAGTTAGTTTTTGATCTGAGTATGGGAATGCCTACCTTAGCAATGATGTATATACATATATTTGTTGCGTTGAATGCTTTTACAGGGTTCCGACTGGGGTGTCCACAGGCTGATCCTTGAAATGATAAAGCACATCACTCTTCGTATATTCTTAGACTTCGCACTTTAGGGGGAAATTTGTTACACTAAAATTTTTCACCATGACATTTTAGTACTCCCTTAGAAGTCTATAATATCCAAGTTCCTAAAATCAAGCCTTAAAACTAAGATAAAAGCTCAAAAAAGCCTTAAAACTCTGGTTCCGCACTTTCTCTTAGTATTGCCTGTGGTCTCGCACTTTTTGGCTATAAATAGTGCATCCCCTGTAAAATATTGAAAAAGGCACAAGTAAAATCTAGAAGCTCAGTTAAAGTCATTTTTGGAGGCTTCGAGAAACATTCCTGCGGTGGAAAGTCTCCTCCTTTCATGTTCATGCATCCCATCCAATAAGGAGCTAACCCCTTGATGTAAGGAACTAATCCCTTTGAAGGAGGATTCTATCCCTTCTTTTATGGAGTTGTAACTTCCTCTCTTTCACTATAAAAAGAGGCGTAGGGCAGCCTCAAAGGGTTACAATTGATGAGTTGAAGTTTTTAGTATTATTGGAGTCGAAGTGCTGTTGAAAATCATACCCTTTTAGCTGAGATTTTATGTGGGAAGGATTACATACCTGTATATATCTCGGTTGGAAGAGTTCAAGGCTTTTCATAGTAAAGGAAATGCCTATTCCGGACCCCAGGAAGACCTGTACAACATCAAGGCAGACACGATTGTAAGGCTCTTCTTATTCAAAGTTAATACAAGTAAATTCGTTTTTCTCAATAAGTTGTCAATTGATTGGTTTATTTTATGGATTCCTTGATCACCATAATATATATGATTTATGAATATATGCTATGAAGGTGCTATTTGATGTTTTCTTTTTTGTGATTTCAGATCTTCGAAGGCAACTCTTTCGGGCGACTGAAGGATTGCTACTACGAACAAGCGTTGGATCAAAGGTAGGATTGTTAAGCCTTTATAGCATTTAATTATAAATCGCAATATATCTAGAGAAAGATAGATTTAGTTTTATGTTTGTTGCTAGTTGTCCGTAGGACACTTGGGAGGTCTGTCTTGTTCGCAAGAATGACTTATCCATCCAACAACAACTTAAAGGAGGAAGAGAAGGCAAGATCTCAAGCTCCTAGCTTGTAGATCTGAAGGAGGGATCAGCCCTCAAAGCTCAGATCTTTTTGTATAACATATTGCAGCCATCTTTAGATCAGATCTAGCTTTAGATCTAGTTTCATATCTGTATAACCTAGCAGAAAAAGGATCAAATCCTAAGAGGCTGATTTTCCAAAGTTGTAGATCCGGAAAATCCTTTCTGGGTTATCTTGGGTTCCCATCGCATTGGCCAGACCTTGAATCTTGGCATCATCAGAGCTCCTAAGCTCCCTATATCTAGATTTCCTTTTTGCAACATTTTCATGTATATCAGCAGCAGAAAGGACATCGCAGTATTTCTTCCTGTATCTCACCAGTTACGTTGTACCTACATTGGCATGATTGCAGGGTGACTCTAGGCCATCTCTTGGGCTAGATCTACTCATCTTCTGTACATTGTGTAACTGATTCATCTCCATATAATAAATGGCTCAGCTTCTCTATAAATTCTGATGTTGTCTTTAGATCTATTGTTTTCTTAGTTTCAGTTCTTATATTGTGTTTTAGTATTACTACATTCTCCCTTTTGGGATATTACATTTGTATTAGAGCATGATCTCTGGCTCAGCTTGTGGACACTTCATATTTTTCATCAAAATAAGAAGCAGATAAATGAGATCTATCGTGAAGGAGGATAGTTTTTCCATTCCTCTCTATAGATCCAAGCAAGATCTCTCCAAGGAGGTCTATCAAATGAAGAAAGAAAGGAAAAGGAAGGATCCAAGAAGAAGATCTGAAGGGGAAGGTCCAAGAACTTCCTATCAGCAGAAAAGAAGACCGAAGAATCATAGATATCCTCATAGATCTATTATACCCTCTTTCTTTGAAGAATTTGAGAGGTATAGAAATGAAGAAAGAAGAGAACCTAAGACTCATGAGACTCTCAGTTTGTATCTTGAAGAGTACAAGGAACAGCCTAGAACTTTCAAAGAGAGTCTAACTCTCCAAGAATTCTTTGAACTCAAAGAATAAAGAAGATCCTATCGCAGCAATAGAAGAAAGAGGCACAATAGATTTTGTTTTCCTGCATTTGATGAATCTTCCACAAGCACTATTAAGGCTTGGAGGAAAGAGTTAGATACATTTTTCATGCTACATCATGTGGCTGAAAAAAAAGGTTGTCCAAATTGTAGCACTTCATCTTTTAGGTGAAGCTAATGATTGGTGGTTTAGTCACATGGAGCATGAAAAAGTGACTAAATATTCAGATTTCTTTCACAAATTGGGGAAGAAATTTGATGTGAATAATACAGAGATGTGCCACAAAGAGAAATTTCCTAAGGAAACAAAGAAGGATGTCAATCTTGTCACTCTGAACAAGAGGTCACTACATTCACTACCAGTTGCAGAAGTACTTGCATCTAGAGAAGAGACACTTGCAACCTTGCAAGATAGTGTTGATCTCTTAACACATAGAGTCCCATGCATGATTCAGGAGATGCATGAGGAAGAAGAGGAAGATTCCAGCACTAGTACATTGGTAGAAGAGCAGCCATCTCTCTTACCATCAGTTGGAGACACCATTTTCCAAGTTAGAGGAACTCTTGTGTTCTGGAAAGAGGTTCCCACACATTAGTTGATCCAAGGTATGCATGCACATTCATCACATATTGTTTCAGTATATATTATTGAAACTTATGGGGACATGCCATCAAGGCCAATGCATAACCAAGGGTTAAATAAAATTTTTGATTTGAAGCAGCAAACTATCACAGCGCAAAGGACCCTTGATCTAATCAAGGAGGAGATGAAAATCTATCCCAATTTGGTATTGATGGACTACATTAAACCCTTTGAGTTGAAGTGTAGAGTTTCAGACAATTTGATGAGCATGATCCTATGTACAATGATTGGTTATGAGATCAGTATTGTACCTTGATTTGAGATAGCATATGTATTACCCTGCAGATGTACAACATTGTCACTTAGTAGCAGTGATAATGAAGAGGCCCCATTATTTTTGGAGCATTCTGAAGGTAGATTCACTCATGAAGCAATGGAGGTTAAGATGATGAATGGTAGACATATTGAGATGAGAAATATTTTATCCTTTCTCGATGACACTTTCTCAATGAGCATTTCATAGCTCAAAGAGAGACTTCTACCTGCAGCATATCAAGAACCTCATTGGTTTTGGAAGGCCATGGATGAGAAGGGGGTCTCATTAAGAGATCTCATTGGAGGTGCACTTCAAAATTTCATGGAGTGCAAGGTTCTTCATCAGATTGGGAAGGATGGTATTCTACAAAGGGAGGATACCATGTTTATGCAGAAAATCATTCATTATCCACATTGGGATGAGTGGGTGAGGATGGTAAGCAAGGGGTTGCAATACCACCTGAAAATATATGAAATGGGCCAGCAAGAAGCTTGGTTACATTGGTTTCTCTTGGGTGAGTTTGGTTACTACCCAAAAGCTGCTATTTCTTTGATCCATGCCTTGAAAAACACTCATGTAATGAAGAAGGAGGCACAGTTGCGTTGGTTGCTCTTGGGTGAGTATGGTTACTACCCAAAGGTTCATATTCTCTTGTCTCATGCCTTGTGTATCAATAATAACTTACAACAAAATAAGGCATGTTCATCTTTGGAGTCCTTAAGAGAGTTTGGCCATCACATGACATCTCCCATGATTATGTGTTTTGTATTGTTTGTAATATGGCATAGTACTCTCATGATGTATGATAATGGAGTTGATTTGTATTGGGCTGGGATGACATTCTATATGTCCTTCAACATGTTGTTGTTACTCCATGAATCACATGATGATGTTAAGAGGTAGCAAGATCTCTTATTGCTTTGGTTGCTTTTGGGGGAGTTTGGCTTGCCCATCTTACATAGAGGAGATGGAGTATGGCAGCAAGAGGCCCTACTCTGGTGGTTACTATTGGTATAATATGGTTTGAAACTTTTCTTTACCCACATGTCTCCATTTATTCTTTTGAATAATGTTGGAATGATGCTTGGAACCAACAAGGCCAACAGGGCTAAAGGGGAGGGCATGTCAATGCTCAAAGTACTTCATGAAACATGGGATGAAGATATGTATTGTGAGATGGAGCTTTTCCTTTGTGGGGAAAACCACTTTATTTTATGTATCTCATGTATTGATGATGGTTTTTGACATCATATGGTTGTCACTTGGTACTTCATGGTGAAAGGAGGACATCTAACCATACAGTTGGAGGTCATTCTATGCATTTTTGAAAGACAACTTTGGAACCAAACATGCATGACACATTGCAGCAAATGGAGGAGGCATTATTTATGTGAATGCCATTTGGAAGGAAATGGATGTCTTATGCATCTACTTTTGCAGTTGCTTGAGGTCAACCAACATTTTTCCTGGGAGGACTGTAATATTCCCAAATTTTCACTTGATATTTGGAATATTAGAGTTCTTAATTTTCTTAATGAATTAAGTAAATAAAAGGGTGGAGGGACCCATAATCCTCAAGATGAATAAACATACACTTCTTTTGTTTCAATGTCGATTAATTAAGCCTAGATATACATAATGAGGTAGTGGAGAAACTACTAATGTGAATGGAATTGGATATCATGTCTCATTAATGAGATAGATCATGGAGGTTGAAGCCGTCAACTAAGATCATGGAAGGCATCTAATGAAAGATCATAGAGCATTCATGATGAAGTGATGGAGGAAGTTGTGCAATTAATGTGCACATGATGGAGAGGGTGTACATTGCACCTAGACATGATGGATGACTTGGAGAGATAGCGCAATCAAACATGGAGGATCATGTCCACATGCACAGTGCAATTTAGATGAGGGCCAAGGCATGGGAAGGCTCAAAAACTATATAAAGGAGATGAAGGCAACAATTAATAAAGGCTATTGATTATATATTTTGAGGTCTGTTTACTTCTGGAATAGTCATGTGACATTCCATGCTTTCTTTCGTTGTTTACCTAAGATTGCAAGTGATGTTTAGCACAGGGTGTTCCTGGTCAGGAATCCCTCCTCTTTCTTTGAGTAGCTCTGGAAAGGGGGTTGTACTTCATTCAACATCAGGCATTGGTGCCACTTATATTTTCCATCATCAGCAGAACGTCTACCTTCAGGAATTACGCAATTTCTGAAGATCAGTTTGGAGGTGGAGCTTGTCTTCAATATTTTAGCTGGAGAACCGGTGTAGGATTATTCCTATCACCTTGGTCTTGAAGATCAGCATTCCCAGAGATTCATTTCATATCTAGAATTAGGCCAAACATTATTGACCTCCTATTAGCAGTAGTCCCATCAAGGATTTTGTATTCCATCATTGCAGATCCAAAGGAGGAAGGAAGTTGCTAGCATTTCAGCTAGTAATCATGTGAGGGATCATCCCTTCACCTTGCCATCAGTATTTCCATCAGCCTGGAGCCTGTTGCAGCATATTTCAGTAGGAATAAATCCTCTCTCTCTTGTATAGCACAATTTTTGTATCATCTACATATTCAATCGCTGCAACTTAAAGGAGAACGAAGAGAACGCAAGATCTCAAGCTCCTAGCTTGTAGATATAAAGGAGGGATCAACCCTCAAATCTCAGATCTATTTGTAGAACATATTGCAGCCATATTTAGATCAGATCTAGCTTCATATCTGTATAACCCAGCAGACAAAGGATCAAATCCTAGGAGGGTGATTTTCAAAAGTTGTAGATCCAGAAAATCCTTTCTGGGTTATCTTGGGTTCCCATCACATTGTCCAGATCTTAAATCTTAGCATCATCAGAGCTCCTAAGCTCCCTAGATCTGCATTTCCTTTTTGTATCATTTTCATGTATATCAGCAGCAAAAGGGACAGCGCAATATTACTTCCTATAGCTCACCACTTACACTATACCTACTTTGGCATGATTGTAGGGTGACTCTAGGCCATCCCTTGGGTTAGATATACTTATCTTTTGTATATTGTGTAACTGATTCATCGCCATATAATAAAATGGCTTAGATTCTATATAAATTATGATGTTGTCTTTAGATTTATTGTTTACTTAGTTGCAGTTCTTATATTGTGTTTCAATATTACTGCATTTTCCCTTTTGGGATATTACATCTGACAAGATGTACGCTCCCTTGAGGAGGAAATGATTTATGATGTAAGGACCTTTCCATAATGTTTCAAACTTCCCAGGTCCTAAGTCCTCTTTTGCAACATTGTAGCAGAGGACTAACTCTCCCTCTGTAAATAAGCGAGGGGTGATGTTGTAGTCTAATGAAGCTTTTACCTCTTTTTTATATGCCTCATTATGTTGGAGCGACTCTCTTCGATCTTCATCGAAGAGTTCTAACTATACCAACTGTTGCTCTAAAGGCTGAGTATCATCGAGGAGTTCGATCACTACGTGTAAATTGGGTATTTAGTGTTCAATGGGAATTATGGCTTCTACTCCGTACAGTAGATGGAAAGGTGTAAATCCGTTTTAGGTTTTAACTGTCGTTTGATATGCCCACAGGGCTGAAAAAACCATATGGTGCCATTTTGTTTTATGGTTATTTACCATACGATGTAACATTGTTTTAAGTAATTTGTTCATAGATTCTACCTGTCCATTGGACTGAGGGTAGTATGGTGACGCGAATTCATGTGTGAATCCTAGGTGATGAGACAACTCCTGTAATGTATTTCTTCCCTGTAAGTCATAGTTTTCAGCGATGAAGCATCGCATGAAACCCAACATGGACTGGAATTGATGGATGTTGGGACAATGGTGCACATGGTGGTTGCTTCAACAAATCTGACATATATGTCATTGATGTTGAACTAAGTTTCTTTGGGCAACGTGAGGGACCTGGTACCAATGGTTAAATGCCCTTAATTTAGGACACTATGTGACTAAGTCATCAGGCTCGTCGTGCAGTGCGCAAACTGGGGCCTGCTGAGTGGCATTTTTTTTCCTTCTTTGGTCCATTGGGGTGACTGTGTATGAGCAATATGTAGGCTCCTCTCATAGGTACAATATTTTTCTAGGCTCTCCATTGTCCATTTTCATGGGTGGCTCTGAGGGGTCATGTTGGTAAGATTTCTCTATGGCTTGCAGGGCATTCCTATATCATGGCATATGTGGGAAAGGGTGGGTATAATTCCCATAACGGTTGCATATGGCGTATGCATGATTGGTGTGCAATGCTTTCCCTTGGTATTTTGTGGTTTGTTCCTTTTTATGGGAACTTGAGGCTGCGACATTTCTTTCAATGTTTAGAAGAGGTTTTAATTCATCTAACTCTGGGAAAATATTAGTAGGATGGCCTACGATGTCACATAATGCGCAAGGTTGTAATTCCCTAGGTATTTTTTGGGTTTTTTATTTTCTTCCCTTTTTTGTTGGTTTTCTTGGTCGCGTTAGCTGGCGCTTCTACGGGTGTTTCATTAACCGTTGTGGCTTCCTGAGGGTGATAGGGGTTATCCCTATAGAAGTGATGTTAGGACTTCCTAGCATGGTTGGTGGGACCAAATACCACACAGGTATTGCGAATTTCGTGTTTGGCAATGCAATAATTTCCAAGACATGCTTTGACACAAAACCAGGTGGGGGGTATAAAAATGGGGCTTGTGCGATGGGATAGGGTAATAATTTCATGCCAGTGGCTTTAGTCTCCGTACTACTTGTTTCCATATCCAGGCTAGTTTCAATGTTTGATGATAACATCATGCACACTGGCGCCCCTGTGATTTATAGGGTTCCCTCTAGTATGATAGGGGGATCTCGTAAGAATGATCCTAGAATCGATGATGGTTTGAATTTCCCGAGGAAAAATTCTTGATACCGCGTAAGCAATTCCATAGTTATGTCTACATAAGGTAAAATGGCATCGAGAGACATCATGGGTTTCTTATCATAGTATGTAATTTGGTCGATGGTGATGATTCGATCTTCATAGGGGAACATCATTACCTAAAATACAAAGGATGTTATTGCAGTCATGGCATACATATAACTCTGCTCGAGGAGTATATTGTAGTTTAGTTTCACGTCCAAGACTTCAATGTCTATAAGTACTATCCTTATAGCCAAGTTTACAGGGACATTCTAATATAGACCAATGGGGGCTGAATTTTGACTATTCTCTAAGCATGATGTCGGATGGTTGCAGTTCAGGTGATCCCAACTTCTCCCAAAAGGATTTCGACATGATGCATGTAGATGCTCCTTCGTAGATGCATCGGTGTATGGTGATGTTCTGGACTGACATTGGTATTTGGAAGGCAGCCAGAGAAGGAATGTTGGGGCTTGCTTTGTCTATTTCAAAAGCCATTAGTCGTGAATCAGAAGGGTCGATTTCACCTAATGTGGAAAGTAGGAATTTCCATTGTTTTGGGCATGATTGTAGGACTTCTAAGGCTGACATGGCAAAGGGTGATTGTGCTAAATCATCCACTATGGTGTAGTTATCGGTAGCTTTTGAATGGTGTCCTACGTGCTTAGTTGGCCCCTTGACCATTTTTCAAAGGGGCTCTATAGTTACTTTGGATATGGTTAATGGTGTAGTAGGTGCACTCGTGCTTGTACCTGATAGGTTGGTGTCCGGAGGGGCATCATAGTTCCTATTCCTTGTTTGGAAGCACATTTCTTAGCCAGTCATGTAAATTTTGTGGCTATCGCTTCTGGTATCATTTTGGGATGGTCGTTTTTGTTGGGTTTTAACCACTCCTTGGTGGGGGAAAGGGTCTTGCATTACACCAAGTTATTGGGTAGGTCCCCCTTATCTGCAGTTACCCTAAATTTTTTCTAGTTTAGGGAGTTTGGGACAGTGGTGAGTCTCATGGCTGTACTCAGCACATATGGCACAAGAATGGTTTGTCCTTAGACTGGACCTCTTTTTTTCCCTTGGGAGTTGTTTTTTGTCTCCTAATTTTGATTTTGATTGGGGTTGCCCCGAGACTGATATCGCGAGGGGCGTTGCTGGTTATTTCCCCCCTGTCTAGAGTCTCCCTTTTGTTTATTCCTAAGCTTCTTTTTTGCAGTTTTAAGAGGGTTATTGTGGTTCTCTTGGTCATAATATTGGCACTGCTGATCCTGGGAAGGTTGCACTAAGTGCACCGGTGCGTTGTTTTGCGGTGGTGTATTTTGTGTGGGGAAAGCGGAATATTGGTTTTCTTGTCCCTGATTGGTGTAATATTTTTGGGGGGGGATCTCTTCCATCATCATTCCTAGCTGAATAATGGGTCCCCTATGAGGGAAGGTACAAGCCTCCCTCCTATTAGTGATATGGTGACACCCTATTCACCATATTCTACAAAGGTGCAGATTACATTTGGTGGTATCCAGGTTGTGTCATGTTCTAGGTATAATCGTACGAACATCCTTGGTACTAGATATTGCTTCCTAGGTGACCTTAAGTCAATGACGCGATTAAGTCGCCTACGGTTTCTATGTCCCCACGTCTTTTGAGATATCCGTTGTGAGAGTTTTCAAAAATAAGTCCAGCAAAACTCTATCGTTGAGTTTGTCTTTACAAAACCTACGATGTCACCACCATTCATGGAGATGGTATGATATATGGGTGGTTGGTATTTTCCTAAAATGATTCATCAATTCCATCCTTGAATCATGGTGGATGGGTAGCTGAAAATAAGTGAGGAATGCGATAGAGAGGGCGCTAAAGGTTCCATGCGAATCAGAAGGCTTCTCAACATACCATTTCGTTGCAAGCCCTATTAGGGTGCGTTGAAATAATCTCAGTCGAAGAGTATCATCAATTATACTATTTGACAAACACCATAGGTGGAAAGTCGTAATATGATTTCCAGGGTCTTCCACTTGCTTCGCTTTGAATTTTGGTATATCTGAGGGGAGCTTCGTGGGCATGGGAGGCCAATTAAGGCTATGTAAAATGGGGTTATTGGTTGACTTTGATAGATCTGGAAGGTTTGGTGATGCCAAAAAGGGTAACTGAGTATTGACTTCCATTGTGTATTGTGGAAACATAGGTGTCTGAGTGTAATTTTTTATGGGGGGTGCCTAGGGAATATTTCCCTATGGCATACCCTATTGAATGTTTTGTGGATTCCTTGAAGGGGTAGTGCTCATCCGCCCCCTGGGGGATGTGGGGGGAGTCACGTGTGGTGACCCCACTAGTGTGGTGTTGGGTGACCCTTTGGGGTTTCCAATCACAGATGCCTTGATAAAGCATGAACCGATAATGGTGGCGGTGTGTCATCTTTGATGCCTAAATGGCGAAATACCTGACACTCCTCCCTCTAATGGGGGTAGGTGCAAAAAACGTCTAGATCGATGAGGTCCCGTTGGGTCTGCTATGGTGTCGGCTAGATTAATCTTGGTAATATTTTTGGTTTTACTAAGGGAAGGAATATTTTTATCAAAGAAAATATGATCACATGCTTAAAAAAAGCGAAAAAATAAGAGGTAATTTTTCCTTTAAATTAACGTTATGTGATCAAGCAATCAAAAAATATGGTTTGGTTGTTTTTCGTATGATACTCAAAAGCCTAAATAGACCTAATTTTCCTTACATTCTCAAATGTAACTAGGCCTTGCAAATATGTATTTTGATGCGTATTGGGGCTAACATCCCAAAAGAACTGGCGACGCCTTCCAGCAACCGAAGAATCAACCAAGGTAATCATAGGAGGATATAGTGTTGCCTGCATTGTTACATATAGGGAAGGATGCCCTAGTTTTGGCCACTAAATTACCGTCGTCCCACGTGAGCGTTCGAGTCTTGAGCTTCTTGGTATTCATCTACCGGTACCAGGCACTATATGGGTTAGGTAGCCCCAAAAAGTGTTGCACACATTGGGCCTAAGCTTAACACCTTCTAAAAAGGGTCTCTAGTAATGCTCAAGTATCTGTTCCATGGGCGGATAGATGGATTTTAAGCTCCCTAAAAATTCAACATATATGTTTTAAAATGTAGAATGACCATGGTAGCTTATTGGATTCCTACCCCCGATGGTCCTAACCTAAACTATAATTTATTTTGTGGCCCCTTGTGGGGATAATTTAGTGAGTTCAATTAGTGATTATTTTTAGAGAGTCTCAATTTTCTTATGGTGTGCCTTGGTGAAGTAACTGTAAGAAGAGGAAAATGGTCCCAACACACTAGGTGCCTTTTGGTCTAATGCTTACCAATTCTTTGTGTGTGCTTTGGAGTGTACAATCACAAGTGTTATGAGACATTGATATGCGTTTATCCTTTACAATCCTTTTCTAATTACGCTATGTGTGATTGTTCCTTGCAAAAATAAACGATGTGCGGATTATAGGCTGCTTACACCTTTCCTAGTTAAACTAATTTTTCACTATAGGGAGATGGAAAATTGTCTTAGGAAGGAATTCATATGCATACCCAGGCTAACCGTAAGGTGCAAGGGTGGAAAATATTACTTGCTTTCTTTTCAACAGTTTGGTCGTGGTCCTAATTCCTAATGCAAAAATTGAAAAACAAGAATTAGCTAAGGATGTGTGGATGTATGGGCCACTTAATTTTCTACTAATTACTCTATGTGCTCTGTATCTTTTACTAGAAAATCATTTGTTCGGACAACATATGTGGATTGAAGGCCACTTAATTTCCCTTACTTAAACTATGTGTGATTTGCAACAATAAAAAACTAAAATTTAAACAACTTAGTTTCTAGGATAAACTATAGCAAATAAGTGTCCTAACCAGTCATGAAATACCATAGCACAATGATGTAAGATTTCTTATGGGTTTCCAACACCTTACAACTACAAAAAAATGAGAAAATAGGTGAAAATTGGGCTTACTACCTACCGTGCAGGTTATCTTCCCACAGGTGCGAAGATCTGCGCGTCTCTCTAAAGAGAATGCGTGCAATTGGTAGAAACTGAAAAAATATACCTTCTTTGAGAAAAATGTCTCCCTGAGGGTGACTAAAAGTGCTGAGAGGAAGAAAGAGTGGTTTTGCAGCAATTCTGAGCATGAAAAAGGACCTGCATCAACAACAATTAACTCAAAAGAAATAATCTAGTGGAGTCGACATTCCTGTGGTAGTGTATTTGGTGCATGGGCGGACAAAATACACTATGCTTAATAGGGAGGTTGCTTTCCTACAAGCAATTCATGGGTCTAAGTGGTTTTTCAAACGTCAGTGGAACAAGTTCAACATGTAATAAGCTAAGTTAAATGGAAACATTGCATGCTACATAAACAAAGAAACAAAAACAAAACAACATGAAAAATAAACACGCTAATAACTCAACAATGGGGAGATTTCTCCCTTTATTAGGTGCTGGTGGCAGTAGAAGATAGAGTGCTAAATATCTTGTAGTGGATCCTTCGAGCTACGGAGCTCCAATATCCAAGACAAGGGGGTCTCTTCCCCTCAAGTTTTCATCAAGCCTTTCTTCCTTCTCAAAGGATGCTAGATCGATGGAAACATGGTGAACTCTTCTCTCTTGGATTGAGGTGTTGGATGGCCAACAAATGAATCCTTCCAATCCTCTTCACTACAAGGAAAAGACCCTTTAGCGGAGGTTATATAGGAGGTTTTTAGTGTTATAAAATTGGCCAAAATTGTCAAAAAAACATTTGCTACAACATCTGTTTATGGTTACGGAGGTTTTGGCGGAACTTTTAACTGAAATTCAACACAACTAAAAAAACTAGGCGGCCGGAGGTTATTACGGATGTTTTTTTCAATAGTGCGCTACTAAGGTTTCAACGCATCGGTGCGTGTCATCTAGACAGTGGCCTCTAGGTGGTCGAAGGTTCCTACACCGGGCTGTCAAGGTATAAAACCGCACCAGGCGCAGTGTTGGTGATACAATGCACGGGGACGTACCAATTGGTCTTGGGATTTGTGTGGTGCCCATAGGTCGTCTCAATGCACCGGTACGTAGACTTATAGAAATTCACTAGTGCGCTGTATCAAAAAAACACACTGATATTTATAATTGATATTTGTATTTGTGCGGTGCCCACACGTCGTACAAATGCATCGGTGTGTAGTCTCACATAAAAGCACTGGTGCACAGCATCACACAAACGCACTGAGATTTTTAATTGGTTTTGGTATTTGTGCGATGCCCATAGGTCGTAGAAACGTACAGTGCGCTGAAGCATATAAACGCACCAGTGTACAATGACTGGCATGCACTGATGTTCATTTTTTATTTTTTAGAAACATCAACCTGTGATAGTGCAATTATTGTGATTTTTCTAAATTCATTATTCATCAAAAGTCGACACATCTTATAACAATATTCATATTAATTAAATTTTTATTAATGCATTTGAATGTGATGTTTGGATTAATTTGTTATATCATATCATAATTATTGTGATTTTAAAAATTCATTATTCATCAAAAGTTGACACATATATCTTATAACAATGTTCATATGAATTAAATTTTTATTAGTGCATTTGAGAATGACAATGGAGAATGCAATAGCGACAATGGAGAACACAATAAAATAAATTAAAACATATTTTATTATATATATATATGAATAAGATAGTCTTTTTCATACAAAATGGGGTAGTTAATTGTATCCCTTTGCCTTTCAATTGGGACACTATGTCCATTACATTAAACAAAATGTCTGATTTCACAAACAAATATTTCAAAAAATACAATGCCTTGCTTTGATATCCAAACATAGTGATCATCATTCTTCGCTTGAACTGTTGTCACTGCTAGAGCTACTTCCATGACTTAGGTTATTTTCAGGAATGTTTTTTTCACGATGTTGATTGTTTTCTTCTTCTTCACCTTCCATCTACAAACATAAAAATAAACTGAAATGAGTGTATATACATTGGTGAGAATAATGAAAATTGCAATATTAAATAATATACATCAATGTAAATCGAAAATAAAAATGACGTACCATAGCAACAATTGACTCATAAACTATACACATTCTTTCAAAACCATGTACCATGCCATATTTCAAAATTTCATCTGTTGGCACAATTCCATACTTTGTTTCCTACAAGTTTTATACCCCATAAAAAATCATATATTTAGTATAAAAGATTTTTTTGTTCTATTAATTATAGACGGAGCTAACTAAAACAAGATTGATAGATGCTTACAAATTTCACAATTAATTTTTGATATGCCAACATATACTCACAACCCATATTTAACCCAATTTCAATCAATTCGTCTGATGGTTCTTATTTGTGTGTTAGCACTCTCTGTATGTTAGCACCTGTTTGAAGACATTTTATGATGATTTTTGTAAAACAACTTAAAAAATACAAAAATGAAATCTAGTTAAGTTGTTATAAGTAAGTAACAATTACTCACAAACTTAGATATCAATCCTTTTCTTCCTTGTCGTCCTGTTTTATGTGTTGAATGGGTTCCATTTTCTTTTCTTTTTTGCAAGAAAATACTTCAAAATTAATATTTAATGCTAGTTTTTTTATTTATTGTACCTAATGATCGAAAAATTCAATGATTACATATTACATTTGAAGCATGTTGTTGTCGAGATGGCTCCTCCTGCAATGCAATTTTGTCCATTTCTTTGACCATCTCCTTGTACACCTTTTTGGATATTCCTACTGGCATATTTCTGATATCAACTCATTCATCTTTTGAAATTTTCATAATCTTCCTGAAAATGTAACATGACAATAAAATATTTAATTTTTATATTGATATATGAAAAGTAAATACAACAAAAATGATATTTATAAATAATTCTAAACAAACATTTAAAGGAATATTACTTTTTCATTCCTTCTATTTTTGCTATTAAAAGTCTGACATGTCTCATTGACCAATTCTCTGGAAACTCTTCCTGTAGTTTAGATAAAATTTGGTTCTTGGAAAAATTGGATTGGTTTTTGTATTTTAAGTGGAAAGAATGTCTATACATTCATTTCACTAGATCCCTCAAACTTTTGTAAAAAAATTTCCGCCTTTCGTTAACCTCCAGCACCACTCCAGATGAGCTAAGGAGCAATTCATTTTCATTTGCATGTTCGATTTTTTTTCTTTCCTTAGAACAACATTCCTTTTCTGAGTTGTTGATCCCTGTAGAACATTAAACAGATATGAATTAATAAATTGTTTGACACATGTTATCTAATAATTTTAAGTATATTATTAATGAAAAATAAAAAAAGAAACTCATATTGGATCGATAGTATTTTTTCATTTATCTGATTCATCCTTTTGCAATTTTTCCATCAAGATTCTACGCTCTTCTAGTCCTAGATCAGAAATAATCTTATTGAGCTTCATCATTTTGTGGCTCTGCATGATACACAGTAAACAATACATATTAGTTAAACTTAAATAGAGTTCAAAAATAATATTTTTTGTAAATAATTTACAAATAACTTGCCTTTTTTTCTTTTCTTGATGTGTTGTCAGTATTTTTGTTACTTGATCTCTTGTCAGCCATTTCTTTATCAATCTGAAACATGTACCATATCATTCATTAATATATTTATAAATAAATTGTCAACTTTTCAGGTAAAAAATAAATCTCAAGAAACTGGTGCGCCTTTCATGATGTACGCACCGACGTTGGTGCGTGGGGGTATTATAAATGCATTGCACAAACAATATAATAGACCGTACGGTGCTATCCTCGTAACATAGCTCACTGGTGCCCCATTTTAGATATGGTGCACTGATTTAAAAAAAATTGTTTTTAAATTTTTTATTACACAGTACTTGCGCGGTGCACTGTGTAATATAGTGCACCGGTGTGCTATGTTACGTAGGGTGCACCGATAAAAAAAAATCATTTTTTTTCAAAAATTCACGTAAGGGCCAACATGGATTGGGATCTGACTATGCAATTCATCCTATGGGTTGGATATCAATCTAAAATGAAAAGCCCTAATTATGAAATCACAGAAACGGGGAGAAGAAAGCGCATAAACAAAAAAATGAAGGGCTTAGGGTAAAAATGGATAAAACTACAGAAAAAGTAAAAAAAATAATCAAATTTAATCACGAGATTGTTGGAAATTATATGCTATAGGGTTTGAATCACCAGAGTTTTGCATTCTAATTGCATGAATACTTCTGTTCGAACATATTTCATTGCTCCATAGTGCTCTCGTTCTCTCTTGCTCCAGGTATGTCTCTTGCAAATATCTCAATGAAAATTTTAGCAAAAATAGTGAAATAATGAAAATTGTTTAGTATTTAAAGAATTGTTTTATGAAATTACATTTTCGAAAATATTTTGCCTCCCATTTTTCAATTTGCCGCTTTTTTCACTTAAAGAAAATAGAGTTGCGCTTTTTTTATTTGCGGTTATTCGTCATCGGTGCACTCTTAATAGCAACGCACCGTTGTGTCCATTGGTGACACGGAACCGATGCATAGTAACTAAAACACACCAGTGCGTAGTAATTAGAACGCACTAGTGCGGTTATCTATACATTAGCACTGATTTGTGGTTGAGGCACCGAAATTACTTTTACATGTGTACACCAAAATTAGACATGTTGGAAATGTACATTTTGCTGTGAAAACCTTTGGGCCATTTATTTTCAAAAATACACCTCTTCTTCTTTCAGAAAAAGAAATTTGAATCTTTCCATAACCTGCAACAAGAAAAGGTGCCCCATGATCTGCTTGCTCATTTGTAAGTTCCTCCTCCATCTTGGCATACAATTTCCTCTTTTATCCTTTGTGATTTCTATCTTAATCTTAACAAAATTTATACAATCTTTTTTTTACGAGAAAATGACCTTGAATGTTCTAGGAGCAATGACAACGAGTCCTTCATTCTGCATTTGTTAGTAGAAGAAGACCGATTTTCAACTAGACGATGCAGTTATTACATGTGGAGGCAATGATTTCCTCTAGAAAATGAGTATAGGGTTGAACAGAGGAAAGACATTGCAAAATGGGCTATCACATTAGCTTTTCCAATGGGAAACTGATTTACAGGTGGAAATATGGTAGCTGCAGTTATCTATGCTTTTCTTCCCATAGAAATGGTCACTGGATTTCCATTTATAATAAAAGAAGACTTTTTACTGGTTTTGTCCAGAGAGAGCATCATTTTCAATAAAAAATGGAACCAGTGAATCCTTAAGTGTATCCCATTCGCATTTTGTTCAAAATTTTGTTCTTTAATAAGTGCTAATTCACCTATACTTTTTAAAATTTGGATTTTTGGGTACCTTCCATGTGATATTCCTCGTTATCCATAGGACCACAGCTCATACAAGTTGGAGATGCCATTCAGGTTCAATTGAAAGTCGAAGATGTGATTTTATGCGACTTCAGTTTTGCCGGTAAAATTTTATATAAGCCAACCAAAGCTCGCGCAATACTCCCAGCTGCTTTTAAATGTATTCTAGAAAATATTTCCCTTCATGGGACCTACCAACCTGATCAACAACGTCAATTTATCTTTCTCTGTTGTCCTTATGGGAATGATAATCGTTCCCTTCATGGTGTCTCTTGGCTTTATCGACTGCCTCGATTGATCTTTCTCTACTGTCCAATCTTTCCCTACCATCCTTGTAAGAATGAGAATTGTTACCTTCATGTGATCTCTTACCCCGTTCAAGAGACTCAATTGATCTCTCTCTAACATCCCTTAGCGAATAGGACTCCTTTCTTTCAAAGGACCGTTTCACCTTGCTAGTCACCAGAGCGTTGACAGGTATTTCTCTGCCATTAGCTCTGCTCTCCCTTTCTCCATAATAGGACCTCTTAACCCTATTGTCGGCCTCAATCGAATGCTCTCTGCCATGATCAAGGAAATACTTACCCTCGTGACCGTCCTCTTAACCCTATTTCCGGTCTCAACTGAGCTTTCTCGACCGCCCTTCTCAGATTTTTCATAAATATTTTCTCCTTTTGTACTCTGTCGAGATCTGTAGCCGTCTGCATCCCTGTAAGCATATTTGTCCATCTTTCTATTTGAATCATTCATTTACTCTGCTGTAAACTTATCAGCCGAAATTCGAACTCTCGTCTTTTCGAACACTCATCTCCTCAAAAAAATTCTTGCCCGCGATTTGAAACCTTCACTTCTCCAATACTGCACTTTATAGAATAAATTTTCGTTCTTAGAAAATATATTTCAATGACATATCTAGTTCGCGTGAGCTTTTATTTAACCTCGTTCCGGTGCGCGGGGTATTATAGGCGCATAGGTGCGGTTTCATAAGATTGTGGTTTATGTTTTGGCGCAGTGTTTTATGACGCACCGGTGCAAAATAGTTGTGAAGCACTGGTGTGTTACAGTACTAAGACGCACCGGTGTGGGTTATGATGATAAGCGCACCAGACAAAAAACCAAGAACCTCCGCTAGAAATGGTGTACTGTATAAAGTTCTTTTTTTTGTATGTAAGTTCATAATAAAATAATGATAATTCTAAAGTACATTAATTTATTTTCATTATTTTCTAAACTTTATTATGTTACAAAAATTCATATTATTCTAGATTTATTATTTTATAATTATTTACAAATTTACAAATTTTAATAAAATCATTTCACATTAATACAATTAAAATTTTACAAATATTTTACATACAATTACAATTAAAATCACAATCAGAATTACAATTACAATTACAATTTTACAATTTCACATACAATTACGATTAGAATTCCAAACAATTTTAGATTTTTACATACAATTACAATCATTTCACAGTAGTACAATTAAAATTTTACAAATATTTCACATACAATTAGAATTAGAATTAGAATTACATTTACAATTACAATTACAATTTTACAAATATTTTACATACAATTACAATTAAAATTAAAATTACAAATACAATTAGAATTTTAGAATTTTACATACAATTAGAATTAGAATTACAATTTTACAATTTGTCATATATACAATTACAATTAAAATTTACAAATATTTTACTTACAATTATAGTTAAAATCACAATTACAAATACAAATACAATTTTACAATTTTACATATAATTAAAATTTCAATTTCAATTACAATCACGACATAATATTTAATAAATGTCATGGTAATTTAATATTAAATTAATTAATAAACATCACGATCATGATAACCATCGTACAAACATCATATTTGACTAAAAAACACATTCAAATTGGCTAACATCATCGTTATCATGTTCATATAACAAAACACAATTAGCATTGTATAACATCATCACAACAGAAACATCAAATGAACATATCTAACATGACCTAACAATATACACATCATGATGATCACCAACATGTAAATTAAGTACAACTACAACATGAACATAAAATACATGGACCATATACATATATATATATATAACTAAATCCGTATATCGAGCTCTGTAGCCATCTGCATCCCTGTAAGCGTATTTGTCCGTCTTTCTGTTTGAGTCACTCATTTTCTCTACTATAAACTTCTCAGCCGAAATTCGAACTCTTGTCTTTTCAAACCCTCATCTCCTCAGAAAAATTCTTGCCCGCGATTCGAACCCTCCGCTACTCCAATTCTACACTTTAGAGAATAAATTTTCCTTCTTAGAAAAGATATTTCAATGACATACCCGGTTCACATGAGCTTTTATTTAACCCTGTTCTGGTGCGCGGGGTTTTATAGGCGCATCGATGCGGTTCCGTAAGATCACAGTTTATGTTTTGGCGCAGTGTCTTATGACGCACCGGTGCAAAATAGTTGTGAAGCACTGGTGCGCTACAGTAGTAAGTCGCACCAGTGCGGGTTATGATGATAAGCGCACCGGATGAAAAACCAGGAACCTCCGCTAGAAATGGCGTACTGTATAAAGTTATTGTTTTTTGGTATGTAAGATCATAATAAAATAATGATAATTCTAAAGTACATGAATTTATTTGCATTATTTTCTAAACTTTATTATGTTACAAAAATTCATATTATTCTATATTTATTATTTTACAATTATTTACAAATTTACAAATTTAAAAATTTTAATAAAATCATTTCACATTAATACAATTAAAATTTTACAAATATTTTACATACAATTACAATTACAATTACAATTACAATTTTACAATTTTACATACAATTACGATTAGAATTCCAATTACAATTTTAGAATTTTACATACAATTTAAAATTTAAAATTACAATCATTTCACAGTAATACAACTAAAATTTTACAAATATTTTACATACAATTAGAATTAGAATTAGAATTACATTTATAATTACAATTACAATTTTACAAATATTTTACATACAATTACAATTAAAATTATAATTACAAATACAATTAGAATTTTAGAATTTTACATACAATTAGAATTACAATTACAATTTTACAATTTCTCATATATACATTTACAATTAAAATTGCAATTACAATCATTTCACAATAAATTAAATATTACAATTACAATTAAAAGTTTACAAATATTTTACATACACTTATAGTTAAAAATACAATTACAAATACCAATACAATTTTACAATTTTACATACAATTAAAATTTCAATTTCAATTACAATCACGACATAATATTTAATAAATATCATGGTAATTTAATATTAAATTAATTAATAAACATCATGATCATGATAACCATCGTACAAACATCATATTCGACTAAAAAACACATCCAAATTCGCTAACATCATTGTGATCGTGATCATCTAACAAAACACAATTAGCATTGTATAACATCATCACAACACAAACATCAAATATACATCTCATGTCATATAACTCATGCTATCACATACACATCTATCTGCAAGTTGCACATTAAATGAACATATCTAACATGACCTAACAATATACACATCATGATGATCACCAACATGTAAATTAAGTAAAACTGCAACATGAACATAAAATACATGGAATATATATATATATATATATATATATATATATATATAACTGAATAATGTTAAAAATATACCACTGTAATATAAATGTCATGGATCAGTTGGTGGTATAACATCAATAGCAATACTAGTTAAGGCCAGCCCAGTCAATGGTGCAGCCTCAACAGTCGATGGTCCAGCCTTCTCATGATCATGAGTACTATTGGATGTTGCAAGATACTGACTGGACGTGGCCGATGGTCCAGCCTGATCTCCATGATGACTGCTACTAGATGCTAGTGGAGGCTTTTCATCTAGCGCAACGCGAGGTGAATGATAATGAGATGATGAGTTGCTACTCGCGGACTGTCGATCATGTGATGCATCTCGACCATGCCTATAACGTGCAACAATCGTCCTCAACCGCATAACTAAGGTCGTATCTCCTACGATATGTCACATCAGGTTGTACATGTCACGCGACATGCCTCTCCACATCTGTAACGGTCTACCATCGGCCTGTATGTCTCTCATATGAGTGAGCCTGATGCCCGCCTCAACAATCAATGCAGTGAGATGGTAACCCAACTCCATCCTGTATCTAGTATCAAGTCGACCGCGCCTAGCAAAAGGTAGTACCAGCACACCAGCAGGAATAACTCTCTCTGCACCGGCCTCCTGATGATCCTTGGCATCTGGCATGCCCTGTTCGTCATCAGGATCCACACCTGGATCATGTGATGGTGTCGGCATGTCCTCGCCATCAAAAGACCCAATGTCTACAAAATATATACAAGTACACAACAATAATTAGACAATTTCATTACACAATTTAATAAAATAAAAGTTAAAGAAAATGTTAGAATAAATTTAAATAAAATAGTAATATTACCTCTATCATCTGGTGGCTCATCATCTGTGAAGAGGATGTTTGCACACCCTTTCCAATCCGATCCAGCATAAGGACAGGGGACCATAATGAATGGATGCAGATCGTCAACATTGGCTAGCAACTCCAGTGCATCATGTGATATCCTCGCTGGAAACAGTCTCGCCCCTCTTGGGCATCATCTTCCCCCACATGTGAATATGTGCCTCAAAAATCGGCCTACGAGGCTACCGAGAAAAAGTAGGCCTCGTCTCTGGAAACCTCTCAAAAATTAAACAAAAAAGCTCTGAAGCAGAAGGGAAGTTGACCCTCCCTTGTCCATGAGCACGACATCTATCTAAGGTTGTACAGAACTGCCACAAAAAATGGCATACCATCTGACAAGTCGTGGCTCATGTACTAAATAATCAACATAATATAGAAGAGAGCAACTAATGCATTTCCCGTCACTAGTTTTGTGTGAAATGGTCAAAATCAGAAGTGAGAGGCACCTCACTACCAAATGCACCAATACGTGACTGACCTCTGACGGCTTGAAAATATGAAGGAGACAGTACATCTGCCCCAATGTATCTCTGAGAGTACACTAACTGAATCCCTGCTACATATCCACCTGGAACCTCTTAGAACGAGAGAAAATCCACCCCTCTCCTCGATAGCCCTGTAATGAAATATATGTCCTCCTAAGTGGGCATGTACCACTGGTTAGGACCAACTTGGAAAGCTTGTCGATGGGCATTCCACTTGCAAATAAGATGTCTCAAAAACACACCATGGCCCTTTAGGGAAGTAGCCTCCTCATAGAACTTGAGGAGGCCTACCTGCCTTAGGAGCCCCTAGGTAGCTTTTGTAATAGGGCAAGGGTATGCATCTCTCTCCCTCCCTCATGCCTCCCACAGGCGAACCATGTCATATTGCTCCGCCTGTTGTTGTTGTTTTTCCCCCTCTTCTCTCTAAATGATTGACATATTAAATAAAAAAATTTATTAAATGAGACATGTATTTATGAATATACATATATAATTTTTTTGAAAAATAATAAAACAAAACAGTCGGTGCACCAAAAAAAACAGTCATGCACTGGTTCCAGTGCGTCTTTTCTTTGTCGCACACCAGGGGCGGTGCCCCAAATGACATTCAACGCACCATAAGCGATGCACCTGAAACTTTTCAGAGCACCGTTGACTATGTACGGTGTCAAGAGTGCGGTATGCTGACTAAAATCTACGCCCCGACACATATAGTTGGGTCAGCGCACCGACCTCCTAACTTCATTACATAGTCAACAATGCGGTCTTTTACCAGGCCGCACCGTTGACCCTATCGAAATGTCGAATGCGGTGCGCTAACAAACATACCCACCCTGGGGTGGATATTTCCATCAACGCACCACATTGCTGCTATTCCACATAACAGTGTGGTCAGCTAAATGAACGCATCACACTTTTTTTTTAATTTTAAATAACGCAGTGCGCCTTTCGGTACCACCCCAGAAACGATGCGGATACCGTTAGCATCTGTTGCGGTTCGGCTTGTAAATTTTATAGGCAACACCGCTTACCAGTGCGAGCTGAATGGCTCGAGCGCACCACACGACAAATATATATATATATATATCTTTTAAATGGATAATTTTAAGGTTATTTGAAATTCTAATCTACTAAAAAGCTTAATTATGGAAAAACAAGAAAAATACCTGTACATTTGGCCGTCGAGGAGGCACATTGGTTGTAGAATTTGCAAAAGAAAATTTTCCCACCATTTTTCAAAATGCAAGCTGGAGATTGGTGGGCAATGCACAGTAGCAGTGCGTGTAATGGGTGCAATGGGAGCACCAATGTCAAGGCGTCTCAACCAAGGATAATTTGCATCAGTGCTTGAGAGCTCTCGAGCACTGAGAAAAGTGAAAAATGCTATTTTTTTGCTGTAGTTTTTTTTTTATTTAACCATGTTCTGGTGCGCGGGGTTTTATAGGAACATCGGTGCGGTTTCTTAATACCGCACCGGCA
Organism: Pinus albicaulis; assembly: GCA_034641835.2. NCBI lineage: Eukaryota > Viridiplantae > Streptophyta > Pinopsida > Pinales > Pinaceae > Pinus > Pinus albicaulis. Next base: position 388,563,805 of record CM076575.1, read on the forward strand.
GTTTCGGTTTTGGCACGGTGTTTTATGATGCACCGGTGCGGAAGAGTTGTAAAGCATCGGTGCTCTACAGTAATACGATGCACTGGGCGGGTGTGTACGGAGCGCACGGTGTCCAGTGTGCCAATGTTTTGTGCGCACCGGTGATTTCTCTTGTTGAGCACGCCAGTGTGGTTTTGGATGTTAAGTGCACCGAACGAAAAACCTCCGCCCGCCAGCCTCCTCTAGTAACCTCTGCTAAAAACAGATGCCTGGGTTTTTTATAAGGGGTTCCTCAAAAACATCCACTAGAGGGTCTTTTCCTTGTAGTGCTTGTTTCTAGACAACACAAGATGGTTTGCTAAGGAGAAATTTGGCCAGCATAACAATGTGTCTCCCATTTCTCTTCCCATGGCTGGATTTTATAGACAAATTTTAAATTTTCCCTCATTCTCTTGGTACAATATTGATGTTGACACAGGAGTGGGGGTATGATTCCTTTGTGTGTTGCACTAAATCCTCAAGGTGGCTCAAAGGCAACTGTACTTGGTTACATTGAGTGAGAATCTATTTCTCCAAGTGTGCCAAGCGGTCCCAGATGGTGTCATTACACATCCTCAATACCATGCGGCTATTGGAGGGATAGTCATGATGTTCTCTGTGGCTATCGAAGAAAAAGTAGCAATAAACACCCATGGTTAGTCCTTCCTGTGTGCGGTCCAAAAATTTGTCTGTTGACCTTAAGAAAAGTGTAATATTCCCAATTAGCAGTAGCTAATTGGAAATATTAATTTTGATCAATTTTTCCTTATATAATTAAATTATAAATAAAAGTGAGTAGAGGGGGACATAACTCACTCTAAAAATAAAGTTCAATCCCTAGTAGACACAACGTTGTAACTTAAGTGAGCCAAGGGGGGGGGGGGGGGGGGGGGGGCAAGAGACCACGTAGAGAGGGGACCCACGAATGCTCTAGAAGCTTCTAGGCAGAAAAGGATGAGCACGTGGCAAGAGAGAGAGGCTACGTTGGGGTTTTGGAGGGAAAACAATGTTATAAAATGGGAGGAGCCTTCTCATTTAATTCATTCTTGAGTTGATAATTTCCGAGTGAGACATTTTTCTTCTTTAGCATGCTAGCTGTTTAGCCTGTCTGCAGCATTGTTTAGTGCATTGAGTGTCTCCGGTCGGAGATCTCGCCCTTAGCCCCGGGGGCCTTCGAGTGCCTGCTCAGGCAAGGTTGATTTTTCAGTATTTTGTGAGTAGTTTTATTGTTTAGGTTTTTTGCGGAGCTAGAGCTTATAGAGACTGCGCAGTCACTGGGAGGACGCAGTCCATTGTGGAGGTGCTTCGGATTGGGGTTTCTGCAGGTGATTCAGCCAAGATTTTGAGCAGAGGGTCAGCCTTTTCCCACAGGAGGATTTTGGCGAAGTTTGTGGCATTGTTTCAGCTATTTCCATTTAGCCTCTGCGCAGAGCCTTGAGGGCCAACGTAATTCCCTGAGGAGGCATTTTCTGGTGATTTTTGGGGGTTGGCCATTTTTGATATGGTTTCTGGGTTTTTTCCGGGTTGGTGAGTAGATGAGGTTTGCATATTTTCATCTCATTCTAGAAAGGGGATCAGCCCCTATACTTCAGTCCATTTCAGCAGTAGCAGCTACATGGCAGTTTTCCAGCAGCTGGGACGCAGTTCATAGAGCAGCCATTTCCTGTATTTTCTGAGAGAGTCTCTTCACTTGCCTTGAGCAAGATTAGGTGCCATCACTCTGATCACCTATTGTACTTCATTATATTTCTCAGATTAATAAAATGGCTCAGCATTTCCTCTCTATGTTTTATGGATGATTTGTCGTAATTTCTTTCTCTGTTATTATATGTCTGCTGCACTGTTATTTATTTATATTTCTGAGCATTCTAGTTCTATACCACTTGGTGTGTTTATATTTCACTCTTAGACAGAGTCTGGAAAGGGCCAGGTAGCCTCTGGATCTCGTCCTCTTTCAGAGGCGGAATATCCGGTAAATGCCCTCCCAGTCCATCTCTAGTTGGAGTTTGCCATGTTTTAGAGATATCCCCGAAACGTGATATTACAGTGGTATCAGAGCATCAATCTTGGATCAGCCTGTAGGTTTCCAGTTTTCAGTTGCAACTATTTTGGCTATTTTTGTTAGAAGGGCCTACGCAGTTATTGGAGGAGGCTCATTTGTGGGAGCTTCATTGGTAGGATTTTAGATCTGGGGTGTTGGGAAATTGATAGGAGATCCATATGAGGAGGTTTGTTGGGATTTTGGTGAGCAACGATTGACAGTAGCAGCTGCAGTGCCAAAAAACAAAATTGGAAGAGGGCCAAACTACAAAGGGTCAGATTTTGAAGGTTGGAATTAGAAGAAACCCTTTCTGGATTTTTCTAATTTTTGGGCAAGGATCACCTTCCCAAATTCTTAGAATTTTCTGAGCAATTTTTAGTGGGTAAATCAGAGACCGAAGTCAGGCAAAAGTGTATTCTTGGAGCAACAGTGCAGTTTCTGGAGGAGTCTGTAGACACAGAAAAGGAGGAGCCTGTAGACACAGAGCAGGAGAAGTCGATGGCAAGTGATGATGATGCGAAGAGATTTGGGGAGATGCTCCTCAAATCAATACAGGATCTGTCGAGGCAGATTGAGGTGATGGGGCAGAGATTCACCGTTGTGGAGGCTAGACAGCGTGAAACCCCAAGGGGTTTCTAGATTGGCGAGGGATCAGGCACATCCCACCATTTGTCGGAGCATGATGCCACTCAGTATATGGCATCACATACACCCACACATTCCACTATGCCCACTTTTCTGGGTGCAGACACAGGGGCAGGAGCATAGCAGGAGCCAGAGCCTGGCCACATGGGTGATTATTTCGCTGAGTATCAGGCATATGGGTAGGAGTTCAGGGATGCCCTTCCATTCAGAGATTTTGTTCAGCTCCAGCGGGATAGCAGACCCCTAAACTTTCACAGAGGGAACAAGCACTCATATGACGGGGGCTTGCAACGCATAGTGGGTAGATTCCATTTACCGACATTTGAAGGGTCATCCAAGCGTTCGGAAAAATCTTGGGTGGAGAATTTGGATGCCTCTTTCCAGCTTGACCAAGTATCGGAGGGGGAAACCATCAAAATGGTTACCTCGCACTTGGAGGATGAGGGCACACAAGATTGCAGGGAGTTCGAGGATACATCTAGTGTGACACAGGACTCACCCTCATTGGAGACCTCCTTGACCGTGTCGGTTGATATCGTAGTGGAGAAGGTAGAGCCTACCCCAGTAGAGCCATCCATTGAGGTGATGACCAGAGTCGTGTCCGAGTTTTCGGGTGGTAGCAGCACACGACAGATGGGTGAGGTGTCAGGAGATGTATCCACCTTCGATGAGGCACTAGGAGATACAGAGGTATTGGATGATGGTCGCAGACAGTGGTATCATCGGCTTCAGGCAGACCTTCTAGTTTTGAAGGGGAAGGCCACGTTAGTACGGGAGACCATTTTGTTGCAGGACAGTGAGCTAGAGGGCATGAGAGTGGCTTGTGCTGAGTCAGCGGCCAAGTTGGCCCGCATTGGGGAACGACTGGATTCCCTGATGGTACAACCAGAGGGCACGTTGGAGTGTCAGATCATTCCCCTTCAGGCATGCATGGATGGGACTAGCAGCTTTGTTGGGACACCTCTTCCCATTGTAGAGAGAGAGATGGAGTCACCTAGTCAGATCTCATACGTTGACTTGGTTAGTAGGATGAGATGATCGGGGTTGCACAGGGTGCAGCATCCACATGTTGAGGTTGGATGGCGAGATATTTTGAGTTGGTACCCAGTAGAGTGGGTTATGGAGATGGCGGTGGACCCGGGTGCAGTTCAGCAGGATTTCCCAGGTGTTGGGAATACAGGAACCTCAGATTGGCATTGGGGTCTAGGCGAGATTACCTATCATTCCCCAGGCAGGTCAGTTGACTATGTCTTGGAGGATACAGTTGGCCTAGCAGTAGAGCATGTGCATCCGCTAGGGGAGTTTCGGTCAGCCCCAGTGGCCAACCACTTTATGGGCAGACTCCCTAGGTTTTCTTGGTATGACACTCATACACGGGATCACGGGGTGGTCAACATACCTTGGCAGGAGCTTGTCAGAGGAGGTGGCATTGGCAGGCCACCAAATGGCAACTTGTATGGGGCCAAGGATTCTTCACCTTTGTGTGGGGCACAGAGGACGCAACGGAGCCGAGAAGTGGTGGTAACACTACTGACACATAGGGAGATTCACTTCTCGGACCCCTCGAGGAGGGTTTGGAGTGATGATCCATTCGTCAGCAGGTATAGTGATGCGACAGTGGAGACGATGATACCGAATGGGGGTAGTTCGACATGTAGAGGCACAGCTCTAGGTCATCACATCCAGGGATGCGTGGGAGCCTCTAGCATTGAGCAGTGGACTACCGGTGGACATGGAGTTGCATGGTATTGTAATGTAGTGTGTGGGACTGCATTGTGGAGTAGGGGTGTCCTACATCACATTGAGAGCACGCGGGGAGAGACCAATGCCTGGACACAGTCAGGGCACGAGACAGTACAGAGTGGTACAACAATAGCATGGGGTATCCAGCAGTATACAGGGGTATGCCTTCATGTGCAGTGGCATGTCGAGGAGTACAAGGATGATCAGTGGTATGCGAGGGCGTATGGTGCTGCACAGTAGGGTCTTAGAGCATTTCCTCCAGGGAGACTCGTGGACATGGACACCAGGCTTACCTTTGGAGGTATTTCACCCAGGATCGATGGGGAGACAAATGAGCAATACTTGACGGTATCTGTGGGGACTCACGCACCTGACCCTCTTCTACATCACTCATGGGCGCAGTCGATTTTGTCATTTTCCTTTGGCACCTTGGGCATGAGCAACGAGGTACGCGAGGCTCACCCAAGATATTTGGATAACACTCAGAACAGTAGGGTAGAGACTTCTCAGCAATGGCACTGGATCGGGGCGCTAGTTGACAACCACAGGTTAGGGGATGAGATGATCCTCTGTTGGGGTGGCACATCAGTCATCGCTGAGCCTACGCTTGGGGAGCGGGTCATGAGGGAGACATGCGTCACTTTTCCCTAAGGGCATGTCGAGATCATGCATGATCAGAGGATACTAGGTATAGCAGAGGTAGCATCCCATTATGTGTCTGGGCTCCAGACATTGTATCGACACTTTATCAAGAGGGTGGATGGCATATTCAATGCAGATGAGGTGGCAGAGGTAGAACAGGAGGGAATTCCTTCTGTATGCTAGGGTGAGGACTCTTTTTCATATGAGTCCATAAGATCAGTTGAGGACGCTTCTGGGGAGCGAAAGCAGTCATGCAGAGATGGTGACAGTAGACCAGAGCTGCATTCCAGTATCCAGGGTGAGCAGTCACGGGACTCTGCGGGAGATACTCTGGGTGAAGAGTCACTTGTGACGATTCAGCTAGAGTAGCAAGTGATGGAGCCTAAGTTGACAGAGGAGGACACTATTCACATCAGGCACGATATTCCTTTAGGGGAGAGCTAGATGGGTGCCCACATTGAGCCGATAAGGGATATGCGGCTAACATTGGGTTCAACCATTGAGGTGGGGTAGTTAGATGCACTGACATCGAGTACGGTGATAGCAGTTGCAAATCCATATCCTCTGGAGGTGTTGGAGGCTGATGGGATTGTTCTGCAGTGGGCCAGTAGATAGCAGGAGCATGACATTCCTGATCAGGGGTGGGAGGAGCTATTGGATATGGTGGAGCATCCATCTGTGGGTCGACACAGGGATGAGGTGCAAATAGATGTACACGCAGTCAACAGAGCTGTAGTATTTTTAGTGGGTAGCACTCTCCAGGAGTACATCGATGGAGCTTGCAGCATATCTTGCCCACTTTGGCCCATTATAGAGAGAGGGGTTTCCTTCTACAGACAGCTTTCATTGGAAGACAGGGCAGAGTAGTGGGAGTTGATCACGGGCTGGCAGCAACACTCTAGGTGTGTTCCATATGCAGCTGTTGTTGCTACATCGGATTCTTCTTCTAGGATGGACTGGCAAGAGATCATGAGTTGGTACCCTCTTGATGGTACGGTATTCTTTGTAGGGAGCACAGCGGAGCAGGGGCCCTTGGACATAGTAGATGTTACAAATTTTAGATGGTAGGGGGGCACAGGTCGTCATTTCTTCAGCACTCCATCCTGATTTCAACAGAGCAGGATCAATGTGGGATTGAGTCAGGACTTGGATTGGAGAGAGGTGATGAGTTGGTACACAACTGATGGGATAGCTTACATAGTCACAGATACAACGCAGCATGGGTCATGGTCTTCGCCTCTTAGAGCATTAGTCATAGCCAGAGGCAATGCGCAGTCTGAGCCGTGGGACTTGGGCGATTATTGGCTAGAGTGGCGATGGGATCCGGGAGGACTATTGGTCGACTGGTACCGTGAGAGATCAGTTTGGGATCCTGGCATTGAGAGATCCATCATATTAGGGTGATGCAAAGGTCAGGGAGGTTTCAGTGGCGCATCTGGGACCCAGGCACATTTTGCAGTGTCAGTGGGGAGCATCAGCTAGAGAGGAGGCTTGTTCAGAAATTTCTTGAGGACAAGCAATTTTTGGCAGGGAGGGCTGTAATATTCCCAATTAGTAGCAGCTAATTGGAAATATTAATTTTGATCAATTTTGCCTTATATAATTAAATTATAAATAAAAGTGAGTAGAGGGGGACATAGCTCACTCTAAAAATAAAGTTCACTCCCTATTAGACACAACATTGTAACTTAAGTGAGCCAAGGGGGGGGCCAAGAGACCACGTAGAGAGAGGACCCACATATGCTCTAGAAGCTTCTGGGTAGATAGGGATGAGCACGTGGCAAGAGAGAGAGGCTACGTTGGGGTTTTGGAGGGAAACCAACGTTATAAAATGGGAGGAGCCTTCTCATTTCATTCATTCTTGATTTGATGATTTTTGAGTGATACATTTGTCTTCTTGAGCACGCTGACTGTTTAGCCTGTCTGCAGCACTGTTTAGTGCATTGAGTGTCTCCGGTCAGAGATCTTGCCCTTAGCCCTGGGGGACTTCGAGTGCCTGCTCGGGCAAGGTTGGTTTTTCAGTATTTTGTGAGTATTTTTATTTTTTAGGTTTTTTGTGGAGCTGGAGCTTATAGAGACTGCATAGTCACTGGGAGAGAGGAAGCAGTCCATTGTGGAGGTGCTTCGAATTGGGGTTTATGCAGGTGATTCAGCCGAGATTTTGAGCAGAGGGTCAACCTTTTCCCACAGGAGGATTTTGGTGGAGTTTGTGGCAGTGTTTCAGCTATTTCCATTTAGCCTCTACGCAGAGCCTTGAGGGCCAGTGTAATTCCCTGAGGAGGCATTTTTTGGTGATTTTCGGGGGTTGGCCATTTTTTATATGGTTTCTGGGTTTTGTCTGGGTTGGTGAGTAGAGGAGGTTTGCAGATTTTCAACTCATTCTGACAAGGGGATCAGCCCCTATACTTCAGTCCATTTCAGTAGTAGCAGCTACACGGCAGTTTTCCAGCAGCTGGGACGCAGTTCATAGAGCAACCATTTCCTGTATTTTCTGAGAGAGTCTCTTCACTTGCCTTGAGAAAGATTAGGTGCCATCACTCTGATCACCTATTGTACTTCATTATATTTCTCATATTAATAAAATGGCTCAGCATTTCCTCTCTATGTTTTCTGGATGAGTTGCCGTAATTTCTTTCTCTGTTATTATATGTCTGCTGCACTGTTATTTATTTATATTTCTGAGCATTCTAGTTCTATACCACTTGGTGTGTTTATATTTCACTCTTAGACAGAGTTTGGAAAGGGCCAGGTAGCCTCTGGATTTCGTCCTCTTTCAGAGGCGGAATATATGGTAAATGCCCTCCCAGTCCATCTCTGGTTGGAGTTTGCCGTGTTTTAGAGATATCCCTGAAACGGGATATTAAAAAAAGTTAAATTTCTCACCTCTTGTAATGTATTTCTTCCCTATAAATATTTATTTGTACCTTCTTCTTCTTGACATTTTCTAATTTCTTTTGCTTATACAATTTTCCAGTGTTAACACCACCCATCTTGTAAATATTGATAATTAAACTAAAATTCTGAAAGCATATCCCAAAATAGACACTCTTATGGTCTCATAATCGATATTATATGATAGGAAACTCATTCTATGTTTAATGAAAAAATAATATTTAAAACAAAAATATATTAATAACAAAAAATTAGTGAAATGAAATATTTCAAAGTCTTTATTAAATATCATAATTTTATATCAATTTTATAGAGAGAAAAAATAAAGTAATTTATTTTTTTTAATGTGTAATTTATTTCTTTCTTAATATGGAGATGATATATAATATTTTAAAAATATTAAAAGAAAAAATTTGATAAGAATAATAAAACAAATATATCAATATGCATTTTGAGTAAAATATTTAAACATTCAATATATAGATAGGGAGAAAAAGAGCCAAGAATTATTATTCTATTATAAGTTTTTTTTTTCTAATTTAGGGTGTGGGATATTTGTAATTATTTCATTATTTAATACAGGGTTAGACATATAACATCTTAAATAATATTAATAATAAAAATAATTCAATGTATGTGTAGATAAACAAAAAGGCATATGTGTAACATTTTAAAAAATGTCAATTATGTATATTATATAAAACAAGTGAAAATTTCAAAAAACAAAAGAAAAAATAGTATATTATGTATATTTTATTAGTATTTTGCTAAAAAATAGATCCATCTTCAAGAGCTAGGTAGAACCAAGAGGAATCAAATCTCTTAAAGTGCAAACTTTTCCTCAAGTTTTGCAATAAAAAAAGATTTACATCTTGACAAATTTGATGTGCCCCAAGTTAAAATAGATCTATATTAATTAAATATAAAGTAACTCATCAATATAAATTCAAGGGTTCCTAAATGCCTATAGGCATCAACCCACAATAACCATCAAAACACTTATTAAAGCATACATATCAAATTGATAAAATAAAATAAAATAAAAAACCTAAGAATTAACTAAACTGTAACTTTATTTAAAATAAGTATCATTATCATTAATTATAAAAAAATTAATATATAAGTTAACATGTATATATTTTACAAAAATATGTAACAATATTTCTAATTATGGCTATTGGTCTCCACTTTGTCATGGATATTCTTGATTTGCAAATAGGCTTTGTTGCAATATTGTGGGTGAATAGGATGGCTTATGAATTCTATAGGCCCAAAAAAACAAAAACTCATTTTATATGAGACTTGTTCACAAAAGAATATAACTACTTTGTATATAAATCTCAACCAAACCTTTGTGTGTATTATTAACTATCATCCATTTAATAATTATTTATAATTAAATTAAAATTACAAAAACCCTATTTCAAAATAAACATATATATCAACATAAATATTCTTTAATCATTTTTATAATTTTATTTTGTTATTTTGTTATATTTTTTTTCATTTCCTTTTTTATTAAATATCAACATAAATATTCTTTTATATTTTTTATAATTTTATTTTCTTATTTATTTTATGATTTTTTTCATTTTCAGTTTTATTAAATTTATTAATTATTTATTCTTAAAGAAAAATCTCAATGTGTTGGTGTTTATTTTAAATTTACTGTCGTTAATAAAAAATAAAAAAAATTAACAAATAAATAAATAAAATACATTCTATCCATAATAACAATGAAATTTATTAATAATTGAATATCTCTTCACCCCCACGAACTGATTAATAAACAACCATTTAAAAATAATCCTTACTGATTTTGTGCTCATTAAAAAATCTGCAGAAATATGAACTCTACCTAGCGTTGTTCCATGAAAATACCATAGAAGCAATTCATGATTTCATGATCGCCTTTATTTATTATACTGAAAGTCCTTGCCCTTACTGTAAGACATTTATTCAATATAACATGAAGTACCATTGATAACATCTATTCATTATATTGAAAGGAAAGGAAAGGCCTTTACATTAATATACTACGTTTTATTCTATAACATTTATTTATTCTATAACTTGAAGTTCCGTTGACAACCCTCTATTCTATTCATTATATTGAAAGGAAAGGAAAGGCCTTTACATTAATACACTACGTTTTATTCTATAACATTTATTTATTCTATAACTTGGAGTTCCGTTGAGAATCCTCTATTCAAAAATTCTCACACAGATCTCAAAGGAATATAATTACCCAAAATGCCATTAACGTCCATTATCCTATCACACTGTTACTCAAATCACTTATCCTCTCACTACCATCCTCAGTCCCGCTAATAAATAAATCGATTAGGAGGGTGCCCAAGCTATTGACTATGGTTAAGCTTATTCTGTTACAGATATGGTTCCACCAGAAGCCAGTATTGACTGTTCAAGCTGCAATTTACCAAGAAAGAAAAAGCAAACACGTTACAAACAGAATTATTATTATTTAAGAAATTGTGTGTACTTACAAGAAGATTGAATAATGTAAATTATAGATTACCTCTAGTAGAATCTCCAGCTTGTGCTTGACAAGGTAATACTCCTCTTTCAATTCTTGCAGATACTGCAAGCACCTACGATGACAAGAGAAATAAACAAGCAGCTCTACTTAATTTTCAAGGTGTTACTGCAAGGTCCTAAAATTTTAACAAATTACTCAAAAAAATGGACAATAACAGCAATAACTTTGACAGCATTGATAGTTCAGATCATCTAGTTACCCATTTTTCATTTTTCCTTCACAGTAAACTCGAAATATTATACGTACATTCTTCACACGATGTGCCCCAATACTGTTCATGCAAAGGATCACCATAACAGAATTAGTCCCTGTACTCCCCTCTTGCATCAGTAAACTAATGGAGATTGTTATTAAATGCGTTTGTGTTTTTCAATAGTGGGTTGCTATCAATTGTTAAGATACCTTGAGCTGCTACCCTTGAAGTGGTGCAGACAGAGTCAACTTTCCTGTAGTCTACTGGTTCCTCGTTGCTGCAAGGTCAATGCTAAATTTTTTTTTTTTTTGAATTCCGTAGGACCTGTCTTTTCTATTATAAAGAGCAAGTTGCTTAAATAATACAGCAAAATAATGTGCCTCAACCTGCCCAACAAAATTTGTTTAAATCCAATTTAAATATCATCCTAAACACAGTCATCTATCCATAGTTTGCAGAGGACAGGATTTGAAAAATAAGCATGTTAGGATTTTGCCTACTTTAATCAATTGATGCTGGTATATTTTTGTTCAATGGAATTAAAAGTGATAAGTTCCTTGCACATCTAAATCACATGTTTAAACCATATTTAAATTAATTTTTTACAAAACATGATTAAAAAATCAATGTGCCTATTGTTGATAAGTATGTTAATTATTTAGAAATTAAATTAAAAAATAAAACTTATAAAAGATGCATTGCAACGTGGATTAATTTTGAAACTTATAAGTGTTCACATTCTAAAAAGTATATCACTTCGCAAGTGTGCATTTAAAAACTTTTCCTCCACACCATTACAGTAGAGTATGCGAGCTCACAATTTACTATAAAGAACAAAATATTATTTTATTAAATTATTCTTGCTGCCGCGGATTGATTTTTTATTACTTTGAAAAAATTGTTGTTGTTGTGTATTCAACTCTCCATGCTACCCATTTCAACTTACTTACTTAATGTATCCACTTGCACAAAAAAACCTACAATGATTAATGGGATTGACATGATGTATGATAATAAAAAATAATTACAGTTTCATATTATTTAAACAATATAATAATAAATGATAAATGGTAGGTTTAAATTATAATACAGTTTTAGGTTTCAAAATGTAATGTAAAAACAAAATTGTAACTATCATGTGATCATATATCACTTAACTAATGCAACTATAATTCTTGTTGTATTCAGCATTTTTGTTAACCTTTGATTAATAATAAGGTTTTATTATGATGCAGAGCATCAAAGCTAAAAGAAGTTATTATTTTATGTAATTTAGGGGGTGAGATATTTTAATTATTTATTTAATTATTTTGCTCATTTTTAATTAATTAAGAGAGAAAATATAAATGTGAGGATTATTGTAAATATTCCTTATTTAATTAAGGATATGAGTGGAGTTGAATTAGGTAGATAATGTAGAGATGAGGAATTCCATTAAAGGGACTTAGTTGAGTCCAAAAAAAGATAAATCTAATTTAGATTTTAAGTCGAGATTTGTGTGGAGGAAATTATGGAATGGAATAAATTATATTTATGTATAAATATATAGCTAGTGAGGAAGTGAGGAATACAGAGAGAGTGAAGGAATGGGTTGAGAGCTTTTTGTAAAAGGCCAAGAGCCGAAAGAACAATTATTGTAATATTCAGCCAGATGTTTTAGTTTGAAAACTTTATTATATATGCCGGTAATTTTGTTTGGATGGCTCTCCTTTTCTGTATGTATATTTTCAGCTGCAAAATGTTTTTTTAATGAAGAATTAGATGAAATTTTAATGCGTGAAGGAAGCACTCGAGTTTTTATGTGCTAGGAACTGTTTAACCCAGTACCCTAGCATCACTTGGTATTAAAGCCTAAGGTTGGAGAAGAATGTGATGGATGAAACAGACTTCGTTGTCCAAAATCGATTATGTGGCTTTGTATGGGTGTTTGGCTACAATGTGTTTGGAGGAAAGCTTCGCAAGTTGTCATATTCCATGTTGATCTATTTCACCATTTGAATATCGATCTTTGATCTGCAAAGTCAACAGGCTTAATATTTGTTCTTCTTCAGCACTCTATGACAGGCTCCACGTTAGGGGCTAGTAGCGGAAGTTGTGTTTCATTCAGGAGGAACCATCCACAGAGATACACAAGTTTTCGTTTTTTCCTTGCTCTAATAGTCGATATAGCCTGAAATTTCTTGAATGGTGAATTTTTTATATATATAATCACTTTTGAGTGGAGCATTCCAGCAAGGTATGGATGTTGTAGCGTTGTTGCACCATAAATTAATCAATCGAAAAAGAGGAGTCATCGTGGAGATTGTTGTGGAGGTTAGCCAACATATCTGTGTGGACTGTGTGTAAAGGAATCCAAGTGGAAGTTTTCTCAAGTGTTGATGCAAAGTGAAGCATGGTAGTATTTATTTGAATCCAAAGGCATATCAGAAGCTTTTGTGCTTGGATAAAGTGGTTGCCACTGCATGGAGGTCGATCCGCATAGCGGACATGGAGACCGAGCTTGAGAAGCTCGTGCTCATTGTTGATAGCCACCGTGTTAAGAAACATAAAATTCCACGGAAATGGTTGAATCTGTCTCAAGCATTGACACCAGACACTACGACATTGTTTAAATCTCTGCACGACATTGTTTATCACAGTTATGATACAGTAAGTGGAGTCAGCATATTAACACAGGTATGATATCACAAATATGAGTCCGCAACATTAATAACTCAGCATCTGATTTGAGTCTTCACGTATATGACATGTCGTTTTATATACTTTGATTGGAATATTTGATTGGGCAACATATATTGTTTAATGATGGCGTTGGATTGATATAAACTGTAGCTTGAAGATTGTCGTATCCCATTTGTTTAATAATGGATGTTGATTGGTATGAACTGTGGGCTAAACCATGAACAATATTAAATACTGTGTTGAATTTTCCGATATGCACAGTCACGTGAAGCAATATGCCAAGCTACAGAAAGTGATTAAATGAAATTTCTGTGGAATGATGGTATATAGCCAGCGCTCGGTATCGTTTTTCTTGCAGGTGCAAAAACCAATGGCGTTCGAGTGGGTGATTTCCTTATTTTCTTGGATTGCTATTTGGCATGGAAAAACAATTTCATTATTGATCGAATGATGGTTTGTGTGAAGAGTGGGCTAAAAAAAAAAAGGCAGTGTTTTCTTCCTTAAGCAATGGTTCCATAATTGTGAAGGCGCACTGGCGGAATAGCGAGTCAATAGAGTGTGGAACTATGAGGTGGTTTGGGAAAACCGGAGATGGGTTCATCGCACCACTTTTGAGTAAGTCGTTGGCCATTTCTTGTCAATGCTTATAGTATTTTTTTTCGTTGGTGTTTTTGTTAAGCTTTCAAGGAGAGAAATTAGAAGACAGCGGAGTCAGAGATCAGAGCAGATCTGAGGCCAAAGCTCTCCACATCGACGCTACATCTCGCTGCTGTTTTTATTGACAATGGCACCGGTTATACAACGATGGGTTTTGCTGGAAATGTAGAACCATGCTTCATTATACCTATAGTTGTGGCAGTGAAGAGCGTGTGAGAAAAAAATTAAAATTTGTTCGATAAAACGAAGTTCAAAGTGTAAAGGAAGTGTGGTAAATGTCGGTGTAAAGGTATGTTTGAAAGGTAAGTTTTGAATGATTGACAGTTGATATTAAACCGTGTAAAGGTAAGTTGTGGGGCCCAGATATATTGGTACTTTGTGTGGTAAACAAAGTATGGAATGTGTTAGTTGATAGCATGGTCCAAGGTTAATTACGTTGACATTTATCCAAAGTCTGTTTCGTTTATTTGAAACTGGATAAAGTGATGGTTATCATATAGTTGGAGTTATCATGGTTTATAACCATAATTGCATGAAAATATAAAGCTTCCGCATGGGGTATTAAACGATGGGTAATTTGGGATTTTCAACCAAAGTCGAATTCAAAATTTTTTTTTGTCAAAGTGGGGTTTTTATTAAGGTTAACAACACAATTGAGATAATACGGAAAAATCTTCCATGAGAGAATTTGGGTTGACATGCCTGTGGATATGCATTTTTAAATTTTATATAAAGAATGTGGGTAAAGGCAGCTTTGGTTGCATCATTTGGTATCATTATGCCTAATGTGGATTCTTCACAGTTTTGGTTAAGTCATTTTGGGCCAAAGCTTGTAGTTGGAAAAAGGATAATTCTTTTGATTTGTGATTGAAAAAATAATTTATGGATGTTGTAAAATCTTTGTTTTTACCATCATGTGGTGGCATCTAAGGAGGTGTTATTCAGAATGGATGTGATTTACGAGTTGTACATTATTCATCGAAGAGATTAAAAACATGTTCTCTGTACACAGGTGAAGAGATGTGAATTGATGTTGTATGGTGCATAAAAGTGCAGGAAAAATGTTTGCACTAAAATGATGAGCTTATGGGCGTGTGAGTATTTACAGTGACAAAGATAGCACAGAAGAGGGGAATCCAGAGAAGTTGCAAATACAAAGGAAAGGTTTGTTAATAACCTTAACAGGAGCATAAGGTATGATACATCATTTGGAGAAGATATTTTTGAATGTTGAAAATTGGATGGTTTATTTATTTTCACCATAAAATAAATCTTGGAAAACATGGATTGCATTTCAACTAAAGACTTCAGTATTATATGGAATGATAATGGGAAACTAATGATTTTTCATAAGAATGAAGTATGAGAGAGAACAAAGATGTTACATCCTAAAAAGATGTATTAGGGGTGTATGTTCGTTGGAAGATTGTGTAACTTGAATTAAGTCAAAATATCCACTATCATAATTATTGGGTCGAGCCTTGAAATCAAAACAGATGTTAGGGTCAAATGAAAGTTTGGATAGCTTGAGTTAAGATTGAGTATTTTTTCCAAGATGAAGAGTTTATGTAAAGTCTGAAGTCAAAGAGTCGTAAGCTAATTCAAAGGTCTGAATGTAATTGGGTGCATCATCGGTGGAGCCTGACACGCAAAGAATTGGTCATTGTAACACATGAGTTAATAAAGTTTTGTTTGCAGCAAAGTGAAGCAAGAGGGTTTCTAGAGATTGATTCCAAGGCAGAGAAATGAAAGAGGGCAAGCACATGAAGAGATATTATATTGTTGAATGGCAAGTGTGAGGACTTGCTGAAAATAAGATTGAATGAAATCCACACATGAACAGATGAAGTTCACAAAGGAGGAGAAAGATGATCGTTGATAGTCATTTCTGAAGATCTAATGAAGACCACAGCAGAAGAAAGAAGAAGGAAAATGCCAAGGTAAGTGGCATATGTGAGCAGTTGACTGATGAAGAGTATGAGTGAGAGAAGGCTGAGATAATAGTTCACCTTGAATTGTTAATGGAATTGTTGCAGGAAAATGTGAAAGACCAGACACATGGTTGGACCATGAGAAAGAAGGTAAAGTGGCAGAGGCTACACGCAAAGAGGGAAAAGAAGGTAAAAGTACAGTTCACGGAAGAGCTGAGGAAGCTCGAGCAGATGATAAGTGTTCAAATGACGTGTGAAGAACTCAGAGAGGCTAAGTTAAAAATGGATGTTTCCATTTGTGGCCCAGAACAAGGTGAAATTCTGGGTGAAGAGATCAATGAGGAAGATCTCATGAACTATTGGGATAGTTCAAAAGAATCTGAAGATGTGTTGACGAGAGTAGTAGATGAGGCTATGAAGCCTTACATTTTTAAATCTCACAGTTTATGTATGTTTGTAGGATGTGCGAGAGATGGTGAGTAGTCTGATGGAACTGTCATAGAGATGAATGAAACTCTTAAGGTGAAGTGTGATGGAGAATGCCTTTCAGAGGAGGGATGTACTGATTTTTTTCAGCAGGAAGAAATCATAAATGAATTCTTGTTTGGGGTAAGACATCCAGTTGAAGCTGTTATGGAGCAGAAGCAAAATGGAAATGCCGAAGAGATATTCCAAGGAGGTAAACAAATGTAATTGTTTAGTGAATTTGCTGACAAAATTTTACAATGTGACGATGCTGAAACCAGGACAACTCAAGAAGATTGCCAGAAGAAGAATTAAGCTGGGAATGATGGTTATGATAAAGTGCTGGAAATATTTCATATGGAAATCGAGTTCTTGGAACAATGGCTTAAGGAACCTGATGGAGAAGTAAAACTTGAAGAACCTGATCGAGAAGGAATTGCAGTTAGTATGCATGATAGGGATGAAATGGTTTTAACATTTATAGAGTTGAATGAATGTTATAACTTTTCAAATAATGATGTAACTGTAGGTATAGAAAATGACATTAACATATATGATTTCGAAATCAGAGAAATTGAGCAGAAATTATTTGGCGTTGAGATGGAAGATCAGAAGCAGCAAGAAAATTATGTCTGTAGAGACATAAAGGAGACAGAAATATTGATCCAGCAAGATAAAGAGAAAAGCATACAGCAGTTCAAAACAGGTTCTATTGAAGTCTAGGAAGTCGATGATGGGAGATTGGTGCTTGAAACATCAAAAGAGACTGAAAGGTCTTATTTTTTTAAAACTAATAGTTTTTTGGTGAATGCAGGTACAACATTGGAAGAGAAAGTTGTTGCTATTAAAACAATCAAAGACTATGGGTGTAATCAAGAAGGAATTCTTGATTATTTTTTGCAGAAATTTGAGTGTTCAGCTCAGTTAGAGATGAAAGAATTTGACAAAGAGGAATTACTCCAAAGAATTAGCGAAAGAAAGTGTTGGAGAAGCCGATGGAATCCAATCAACAGAGTGAGCGATGAGTTACCAAATCGAGTTGATACTTTGAAGGACCAGTGGCAGAACCGAGTTTGGAATCATGGAGGGAGCAAGTCATCAGGACTTGTGGCTAATGCATTGTTACATAAAAGCGATAGACCTCATAGATAGGAGTCTATGAAAACTTCTCTACATGGGGAGTCTGATGCAAGAGTATCAAAGCTAAAAAAAAATTATTCCTTTATGCAATTTAGGGGGTGAGATATTTTAATTATTTATTTAATTATTTTGCTTATTTTTAATTAATTAAGAGAGAAAATATAAATATGAGGATTATTGTAAATATTCCTTAAATAATTAAGGATATGAGTGGAGTTGAATTAGGTAGATAATCTAGGGATGAGGAATTCCATAAATGGGACTTAGTTGAGTCCAAAAAAAAGATAAATCTAATTTAGATTTTAAGTTGAGATTTGTGTGGAGGAAATTATGGAATGGAATAAATTATATTTGTGTATAAATATGTAGCCAGTGAGGAAGTGAGGAAGTGAGGAATACAAAGAGAGTGAAGGAATGGGTTGAGAGCTTTTTGTAAAGGGCCGAGAGCCGACAGTACAATTATTGTAATATTTTGCCAGATGTTTTAGTTTGAATATTTTATTATATATGTCGGTAATTTTGTTTGGATGGCTCTCCTTTTCTGTATGTATATTTTAAGCTACAAAATGTTTTGTTTAATGAAGAATTAGATGAAATTTTAATGTGTGAAGGAAGCACTCGAGTTTTTATATGCTAGGAACTATTTAACCCAGTACCCTGGCATCACATTATCACACAATTGCCACAATTTCCATATAAGGGATAAACCCCTAATATTAAATTATAATAAAATTATTTTAATACAATAATAAATTTTAAGATTAAATTATAATAATTATTTTAATACAATTATATTATAATATTATTTTAATAAATTATTATAAAGTTTATGGACTAGTGGTCTCCTATGCATGGCATTCAAATGTATGCCCACTCACAATTAACTATAAATAATAAAAAATTATTTTATTAAATTATGGATTTGTTTTTTATTAATTCAAACAAAAATGTTGTTTCTTCCGGGCTCTCCATGCTACCCATTTTCTTAATGTAGATTTCCTTTGGTAATTTATCCACATGCACAAACAAATCTACAATGATTAAAGGGTTGACATGATGTATGATGTTTCATTTTATTTAAACAATATAATGAATAACTAATAAATTGTAGGTTTAAATTATAATATAACTTTAGTTTAATAAATTAGTTGTAAAAAAAATGAAACTATCATGTGATCATATATCACTTCACTAATGCAATTATACTTATTGTTGTATTTAGTATTTGTGTTAAATTTTGGTGTATTAAAAGCTTTGGTTAATAATAAGGTTTCATTATCACATAATTGCTATATAAGGAATAAAACCTAAGGTTAAATTATAATAAAAATATTTTAATACAATAATAAATTGTAACATTAAATTATAATAATTATTTTAACATAATTATGTTATATTATTATATTATTATATTATTATTATTATATAAAATAATAATAATAATAATAATAAATTATTATAAATTTAGAATTTATTTTAATAATATTTTAACCATGTAGGCATAAAAAAAATCTACGGTAAATTATATTTTAATGCAATCCCTAATTAATATCTATTAATTAATTAATTAAAACATTAATTAATAGTATTAATTAAAACATTTTACAATATGTAATTAAATGTTTTATATAAAAAATGTTTAATAACATTAAACATTAATTCAAAAATCTGTAAAAAAATATATTAATCTTAATTAATAATAAAGTGAAATAATTATTATATTGCCATTATTACATTGACATATTAATTAATTCATTAATACATAATTATTATACTTAACTACATTATTCAAATATATCTAAACATGAATATATTTAGATTCTTAGATTTGGTTAATAATAATAATAATAATATGTTGGAATTGTATTTAAATATTTTTAACTTTAAAACATCAATTAAAAATTTTGACAATATATTAATTAAAACATTTTTAAAAAAAATTTAATAACATTAATTAATCAAATAATTAAAACAATAATTAATATTAATATTAATTAATTAAAACATTAACATTAATTATTTTTAACTAAATGGTCAACCATGATCAACCATAATCAACATGATTTATTTTTAAATGTTGTAATGAGTTTCTAATATTATAATATCTCTTGAGTTTATTAATCTCCCTTTTGTTTATAACACCCCCTTTGTTTATTAATCCCTTGGGTTTTTTTAATCCCAAGGGTTTATAATATTATTTCGTTGGGTTCATTAATCACTTGGGTTTATAGTATATATAATCCCTTGGATTTGTTAATCCCTTCATTTATAAAAATATTACCTTGAGTTTATAATGTTAATGTCTTTGGTTTATTAATGTCTTGGTTTTATAATATTAATATGTCAACATTATTAGTATTTAATATATAATCTCTTAGGTTTACCAATCCTTTCGGTTATTAGATTTATAATATAGTATAGCCTATAATATAATATTTAGTATAAATTATGCAAGAACATTGACTATTGTGGCTATGAGTTTGCTTAATATACACTAATCAACGTGTATGAAACACATTTACTAAAGTGGGTGTTGTAACGTTTATAACATTTAGGTCTATAATATTTGTGGTTTATAATATGAGGGTTTGTAATATTTCGGTATAATATTAAGGTTTATATTATTGGGTTTAATAATAAGGCTTGTAATATTTGTTTTAATATAAGAGTTTATAATATTTAGTGCTTAATATATATAGGGCTTATAATATTTGGTTTTAATCTTATGATTTACATTATGGAGTAATATGTTGGATTATAATATAGATTGTAATATATAGGGTTTATAATTAGGGTTTAATATTGGGTTTATAATATTTGGGTTTAATATTAGGGTTTATAATATTGTGTTTATTATTTATATTCTATAACGTTGGGGATTGTAATATTTCAGTTCATAATAATGATTCTTAGGGTTTATTGATCTCTTGTGTTTTTAATATTGATTCCTTGGCCTTATTGACCCCTTAGGTATTTAATATTTATGCATTGGGTTCACGAGTTCCTTTGGTTTGTAATATTAAATCCTTGGGTTTATTAGTTCTTTTGGTTTATAATATTAATAGCCCCTTGGGTTTATTAATCTATTGAGTTTAAAATATTAATTCTTATGGTTTGTTAATCTCGAGTTTAAAATATTAATTCTTATGCTTTATTAATTTCTTGGTTTATAATATTAATATTCTATCCCTTAGGTTCACCAATTTCTTTGGTTTACAATATTAAACCCTTGGGTTTATTAGTTCTTTTGGTTTATAATATTAATAATCTTTTCGGTTTATTAATCTCTTCAATTTAAATTATTAATTCATAGGGTTTATTAATTTCTTAGTTTTTGAGTTTTAAGATATTAATTTTTAGGGTTTATTAATCCCTTGATTTCTCTAATTCTTTGGGTTGGTAATATTAGGCGTTGAATATTAGTCGTACACTTTAATATTAATTCATTTTCCAATGTCACATTATGAAAAAAATTGTCTGAATATGAAAATCAGCCATGAGCTACTGTTGTTAATCATAGTTAGTCTTAGTTAGTCAAGGTCTTCCATGGTCGAATGTCACATTGAGACAAATATTGCCTTAATATGAAAATCAACCATGGCAAACCATGGTCATTCTTCATCCAACGTCGCATTGTGACAACAATTGTCTCAATGTTTAAATCAAGCATGCTCAACCATGTTTATTTTACGGTTTATAGTATTTTTATAAAGATTTTTATATACTTGAGGTTTATAACATTTATCTAAATGTTTTTATATACTTGAGGCTTATAATATTAATATCTTAGTTTTAATATTATTTCCTTGAGTTTATCATATTAATAATCATGTGAGTTTATCAAACCTTTTTGTTTAAGATATTAATTTTTAGGCTTTATTAATCTCTTATGCTTTTCATATTGATCCCTTCGCCTTATTGATCCATTAGGTTTTTAATATTTATCCCTTGGTTTCACCAATTCCTTGGGTTTATAATATAAAACCCTTAGGTTTATTAGTTCTTCTCATTTATAATAATAAACCACCCTTGGGTCTTAGAATCTCTTGAGTTAAAAAAAATAATTCTTAGGGTTTATTAATTTCTTAGGTTTTTGAGATAAAAATATTAATTCATAGGATTTATTAATCCCTTGTGGTTTTAATATTGATCCCTTGGCCTTATTAATCCCTTAGGTTTTTAATATTTATCCTTTCGGTTCACCAATTCCTTTGGTTTGTAATATTAAACCCTTGCTCTTATTTGTTCCTTATGTTTATAATATTAATAACCCCTTGGTTTTATTAATGTCTTGGTTTTATAATATTAATATGTCAACATTATTATTATTTAATATATAATCCCTTAGGTTTACCAATCCTTTAGGTTATTAGATTTATAATATAGTATAGTCTATAATATAATATTTAGTATAAATTATGCAAGAACATTGACTATTGTGGCTATGAGTTTGCTTAATATACACTAATCAACGTGTATGAAACACATTTACTAAAGTGGGTGTTGTAACGTTTATAACATTTCGGTCTATAATATTTGTGGTTTATAAGATGAGGGTTTGTAATATTTCGGTATAATATTAAGGTTTATATTATTAGGTTTAATAATAAGGCTTGTAATATTTGTTTTAATATAAGAGTTTATAATATTGAGTGCTTAATATATATAGGGCTTATAATATTTGGTTTTAATCTTATGATTTACATTATGGAGTAATGTGTTGGGTTATAATATAGATTGTAATATATAGGGTTTATAATTAGGGCTTAATATTGGGTTTATAATATTTGGGTTTAATATTAGGGTTTATAATATTGTGTTTATTATTTATATTTTATAACATTGGGGATTGTAATATTTCGGTTCATAATATTGATTCTTAGGGTTTATTGATCTCTTGTGTTTTTAATATTGATTTCTTGGCCTTATTGACTCCTTAGGTATTTAATATTTATCCATTGGGTTCACGAGTTCCTTTGGTTTGTAATATTAAATCCTTGGGTTTATTATTTCTTTTGGTTTATAATATTAATAGCCCCTTGGGTTTATTAATCTATTGAGTTTAAAATATTAATTCTTATGGTTTGTCAATCTCTTGAGTTTAAAATATTAATTCTTATGCTTTACTAATTTCTTGGTTTATAATATTAATATTTAACCCTTAAGTTCACCAATTCCTTTGGTTTATAATATTAAACCCTTGGGCTTATTAGTTCTTTTGGTTTATAATATTAATAATCTCTTCGGTTTATTAATCTCTTCAGTTTAAATTATTAATTCATAGGGTTTATTAAATTCTTAGGCTTTGAGTTTAAGATATTAATTTTTAGGTTTTATTAATCCCTTGATTTCTCTAATTCTTTGGGTTGGCAATATTAGGTGTTGAATATTTGTTGTACACTTTAATATTAATGCATGGTCCAATGTCACATAATGAAAAACATTGTCTAAATATGAAAATCAGCCATGGGCTACCGTTGTTAATCATAGTTAGTCTTAGTCAATCAAGGTCTTCCATGGTCGAATGTCACATTGTGACAAATATTGTCCTAATATGAAAATCAACCATGGCAAACCAAGGTTATTCTTTGTCCAACGTTGCATTGTGACAATAATTGTCTCAATGTTTAAATCAAGCATGCTCAACCATGTTTATTTTATTGTTTATAGTATTTATATAAAGATTTTTATATACTTGAGGTTTATAATATTTATCTAAATGTTTTTATATACTTGAATTTTATGATATTAATATCTTAGGTTTAATATTATTTCCTTGAGTTTATCATATTAATAATCATGTGAGCTTATTAAACCTTTTTGTTTAAGATATTAAACCTTCACCATATTGATCCATTAGTTTTTTAATATTTATCCCTTGGGTTCATCAATTCATTGGGTTTATAATATAAAACCCTTAGGTTTAATAGTTATTTTCATTTATAATAGTAAACCACCCTTGGGTCTTAGAATCTCTTGAGTTAAAAATATTAATTCTTAGGGTTTATTAATTTCCTAGATTTTTGAGATAAAAATATTAATTCATGGGATTTGTTAATCCCTTGTGGTTTTAATATTGATCCCTTGGCCTTATTAATCCCTTAGGTTTTTAATATTTATCCCTTTGGTTCACCGATTCCTTTGGTTTGAAATATCAAACCCTTGTTGTTATTAGTTCTTTATGTTTATAATATTAATAACCCCTTGGTTTTATTAATCTCTTGAGTTTAAAATATTAATTCTTAGGGTTTGTTAATCTCATGAGTTTAAAATATTTTATTATTATGGTTTATTAATTTCTTGCTTTTTAATGTTAATATTTATCCCTTGGGTTCACCAATTACTTTGGTTTATAATATTAAACCCTTGGGTTTATTACTTCTTTTGGTTTATAATATTAATAATGTCTTGGGTTTCTTAATCTATCTAATTTAAAATACTAATTATTAGGGTTTATTAATTTCTTAGGGTTTTGAGTTTAAAAAATGTATTCCTAGGTTTTGTTACTCTTTTGTAGGTTTTTAATATTTATCCCCCCAGTTTACCAATTCCTTTGGTTTATAATATTAAACCCTTGCATTTATTAGTTATTTTGGTTTATAATATGTTGAGGCCTCAAAATTATGTGGCCAAAACATGGGGGGAAACCACCCGGTCCAGACCTTAAATCAACTCCTTTTCCATTTGGTATAGTGGCTTTGACTGGGGATAATGGGACCAGTTTCGCAATAAGGATATTTTATGAGGGTGTTTGTGAATATAACATGCAAATCGATAATGATATATAATCTATATGCATCTATCTAAGTAATTAATCTAATATATACCTGGGGTGTTGTTCCTTTATGTGATTTAAAATGATATCCTTCAACTATTAGTAATATAGATCATTTAACAGTCGAAAGAGATGAAAATTATGTAAAATGATTCTTCTAACAAAATAGTTTTCATAGAAGAATTGTCTAAAACATATCGCATTTTCCAATGTCATTACATCTTCAATAAGAAACCAAAGCTAAATATTAGAACAAAAGTGCATGTAATATTTATATATGATAACCTTTCTAATATATAATGCAATAAAAAAATAACTATCAATTTAAGAGATAAGACTTAAAACAAGTGAATAGAAGTACCATATGCATGAAGTTATACTCTGTAAATTGACAACAATGAATCTGTTCCTTCCCACTTTCAAGCGATTTAAAGAGTCAGTATTGCAACATCAGTTAGACAGCTTTAATTGCTAAAAGATAACATAATATGTTCCATTAATTCATCAAAGCACTCACAAACTTACAGTAGTGCATTCTTTACAAATGTTTTGACAAATTTATGGAACCTTAGCTAAATGCATGAGAAGGGTTTAAATACTAAACTAACTATAAACTAAAATTAAATTATTACAAAAATGTAGAGGAGGTTTCAAACAACCTTCCTCTAAAAGCTTAACCTAAACAACAATCTAGGAATATAAACTAACAATCCTGATTTTGCGAATCCTGCCCTTCTTTCTGAATGTGATAACGAAGTTGACAAATATCTAACATTGCTTTGAGCTGAGCTGGCTGTGATATTTGTGATTGAATCTGTCCCTTGAAAATAGCATTTGAGATTACTGACTGAGATCTTTTTCCTGAATCTGTAAGAGACTGAAGAGTTTGATGTTGATGGTAAGTTTTGATCAGAAAATTCCAATAATTTTCCTGATCAAACTTATTAACTTTTTTTGATCATTTCCTCTTGTGTATTTGCTCTCTGTCACCTCTTTATTTCTACTTCTCTTATTCCCGAAAACACATCAGACATGTTTTCCTTAATATGTTTTGTCTTAAACAATTGCTCACATATAAACTGAATAATCTCATTTGATTTCTTGGAAGTCTTGGTTGCTGCTTTCTCTGCTTTATTAATTTGTGCTCCCCATTTTGTGAATAATAGTTCTTTGTGAAGCTTATCTATTTGTGGTAGATTAGCTTGCTTTCCTGTATCTGAAATTTTCTTTTGAATGTGTTCTTCGATTTTCTTTTCAAGTCTTTCATATTCCAGTTTCTGAATTGCTATTTGTTGAATCATTATTTTAATGGAATCGCAATAAGAATCAATCATGGAAGCTTGTTGACAAAAAATTTCTTGTTCTTTCTTTAGCATTAGCATGGTGTTTACATCAAGTGCTTCTTTGATAAACTGTTCTAATAGTGGTTTACTCTGTAACTCAGCCATTGCTATTTCCAGATGTGCTTGCTTTTCATTAAGCTCTTTCTGATACTTAAATTTGAGGCTTTCAATATATTCATGAAATTGGGTTGTGCTTATTTTGATTTTCTCAATGGACTTGGCTTTCTCTTCATTCAACAACTATTCTAATTCTTGTACTCTGGCTTACTTTTGTTTCAAAAATACTCTAACCTCAGTAGCTTTATCAACAGTAGTGGTAGCATATGCCCCTACATATTGTGATAATTTGGTTAGATTTTCAATGGGATCATCTGAGGAACCTTTCCATAGTACATCAATTGATGCATTTGTTGGTTTTGGAGTTGTTTCATCAATCCTTCTTCTTTTATTTCTTTTAACTACAGCCTTGTAACTGGGACTGTAGAAAATATCTAATGAAGGAATATCTTCAATCTGTAGAACTATCTAGTCTGCAGGGTAGGCTGGTATGATTTATTTGTCATGTATTGCTGGAAATCTTTGTAGTGGATTGATAGTCTCAACTATTTTCTATGAGGGTTCTGGTGTTTGGAAACTTGTTGCTTGATCAGTATTGGGATTTTATTTGGGAGTCTTTATTTCTTCAGAATATTCTTCCCATTCATTAATAATATATTTTGCTTGTGATGACTTGGACTGATCTAGCATGCTATGACTGCGTGGAACTGTTTCGGAATTTGATTCCGTCCCATTATTTCTTGTTTCCTCCAGCATTTCTATCTCTTGAATAACTTAGTCAATTGTCTTTTCTGATTTTTCTTTCTTAGATTCGGATTCATTTTCAGAGTGATATGAACAATTAGACTGTTGTTTTGATTGACCTGATTCATCTTCAGATATATCTTTCATTTCATCATCCATACTAACACTTGGAGTATGTTTTTCATCTTCAATACTCAACAAATTTAAAGGAACGTTTTCTAGTCTATTGTTTCTGTATTCTTGAAAAGCTTTAGCATCCTCTTGACTTAGTTGAATAGAAATGTACTTGGTAATATTAGAGAAATTTTCCATGCCCTGGAAGAGATCATCGAATCCATCTGCTTCCTTTACAAAAGGCTTCATTTTAAGCTCTGCGATGTAAGTTTTAATCACATCATTGGGATCATATAATATTCCTGGCATAAATGCTAATTTCAATAACTGAATCTTGGGAACCTCTTTGTAAGTATGGCCGATATTAGCCAGAGAAAAGGTGTTGCACTATAGAGGGAAATTAGGCCAAATAGCCTTTTTACCATCCTTCAGCTGCTTCATGACACCATTGACAAGATGATAGGCTATTTCTTTAGCAATTAATTTATCAGGAACGTAGTAAGGTAAAATATGGGAGAAGAATAACTCCCAAATACTCTAATGTATGTAAACTTTTCTTCGACAAACCATCTAGCTACTGGAAGAATATCTACATTGGCTTCTTCAGAAACCCTAGGAGCTCTTTTGTTGAAAATCATCTAATTCATGGGAAATATGACTCCATAACATATTTTATATAAATGTAAGTGGAACTCTGAATCCCAGAGTTCTTTGTGGTAGACGTGAATCGGGGTAGGGTCCTTGGTAGTCCATTTCCAACCCATGGTAGGAAATTTAGAAGTAAAATAGATAGCATCCATGACATAGGAAGACATATAAAAGGGAGGTATTTGTCTAAATGAAACACTTTTTTTATTCCTATATTAAGTTATATTCTTGGTTAGGTAATTGGATAAAATTTCTGCCCAATTTAAGATAGATGAATTGACGATTGCGTCAATTAGGGGAACCCAATCTCTTGAAAATCTAGTGCTATCAGGCTTGGAAAATATTCTACATAACATACTAGCGGCATAACAATAAGGATTAGGAATTTGTGCAATTGGGTATGTACCAAACTTATCTTGCTTCAATTTCCTTTCATTGTCCTTCCATTCATGGATGACTTTGATAAGATCTGGATGTTCTCCTTTTAATTTCTGCACATATTTATTGTCGTATTTCTATTGTGAGGTTGGTATATGATACATTGCTACTAAATCCTCTGATTTGAAAGAACCTATAGTTTCTCCTCTCGAATTTTTGAACATTCTATCTTCAATGTTTAAGTGGTCAATTGCCCAATCAACCATATATGTATAAGGAATAATCTTTGGTCTTGCAGTTATCCTATGAATGTATGAGCATGCAACGTCAAAAAGGGTTGCATAAGAGGTAGAAGTAGTGCCTGTTGTAGATACCTTATTTATCACCCTTGGTTCTTCATCTTCGAAAATTTTATACATTGCCCCCCATGTCGAACTACTGCAGTCTTTGTTGCAGACGGTATCTGAAAATAATGGAGACATATCTGTGTCTTCTGTGGACAATGTTTGAGAAAATTCTTTGCCCCTTTTACTCATTTTGATCTTCTTCAACCCGTTAACTGGTTTCCTGAGAGAAAAGTCAATTTAACATATAAGGAGTATCACAAGATTAAATCAATCATTTACTTCAAACACATGCGAGAAGATATCAATCTATCAATCATCTTTCATAATTTCTAATTTAATATTTCACATGGCCTCACACGTAAGATCTTAAATTCCATTTGATATGATGCAAGTTGTTTCACACGCTAAATTCATTAACTACGCAAATCACAATCATTCCTTATAATATTTCATGATACTTGACTCTTAAAGTCTGTGAAATGCGATCTGCGCAAATCGCAGATCGCAACTTTTATGTGATAATGTTTGAGTGTATATTATAAGTTGTGCGCAATGCGAATTGCAAAAACATTGAAGTGACTGTGATAGCCGAAAGATTTTATATTTCTTGGTTTACTTGCTTGTCAGGTCCGTAGGTATCGCAACTTATATCTTTTTCTTCTTAAAGCTTTATTGATTAAGTAAAGTGCGATGCGAAAAGGAAAACAAATATAACGATGATTGAGGTTTTTTGCAAGGTTTTTCTTAAATTATATCTTCGAAGAGGCTTTGAGTGCATTTCGCAATACACATATTTTACATTTATGGTTCTTTTTTTAAATAAAATATGTAATATGTGATGCGCTTTAAGGCAAGAAACAAAAAATTTATTTTCTAAGTTTTTTATTTTAGGAAATTGTAAAAAGAATTTCCTATTTATTTCTAAAGAGTCCCTATTTATAAAAAATAAATGGGGGGTTGTTGTATAGCACAAAAACTGGCGATTCACTTGGGTGAACCAAATGTCTCTGATGAAAACTTTTGAAATTTCAAATAAATAATATCTTTGCTAAACAATGAAAATTTCTTTTATTCACTATTAATAAGAATTCCTCTTTAAATATATAAGTTTGAAAATCTATATCAGTCCTTACTCAGTTTAAAAGGATAAAGTAAATAACCTTTTCAGATCAGCTTTATACAAATTTACTCTTTTATCACAAATAGAGCCTATGTTCCAATAGGAAATTTTAAGCTTTTGGCAGGGTTATCTTTTACCCAGCTATGATCCATTCTCCCATCCATTTTTTCTCATAATTTTCATAAGTAAATTCTAATTTCTGATAATTTTATTTTATATATTTTTATTTACTTAAAAGCCATTGTCTGGCTTGGTAACCAAATAATGACAATGACATTCACAAATAGTAATTAAGCTGATCAAGCTGGCTCTTGATGAGACCCCTTGTCTTTTTTATATGATCTCAAGTCATTACACTGTTTTGGTAGACAATAGTAGTAATGTCAGTTTAAATCTTTCTTTATGAACATGGTAAACAAGCTCGTGATGAGACTTATTATCTTTTAAGTTTTTCTTCAAATCATATCTTTTTATTTTCTTTTGAATTACTTTTGAAAATTTTATAAGATTTTCCGGATGGGATGAATCATAGGTCCTTTTAAGACTCTGGATGATAATGTCAAGTTTTAGATTGCTTTTCTGCAAAAAGGTTTTTAATATATTAAAGTTTCTTTTCTTGACTGATAAAAATAATATTCATTCTATATATAAATGAGAGTTCATCAAAACAAATAATTGTTTTATTGAAATTTCATTTTTTAGAAAGATAAAATCAATCTGTCTCTCTAAATATTTCGATTTTCCTTCCTTAACATTTTCATTTTTTATAAGTGAAAAGAAAAATCAAAATAAATTCATCTAAGATTTGTTTTGAAAGGAAAAATATCAGTACTAAGCAACTTTTTATTTTTACAAGAAAAACAAAAAACTTTAATATACAAGGATAGAAGGGGTTGCCTCCTATGAGAAATATTTTTTCAAAATCTACCCATTAATAGGCAAAGAATCCTTTTTTCCTAATAAATCTTGAAATAAAAATTTTGATGGGCCTATTTATTCAATTATTTGAAATGTACCTAGCCAGAGTTTTTGAAAATTCGTGTGTTTACCTTTTTCCTCATGCGCTTTGTCCCATTTCAATACAAAATCACCAATTTGAATTTTTTTTGGCATGACAGAAGTTGAATCAAATGAGGCTTTTATTATTTTTTGATGATGAATATGAGTTTGTTTGGATTTTTCTCTTTCTTCTTCTAACTTAAGAATTTGAGTTTGTCTAAATTGTAAAGAAGAAGTAGGAATTTCATCAATAAATTGTACTAAGGAAAGAGATGGAATAACTACATTGGTGGGAAGAATAGCTTCTTTTCCATATACAAGATTAAATGGTGAAGTACCAATAGAAGCTTTTTGAGTTACTCGATCTACCCAAAGAGTGAAAATTAATGACTTACGTCAATTTCCTTGATTCTGATCAACAGTTCTTTTGATTATTCTAATTTTTTTTTTTTTTATTCTGCTAAACCATTTCCTTGTGGGTAATAATTTGCAGAATATTTTAATTTGAAACCTATTTTAATTTCAAAATCTATCATAGTATTTCCAGAAAAATAAGATGCATTATCAAACATCAAAGCAGTAGGTATACCAAACCTGGTTATGATATTTTGATCGATGAAATCAATGATATTCTCTGAATTAGCTACTTTTAATAGAATTTATTCCACCCATTTGGTAAAGT
This sequence comes from Pinus albicaulis, assembly GCA_034641835.2. Classification (NCBI taxonomy): domain Eukaryota; kingdom Viridiplantae; phylum Streptophyta; class Pinopsida; order Pinales; family Pinaceae; genus Pinus; species Pinus albicaulis. The sequence continues at coordinate 388,594,621 of CM076575.1, forward strand.
AATCTATAGCTGTAAGAATATATCTATGTTGTTTGGAAGAGTTTGGAACGATCTCACCAATTATATCTAAGCCCCATTTCTCAAATGGTTGTTCGATATTGACTGGCTATAATGGGAATGTTGGTTTTCTTTGTTTGCCAGATGTTCTTTGACATATTTTACATCTCCTTGAATATTCATGAGCATCTCTAAAAAGTGTAGGCCAATAGTAACCTGCATGCAGAATTTTATGTGTTGTTTTATTTCCTCCAAAATTTCCTCCAGCTAGTCCATCATGGAGTTCCTGCAAGACTTTATCTGCTTCAAGTTTTTCTAGGCATCTTAGAAGTACAGAATCAAAATTTCTTCTAAATAACACATCTTTGACTAACTCATATTGTTTAGCTTTTAGTCTGAGATCTCCTTTTGTCTTATAACTGAGATGATTTGCAGCATATCCATTTCTTAAATAAAATATAAGATCAGAATATTGTGAATCTAAATCATTGAGTCTTACCTCTGATATTTTCACATTACCTTAATCTTCTTTCAGTGGTGGATGTGATGTTCATGTAAGCATTCTACAAAAGCCTTTTCCTCTAATGATTTTAGAGGGTTTTATTTATACATCATACTCTTTCAATGTAGTTACCCAGTTAGCTCTTTTTTCTCCTAATTCTTTATACATCAAAAGTTGTCTTACTGCATAAAATGGAACTATGATTTTAATATGAGACTTTAGGAGAAAAGTTCTAAAATTTTTTATGGCTTTAAAAACAGCAAATGCTTGTTTTTCAACAGATGTATAATTCAATTATGCACCTTGTAAATTTGAACTAAAGAATGATATTGGTGCTTCTGTTTGTTGGTCTTTCAACTGTGTTAAAACAGCTGCATATGATGTATCCGATAAAAAATTATATAATGTAAATGGATTAAGAAAATTAGGGGTGTTTAGGAATGGAGCATTAACAATTGATTGTTTAATCAGTTCAAATGCTTCTATTTCATTATGTCCCCATTTAAAAACGGAATTTTTCTTAATCATATTTTGCAATGGTAAAACTATTTGAGAAAAATAAGGGACAAATCTCTTAACAAAATTAATTTTCCCAAGGAAATATTGCATGGTTTTCTTGTTATGAGGGAAAGAAATTCGTTTAATTTCATCAACTCTTTCAGGATCAATATAAATACCATCTTTTGACACGATGAATCCTAAGAGTTTTCCTTCATCTAAAGCAAAAAATGATTTCTTTGGATTTAATGAAACACCATACCTTATGCATCATTCAAAGACTTGATTTAGGTAATTAACATGATGTTTTTCCTGTTTATAAAAGACAGTAATGTCATCTAAATAGATAAAAATTGTTTTGTTTATGAGTCCTCTAAAAGTTGTGTCCATGGCTCTTTGGAAAGTGGCACCTGCATTAATTAATCCAAAAGGCATTTGATGATAAGAATAAGTTCCCCACTTAGTTTTGAACGTAGTTTTTAGTCTGTCATCTGGATGAACGAGGATCTGATTGTAACCTGAAAATCCATCTAGAAAAGACATAAGTTCGGAACCAGCTACTTTTTACAATACTTGTTCCATGGTTGGTAACGGAAAATTTTCCTTCTGACAAGCTTTGTTTAAATTCCTAAAATCAATTCTAATATCGCCATTCTTCTTCTGACGGGTACTAAATTTGATACCCATTTTGAATTTCTAACTGGAAAGATAATTTTTGCTTTAAGAAGTTTATTCAATTCATTTTTAATTTGATTTTCGAGGCCACAGAATTGCATGTTGATTAAAAGGGTCGATATGTTTTTTAAGTGACCGTAATAATCTACAAAACACTTTTGTACATCCTAAATAACTTGATGAATGATAATCTCTCATCAGAAGGCAAACCAAGACCTAGATTTATATTTTGAGGCTTTTCTTCATTTCCTAGATTAACTAACTCAAATATTAAGGTAGAACTTTGTACTTTTAAGTTAGTTACTCTTTTAAATTTATCCTTTAAGTCATATAGGTCTTCTAACTTGACAACAGATTTTGGAATAGAATTTTCATCTTGTTCTTTCCTAATTTGAGAGTCATGTTCATTTTCATCCATGATTTGATTATCATAAGATTCTTCAGATGTTAAAAAATCTATGATATCTGAGTCATTATTGAATACTCCCCAATTGGTAATGTTATCAGGAATAGATGGTCTAAAAATTAACTCAATAGAAAATCTATCGGGACTAAATTCTTGCGATGGGATCAACTTTGATGCTACATTAGCGAGTAAGTCTGCACTAGCATTTTGAATTCAAGGTATAGAAGAAATATTGAAGGCAAGAAAGTGAGTAGTTAATTCTTGGACTAATGATTGATAATTTTTTAAACATCCAAAATTACAATGAATAGTATCTCTAACTTGCCTAACTATGATTTCTGAATCTCCTAAAACCTTCAAATATATGATATTTAAATTGACATCTTTTAATAATCATTGAACTAATGCTTCATACTAAGCTACATTATTGGTACAATCAAATTCTAATCGACAGGCTAACATAGTCTTTTCGCCTTCTGGGTTTGTTAAAATGCAACACGCACCTGCACCATCTTCAGATTTAGAACCATCAAAATAAAGTGTCCAAAACAAAGAATCAACTAATTCTTTATCTGAAAAATTGATACATCTAGAGTTATCCGGTCGAGAAAATTTCTCGATTTGAGATACAACTGCATTATCAAAGAAAGGAGATGTTGTAGCATTGAAGTTTCCTAAGAAAGATTGTGTAGAATAGTTTCCAATAATGCTATTATTGAAAGCTACTGGTTCATGAATCTCTTCAAGATCATTCACTGTGTGTTTCATAAACTTTTCACGATCAATTCGAATTTGATTTGGTTTTTCGTTATGTGGTAACCACATATGTGACCAGTCTATGGAAAAACATCCATGAAGTTTCTGAGACCAATCACAACTTAAAATTAAACCATAGAATTCGGGAATGTATGCAATCAAAATATAAATTATCTGAACAACTTTTGGATTTGATGATAATCTAATTGTAACAGATTTCAATTCTCCTAATACTTCTACTCTAGTTCTGTCAAGTTGTACTATATGAACTGGAGAACTCTGAGGAGTAATGTTCAATTTAGCACAAACTTATTTTGGCATTATATTCAAAGAATCCCCTGAATCTATCAAAGAATTATGAAAATTTTTGTTATAGATTTCATAGGTTAAGATAAATGGGGGAGTATGAGAGATGGATCGATCACCTATCATGATTAAATCTGAAGCATCTATTTTTTCTAAAGGAGAAGGTGGCTTACCTATTTCATTAGCAGCTTGCACTATAACGGGAGTAGGTATATTTGAAGCAGGAACTATTTTTAGTTCTCTGAGTAGGATTTGTTGTTGTTGCTTCAATTTGGTAAGCTCATGAATCGAAATATTTTCTCTAGTCTTCTTCATATATTCAACTATATTATATTCAATGGTATATGAGATAACCATTGTTTTAGATACAGGTGAAGAATCTATTGTAACAGGAATTTTTTGCGTAGCTTTTGAATTAGATTTTTTTTTTTTTTATTTGTCTTTAGCAGGAGTAGAATTATTCTGTTGTTGACTAGACAATATTGTTTCTGTATTCTTTTTGCTACGTGTGCTAACAGGCAAAGCTTCAAGTTGTTCTTCTTTTGATAGGATAAAATTCCACAGTCCATTAAGTTCAAATTCTTCTTCTTCATCATCGTATTCTTCTTCTAATTGTTTTTCATCGTCATCTTGATCTGATTCAACATTCAATATACTATTCGGAGGTTGAGAACTAGAAGTTTGTTTTTTTTTTAAATTCCTGAAAACCTTTTTTGAATTCGAATTTTCAGCAACTTGTTTCTTGATGTCTGCCATTTCATTGGTCATGGTTTTCAAAACTTTTTGAAGGCCTTCTACATCAAATGGATCTTTTGGTGTTTTATTTTTAGAATCATCTTTGAAAGATATTTTCTTTAATTTATGATCTTCCTGAGAATTCTTTTTCTCAAGAGCAGTTATGTGTTTTTCAACAGATAGAGATTCTTTCATATTTTCTGCAAGAGTTGCTAATTTTGATCTATTAACGAAAATAGCCATATTAGATGGAAGTGATGAAATATACCACTCAATTTGAACTTCTGTACCTGGAACTGTAGTAACAGGAATTTTATTGAGTAATTTATTAAACCTTGAGTTGAAATCTTTTATCTTCTCACCTATTTTATCTTTAAGATTTGAAAGATCATTGATTAGAGTTGTTGTAGTTCTGTCATCTCCAAATTTAGCCAGAAATTTATCTTCAAACATATTCCAATTAATTATGGAGTGAGCAGGTAATGAAAAATACCAGGATCCTGCAGATCCCTTTAAAGTATATGGAAATAATCGTACAACTTAATCTTCCTCAAATACTGCATTTAAGTTGACAGCTAACATAAAATTATGAACATGTTCTTCTGCAGGAAGACCATCGTCAGGGTTAAATTTTGGTAGCCATCTTTCAGGATTTTTAAGTAAAGTGTGAAGAGGAGGAGGCATATTTACAGCCCCTGGATTACTCCATGGGTTTACATTTGGTGGAGGGACTTGTCCTGCCATTGGATTTTAAATGCGTTGATTATGAATTGATGATGAAATAGGTTGGTTACTAGGACCAGTATTTTGAGTATTGGAACTAGTGAAAGTGATACCAATTGTTGGAATGAAATTTGTGGAAATGAATGGAGGAAATGTAGATGAATGGGATGAGATCTCACTAGTGATTGATTCTAATTAAGTCCGCTTTAACTTCTTTCAAGTACTATTGATGGGGAATTAAAAAGGGAGAATCCCTATTCTTTGACTTTCTGATCGAGTTAATATTCTTTGAGGTTGTACAGAGGATGAAATACTAAGATCCGATAATTGTGAAGTTTCAGGATTTTCAGCAGAAATAGATAATTTTTTTAATTTTTCTATCAAAGACTAAACCTCAGGAGAATGTTGATGAATTTCAGGAAATAGTATAGTTTGAGTTTCTCTAGGAGACTTAGGGGATGGATGATCAACTTCAGAGTTTATAGATGAAGATCTGGATAATTTTCTAGAAGTTGAAAGGGATCTAGAGGGAGATAACTTTGTTGATTGACCTTTAGATTGATCAGACCTTTGTGCCATTCACTTGGCCCTCCTTCTAGCACCAATGTGTTGAGGCCTCGAAATTTTATGGCCAAAACATGGGGTAAAACCACCCGATCCAGACCTTAAAGCAACCCCTTTTCTGTTTGGTATAGTGGCTCTGACTTGGGATAATGGGACCAGTTTCCCAATAAGGATGTTTTATGAGGGTGTTTGTGAATATAACATGCAAATGGATAATGATTTCTAATCTATATGCATCTATCTAAGTAATTAATCTAATATATACTCGGGATGTTGTTCCTTTATGCGATCTAAAATTATATCCTTCAACTATTAGTAATATAGATCATTTAACAGTCGAAAGAGATGAAATTTATGTAAAATGATTCTTCTAACAAAATAGTTTGCATAGAAGAATTGTGTAAAACATGTCGCATTTTCCAATTTGATTACATATTCAATAAGAAACCATAACTAAATATTAGAACATAAGTGAATGTAATATTTATATATGATAACCTTTCAAAAATATAATTCAATAAAAAAATAACTATCAATTTAAGAGATAAGACTTAACACAAGTGAATAGAAGTATCATATGCATGAAGTTCTACTCTGTAAATTGACAGCAATGAATCTGTTCCTTCCCACTTTCAAGCGATTTAAAGAGTACAGTAGTGCAACATCAGTTAAACAGCTTTAATTGCTAAAAGATAACAGAATATGTTCCTTTAATTCATCAAAGCACTCACAAACGTACAGTAGTACATTCTTTACAAATGTTTTTGACAAATTTCTGGACCCTTCTCTAAATGCATGAGAAGGGTTTAAATACTAAACTAACTATAAACTAAAATTAAATTATTACAAAAATGTAGAGGAGGTTTCAAACAACCTTCCTCTAAAATCTTAACCTAAACAACAATCTAGGAATTTAAACTAACAATCCTAATTTTGCAAATCCTGCCCTTCTTTCTGAATGTGATCACGAAGTTGACAAATATCTAACATTGCTTTGAGTTGAGCTGGATGTGATATCCGTGATTGAATCTGTCCCTTGAAAATAGCATTTGAGATTACTGACTCAGATCATTTTTCTGAATTTGTAAGAGACTGAAGAGTTTGATGTTGATGGTAAGGTTTGATCAGAAAATTCCAGTAATTTTCCTTGTCAAAATTATTAACTTTTTTTTATCATTTCCTCTTGTGTATCTGCTCTTTGTCTCCACTTTATTTCTACTTCTCTTTTTCCCGAAAACACATCAAATGTGTTTTCCTCAAGAATTTTTGTCTTAAACAATTGCTCACATATAAACTGAATAATCTCATTTTATTTCTTGAACGTCTTGGTTGTTTCTTTCTCTGCTTGATTAATTTGTGCTCCCTATTCTGCGAATAACAGTTCTTTGTGAAGCTTATCTATTTGTAGTAGATTAGCTTGCTTTCCTATATCTGAAATTTGCCACTGAATGTGTTCTTCGATTTTCTTTTCAAGTCTTTCACATTACAGTTTCTGAATTACTATTTGTTGAATCATTATTTTAATGGAATCACAATAAGAATCAGTCATGGAAGCTTGTTGACAAAACATTTCTTGTTATTTCTTTAGCATGGTGTTTACATCAAATGCTTCTTTGATAAACTATTATAATTGTGGTTAACTCTATAACTCAGCCATTGTTATTTCCAGATGTGCTTGCTTTTCATTAAGCTCTTTCTGATACTTCAATTTGAGGCTTTCAATATCTTCATGAAATTGGGTTGTGCTTATTTTGATTTTCTCAATGGACTTGGCTTTCTCTTCATTCAACAACTGTTCTAAATCTTGTACTATGGCTTCCTTTTGTTTCAAAAACACTCTAACCTCAGTAGCTTTATCAACAGTAGCGGTAGCATATGCCCTTGCATATTGTGATAATTTGGTTAGATGTTCAGTGGGATCATCTGAGGAATCTTTCCATAGTACATCAAATGATTCATTTGTTGGTTTTGCATTTGTTTCATCAATCCTTCTTATTTTATTTCTTTTAACTACAGCCTTGTAACTGGGACTGTAGAAAATATCTAATGAAGGAATATCTTCAATCTATAGAACTATATGACCTGTAGGGTAGGCTGGTATGATTTATTTGTCATGTATTGCTGGAACTCTTTGTAGTGGATTGATAGTCTCAACTATTTTCTATGAGGGTTCTGGTGTTTGAAAACTTGTTGCTTGATCAGTATTTGGATTTTATTTGGGAGTCTTTATTGCTTCAGAAAATTCTTCCCATTCATTAATAAGATCTTTTGCTTATGATGACTTGGACTGATCTAGCATGCTATGACTGTGTGGAACTGTTTTGGAATTTGATTCTGTCCCATTATTTCTTGTTTCCTCCAACATTTCTATCTCTTGAATAACTTGGTCAATTGTCTTTTCTGAGTTTTCTTTCTTAGATTCGGATTCATTTTCAAAGCGATCTGAATTATCAGACTGCTGCTGTGATTTACTTGATTCATCTTCAGATATATCTTTCATTTCATCATCCAGACTAACACTTAGAGTATGTTTTTCATCTTCAATAGTCAGCAAATTTAAAAGAACATTTTCTAGTCTCTTGTTTCTGTGTGCTTGAAAAGCTTCAGCATCTTCTTGACTTAGTTGAATAGAAACGTACTTGGTAATATCAGAGAAATTTTCCATTCCCTAGAAAAGGTCATCGAATCCATCTGCTTCCTTTACAAAAGGCTTCATTTTAACCTCTGTGATGTAATTTTTAATCACATCATTGGGATCATATAATCTTCCTGACATAAATGCTAATTTCAATAACTGAATCTTGGGAACCTATTTGTAAGTATGGTCGATATTAGCCAGAGCAAAGGTGCCACACTGTAGAGGGAAATTAGGCCAAATAGCCTTTTTACCATCTTTCAATTGCTTCGTGACACCATTTACAAGCTAATAGGCTATTTCTTTTGCAAGTAATTTATCGGGAACATAGTAAGGTAAAATATGGGGAGATGCATAACTCCCAAATGCTTTAATGTATGTAAAATTTTCTTCGGCAAACCATCTACCTACTGGAAGAATATCTACATTGGATTCTTCATAAACCCTAAGAGCTCTTTTTTTGAAAATCATCTAATGCATGGGCAATATGACTCCATAACAGATTTTATAGAAATGTAAGTGGAACTCTAAATTCCAGAGTTCTTTGTGGTAGATGTGAATCAGGGTAGGGTCCTTGGTAGTCCATTTCCAACCCATGGTAGGAAATTTATAAGTAAAACAAATAGCATCCATGGCATAGGCATACATATAAAAAGGAGGCATTTCTCTGAATGAAACACTTCTTTTATTCCTATATTCAGTTATATGCTTGGTTAGGTAATCGGATAAAATGTCTACCCAATTTAAGATAGATGAATTGACGATTGTGTCAATTAGGGGAACCCAATCTCTTGAAAATCTAGTGCTATCAGGCTTGGAAAATATTCTACATAACATACTAGCGGCATAACAATAAGGATTAGGAATTTGTGCAATTCGGTACGTACCAGACTTATATTGCTTCAATTTCCCTTCATTGTCCTTCCATTCATGGATGACTTTGATAAGATTTGGATGTTCTCCTTTGAATTTCTACACATATTTATTGTCGTATTTCTGTTGCGGGGTTGGTAGATGTTACATTGCTACTAGATCCTCTACTTTGAAAGAACCTATAGTTTCTCCTCTCGAATTTTTGAACATTCTATCTTCAATGTTTAAGTGGTCAATTTCCCACTTAACCATATATGTATAAGGAAGAATCTTTGGTCTTGTAGCTATCCCGTGAATGTATGAGCATGCAACGTCAAAAAGGGTTGCGTCAGAGGTAGAAGCAGTGCCTGTTGTAGATACTTTATTTATCACCCTTGGTCCTTCATCTTCGAAAAGTTTATACATTTCCTCCCATGTTGAACTGCCACAGTCTTTGTTGCAGATGGTATCTGAAAATAATGGAGACATATCTGTGTATTCTGTGGACGATGTTTGAGAAATTTCTTTGCCCCTTTTACTCATTTTGATCTTCTTCAACCCGTTAATTGGTTTCCTAAGAGCAAAGTGAATTTAACATATAAGGAGTATCACAAGATTAAATCAATCATTTACTTCAAACACATGCGAGAAGATATCAATCTATCAATCATCTTTCATAATTTCTAATTTAATATTTCACATGGCCTCGCACATAAGATCTATCAATCGTTTTAAAGTTGTTAAGATCTTAAATTCCATTTGATATGACGCAAGTTATTTCACATGTTGAATTCATTAACTACGCAAATCGCAATCATTCCTTATAATTTTGTGACACTTGACTCTGAAAGGCTACGAAATGCGATCTGCGCAAATCGCAGATTGCAACTTTTATGGGATAACGTTTGAGTGTATATTATAAGTTGCGCGCAATGCGAATTGCGAAAACATTAAAGTGACTGTGATAGCTGAAATATTTTATATTTCTTGGTTTATTTGCTTGTCGTGTCCACGGGTATCACAACTTATATCGTTTTCTTCTTAAAGCTTTATTGATTAAGTAAAGTGCGATGCGAAAAAAAAAACAAATATAACAATGATTGAGGTTTTTTGCAAGGTTTTTATTAAATTATATCTTCGGAGAGGCTTTGAGTGCATTTCGCAATTTGCATATTTTACATTTTATGGTTCTTTTTTGAAATAAAATATATAATATGCAATGCGATTTAAGGAGAAAAAAAAAAGAAAATTTATTTTCTAAGTTTTTTATTTTAGGAAATTGTAAAAAGAATTTCCTATTTATTTCTAAAGGGTCCCTATTTATAAAAAATAAATGGGGGGTTTTTGTATAGCACAACATAATATTAATAATCCCTTGGGTTTATTAATCTTTTGAGTTTTAATATTATAACTTACATTATGGCATCATATGTTGGGTTATAAAATAGATTCTAATATATAGGGTTTATAATTAGGGATTAATATTGGGTTTATAATATTTGGGTTTATAACATTGTGTTTAATATTTAGAGTTTATAACATTGGGGATTATAATATTTTAATTCATAATATTGATTCTTAGGGTTTATTAATCTCTTGTGTTTTTAATATTGATCCCTTGGCCTTATTGATCCCTTAGGTATTTAATATTTATCCTTTGGGTTCACCAATTCCTTTGGTTTGTAATATTCAACCCTTGGGTTTATTAGTTATTTTGGTTTATAATATTAATAACCCCTTGGGTTTATTAATCTCTTGAGTTTAAAATATTAAGTCTTAGGGTTTACTAATCTCTTGAGTTTAAAATATTAATTCTTATGCTTTATTAATTTCTTGGTTTATAATATTTAGATTTATCCCTTGGGCTCGCCAATTCCTTCGGTTTATAATATTAAACCCTTGGGTTTATTAGTTCTTTTAGTTTATAATATTAATAATCCCTTCGGTCTTTTAATCTCTTAAGTTTATATTATTAATTCTTAGGGTTTATTCATTTCTTAGGTTTTGTATTTAATATATTAATTATTAGAGTTTATTAATCCCTTTAGTTTTCTAATTCTTTGGGATGGTAATATTAGGGGTTAAATATTAGTCATACACTTTAATATTAATGCATGGCCCAATGTCACATTATGAAAAACATTGTCTCAATATGAAAATCAACCATGGGCTGCCATTGTTAATCATAGTTAGTCATTGTCAATGAAGGTCTTCCATGGTCGAATGTCACATTATGACAAATATTGTCTTAATATGAAAATCAACCATGGAAAACCATGGTCATTCTTCATCCAACGTCGCATTATGACAAGACCTATCTCAATGTTTAAGTCAAGCATGCTCAACGATGTTTGTTTTATGGTTTATAGTATTTATCTAAAAAAAATTATATAATTGAGCTTTATAATTTTAATCTCTTAGGTTTAATATCATTCCCTTTAGTTTATAATATTAATAGTCATGTGAGTTTATCAAACCTTTTGGTTTAAGATATTAATTTGTAGGCTTTATTAATCTCTTATGTTTTTCATATTGATCCCTTCGCCTTATTTATCCCTTAGGCTTTTAATATTTATCACTTGGGTTCACCAATTCCTTGGGGTTAGAATATAAAACCAATGGCTTTATTAGTTATTTTTGTTTATAATTTTAAACCACACTTGGGTCTTAGAATTGTTTAAGTTAAAAATATTAATTTTTAGGGTTTTTTAATCTCTTCTATTTTTAATATTGATCCCTTGGCCTTATTGATCCCTTAGGTCTTTAATATTTATCCTTTGGGTTCACCAATTCCTTTGGTTTGTAATATCAAACCATTGGGTTTATTAGTTCTTTATGTTTATAATATTAATAACCCCTTGGGTTTATTAATATATTGAGTTTAAAATATTAATTCTTAAGGTTTATTAATCTCTTGAGTTTAAAATATTAATTATTAGGTTTTATTAATTTCTTGGTTTATAATATTTATATTTATCCCTTGGGTTCACCAGTTACTTTGGTTTATAATATTAAATCCTTGGGTTTATTACTTCTTTTGGTTTATAATATTAATAATGTATTGTGTTCATTAATCTATTTAATTTAAAATATTAATTATTAGGGTTTATCAATTTCTTAGGTTTTTGAGTTTAAAAACTTTCTTCTTAGGGTTTATTAATCTTTTGTGTTTTTAATATTGATCCCTTGGCCTTATTGATCCTGCATGTTTTAATATTTATGTGTTAGGTTCATTGATTCCTTTGGTTTATAATATTAAACCATTGTGTTCATTGGTTCTTTTGGTTTATAATATTAATAATCCCTTGCTTTTATTAATATTTTGAGTTTAAAATATTGATTATTATGGTTTGTTAATATCATAGGTTTTTTAGTTTCAAATATTAATTCTTAGGGTTATTAATTTCCTATCTTTTTAATATTAATCCCTTGGCCTTATTGATCCCTTGGGTTTATTATTTCCTTGGGTTTTTAATATTAATCCATTGGGTTTATTAATCCTTTAGTTTTTTAATTCATTGGGTTTATAATATTAACAATCCCTAAAGTTGATTGTTCTCTCTCGTTTATAATATTAATAATCATGTGAGTTTATCATTAATTTGTATTTAAAATATTAATTCTTATGCTTTATTAATCTCTTCTCTTTTTAATATGGAATCCTTGGGATTCTCAATCTCTTAGCTTTTTAATATTTTTCCCTTGGGTTCACCAATTCCTTGGGTTTATCATATTAGACCCTTCGACTTATTAGTTCTTTTGGATTATAATATTAAAAATCCCTTGGTATATTTGTAAGAGATATATACTTATTATAAATAGTAATAAAATACTTGTATTATGTTATATTTTAATTTTAGTATGTTTTGAGTTATAACTATTGATGTATTGAAAAAATTTAATAATATTTTTTATTATATATTTTTTTATCAAATAATAAAATATTATATATATTAGTTTAATATATAGTATCAATATAGTTATAGTCTTAATATATTACAAGTAGATACATAAAATATATTGGTAATTATATTTATAAATATATAATGATTATTTTGGTAAAATACATGTGGTGGGTGGTGGATATGGGCCTATCGGTGTATATCAAACACATTAGTGAATGTGGTTGTAAATATATTTCATATATGCCTATCGGCATATATCAACCACATTGGTAAATGTGATTGTGCTAGTAAATATTAAATATGACCTTATGATCGAGCATGATGCGGAGACCCAATCGCTCGAGATGAACAAGTCTTTTACTAATATTAATATAATGGATTATCAATGACAAGCGGTTATCTGCATGGTCAATGGTTTCTATTCCCCAACATCTGCTATAAGGGCTTGGGTTTAACATTTGGATCTACTATTATGTTTCAAAGGATATTTAGTGGTAGTGTTCAAGGATCTAGATGATCAACAAAGGGTTGATGATCAACCAGGGGTTTTCAACTCGGGCTTAGTTCTACTGTATGCAAGACTAGCCATGGTTTCTGAATTTTAACCCCTTTTTAATGAAGTCAGTCATGGTTCCTGATTTTTAACCCCCTTTCAATGAAGTTTTTCCTTACTCCAGTATGGGTAAGGCTCTCTATCTTAATCCTCTGAGTTGATTGGGCCAGAATTTATAGAAGTTAGTGGCAATTAAATTGGTCTTTTCATCAAATTAAATAGTGAAAAATTGGCTAATAGGAACGGGATTTAAGTGAAGGATTACCAAATAAAATCATGTGAAGATACTCATTGCCAAACCATTTTAAGTGAAGGATTACCAAATAAAATCATGTTAAAATGGTTTGGCAATGAGTATCTTCAATCTTTGGATTACAAAAACATTACTTTCAGGTGCAAAATTTGTTAGTGGCATAGGCATCTTAAGAATGCATGTCCTACCTCAAAGAATTTATCCTGCTCCCTGAGCCAAAAATACCCAATCACAAATGGCAAGATCATAATACTGCAACAAATGTCAAGAACTTGACAAGTCATAAGAAGGATTTTTCTCAGTGATCGAAGACAACTTTTGATCTAGTGCAGTGCAGACCATGAGAATGAAATAGCATAAACAATTATCGTGTCTACAGTAGAAACATTCCCACAAGTCTCACCACTCAAAAAGTGATAAAGAAATTTTTTTCTCAATTGAACTCACAACGATGAAGTTTTATGTAAAAATGAGCATATGACTTTATCCTAAGTTGTAACCAATAATTTTGTAGATTGGATTGATGTCTGGAGTGTGATACCAAAAAATGAAGTGATGCTTTGAAGTTTGAGAATTTATGATGATGTAACATATTTTATTTTTTTATATATAATAGTATTGAATTTACAAAAATTATATATATTATTATTATTATTATTATTATTATTAAAAAAAATTATATATATAGAAAAACATGGAACAAGATTATTGATCATGGAGCTATATCATGACTTTATTATGGAGATTCATAATATGTATATAGGTTTTTATACAATATTATGGGCAAATACCATAACTCATCAACACCATATGCTCAAAAAAAAAATCGCTCACTTTGACACTTGTTCACATGATATTCTTTTCATTAATCACTTTTGATTAAAAGGAAAAGAAGACAAAACTACTTTACAGATAAATCACAATATTATACTTAAAAATCATCAACACCATATGCTCAAAAAAACCATTGCTCATTTTGAAACTTGTTCACATGATATTCTTTTAATTAATCACTTTAATTAAAAGGAAAAAAGGACATAACACTTTGCAGATAAATCACAATCTTATACTTAAAAATCATATATTTAAATCACTTAATTAAGGTTTTGCTCAAAACCAGCATACATCTATCTTAATTCCAGAGTTACCAAGAGCTAGAAGGATCAAATCTCTTAAGTTGCAAACATTTCCTCAAGTTTTGTACTCAAAACAGATTTGCATTTAGAGAAATTTGAAATGCCCCAAGTTAAAATATATATATTTTCTTAAGTTAAAATAAATCTATATTGATTAAGTATAAACTAGCTCAGCCATATGTAAATGCCTATAACCATCAACCATAATACCCATCAAACCACTTACTACATTATACATCTCAATTTGTTAAAAAAAATTATCATTAGAATTAACTAAATAATAACTTTATTTAAAATAATTACTTTTATTATTAATGATAAAAAGAGTTAATATATAAGTTAGGTATATTTTTTACAAAATCATATAACAAGAGCTTTAATCATGGCTATTCATCATTCACTTTATCATAGAAATACTTAATTTGTAATTAGGTTTTGTTGCAATATCATGGGCCAATAGCATGGCTTGTCAAAACTATATGTCCAAAAAGCCATAACTTGATACTTATTCATGAATTTAATTAAAAAGACAAAAAAAATATAACTACTATATAAATAAATGTCAGAATATCTTTAATATATACTAGTAAAAATATTTTAAATTATTCTATAGAAATTAAATGTCTATCATCTATTTAATAATTATTATTAATTAAATTAAAAAATTTCAAATTAACGTACTTATCAAATTTTAAAAAAAAAATTAATAATTTTTATAATTTTATTTTCATATAAATAAATGTTATTCACATATTATTATTATTAGTTTATCAAAAAATTTAATGTGTTTTTTTTAATGAGGGTTGCTTATTTTAAATTTACTTTAGTTCCCAAAAAAGGGTCAAATGGGAAATTAAAAAATAAATTAATCATTAATCCCTTATAACTATGAAAATTATTAATAATTATATAATAATAGAAGATCTCTTCACTCCCAGGACAACTTTGAAATGGTTAAATAATTATTTAAAAATAAGTACCCATTGAAAATAATCGAAAAATATTTATTTACATTATAAAGCACATAAATATTAAATCTGACAATAAGCAACTATTTAAAAATAATCCTTACTGATTTTGTGCTCATTAAAACATTTGCAGAAAAAGAACTCCACTCTGGGTTGTTCCATGAAAACACCATAGAAGCAATTCATGATTTCATGCCCATTGAAAAAAGATAAGCATGAATACAACGATGCAAATCTTGACAGTGCTTGATCACCTTTAGTCATTAAACTGCAAGAGATTTATTTAATATAACTTCCAGTCCCGTTGATAACATCTATTCATTATATTGAAAGGAAAGGCCTTTACATTACTGTACGACGTTTTATCCTATAACATTTATTTATTCTAATAAAAAAATCGATTCGGAGGGCGCCCAAGCTATTGATGATGATTAAGCTTATTCTGTTACAGATATGGTTCCGCCAGAAGCCAGTATTGACTGTTCAAGCTGCAATTTACCAAGAAAGAAAAAGCAAACACGTTACAAACAGAATTATTATTATTTAAGAAATTGTGTGTACTTACAAGAAGATTGAATACTGTAAATTATAGATTACCTCCAGTAGAATCTCCAGCTTGTGCTTAAGAAGGTAATACTCCTCTTTCAGTTCTTGCAGACACTGCAAGCACCTACAATGACCAAAGAAATAAAGAAGCAGCTCTACTTAATTGTCAAGGTGTTACAGGGCATAAAATTTTAACAAATTAGTCTAAAAGTGGACAGTAACAGTAATAACTTTGACAGTATTGTTGGTTCAGATAATCTAGTTACCCATTTTTCATTTTTCCTTCACAGTAAACTCTAAATATTATACATACATTCTTCACACGCTGTGCCCCAATACTGTTCATGCAAAGGATCACCATAACAGAATTAGTCCCTGTACTCCCCTCTTGCATTAGTAAACTAATGGAGATTGTTATTAAATGCATTTGTGTTTTTTCAATAGTGGGTTGCTATCCATTGTTAAGATACCTTGAGCTGCTACCCTTGAAGTGGTGCAGACAGGAGTCAACTTTTCTGTAGTCTACTGGTTCCTCATTGCTGCAAGGTCAATGCATTAAATATTAGAAATCATACAAAATTTGTTTAAATCTAGTTTAAATATCATCTTAAACACATTCATCCATCCATCCATAGTTAGCATAGGACAGGATTGAAAAATTAGCATGTTAGGATTTTATCTTCAAGGTTAATATTAAATATGACCTTGGATAAAAAAATACTATGTTTCTTTAACTCAAAAGATGGCCATAGTAAAATGTATTATGGTTCTCTAACTCAAAGAGAGTGATAGTTAATGGGTTTAAATTTTTATGGTTTTTCAAATAAAGGTGAAATATATTATGGTTTTGTAACTTAAAAAATAGTAGTTAATGGGTTTAATTCTCTCTCCATCCGTGTTCAGATCTATTCATCAGAGACATGATAACTAAGCTAGTGGGTTCAATTTCCCTCAACTAAGTTTTTATGCTTAGTGAACCTTAAAAAACTCATTTCAACCTTGCTTGTCACACAGTGTAAAGAATAAGTAAATATACAGTGAGCTTTGCAAAATTTACTATATATGCTTAAAAAACTCATTTCAACCTTGCTTGTCACTGAGTGTAAAGAATAAGTAAATATACAGTGAGTTTTGCAAAGTATTCAATGTCTTCAGCGAGTCCTCAAAATATAAAGAAATGACTTCATGCACGAAATAAGGATTGCTTTCGTCCTGCAGATGCTGAAGTTGAGTGAATTGCTCGTCCAGAAATCCCTGCAATTCAAAAATCTTTAAAGCCCAGTTGAGTATCTAGTAGGAGTATGTTTAGGGCTGAAAGTTCTCAAAAGATTCAACACAATATATCTACACTTTAAAATGAAAAACTGATCAGGTACCTCTTGAAAAAGAGCTGTGACGAGGTTATCATGTCTTCGGTTCAGGTCAGCGATCGCCATTCAGATTTTCAACTCAAACCCTTCAGCAAAACCGAAATAATATGAAACGGCTATTAAAGCTCAGAGGACTGGACTGCTATGTTGCATATTCAGTCTTCCTCCATTTCATTCTATTTATATAGACTATGATGACCTCGGCCTCTTTGTCAGCAGGTTTGCTTGTGCCCAAAAAGAATTTATTTTCATCAATTCCAAAGCAATATTTTGCTTTCTACGGTCCCTATTACAGGCCTTTTATGGAATCCAAAATCCCAAAACAAGGTGTTGGCTATGTGTGTGGAGCAGATTTGGAATTTTTTTGGGGTTGCCACAGCTTTTGACAGGAGCATGACGTCATATCTTTTACCTTTAAGGGATTCTTGGATGACAAATATAGTTTTCGGTCGGTACGCTTTGGAGCACAATTTATTCGGATTATTACAAACGAAATGAAATGAGTAGATAACTCAATGTGCAAACTTCATTGATTGAAATATGTGAAAAAAAATCACAGGTTATTTTATTAAAATTATAAATAACTGTTTGTGGATTTAGAAGGTGATTAGATGTTTTGTTAAGACATTTTTTTGATGTGAAGTTATTAATTCAATTTCTTGTTTCTATCTAGTAATATGTATTGGACATGATGATAAAGATATAATCTTATCAAAATTTAAAAAAATTATAAAAAATATAAACATACATACCATCTAAACCATAATTAAACATATTCTAAGAAAGTTATACAAAAATATACACATTCACTCACAAAAAGGAAATTATAAAAAATATAAACATACATACAGCCTAGACAGTAATTAAGCATATCCTAAGAAGGTTATACAAAAATATACACACTCACTGAGCCAAAGTTTGTAATGGTTGCACCAGTGCATAGATTTTTGGTTTGTGTCTAGTATAATTTTTGTGTGAACACATTTGGCTTAGTCTTGTGAATATTATATTAATATTGGTTTGAGATTTTGTAAATACTTTAAAAAGGATTATTTATTTTTTATTTTGTAATTTTATAATATTTTAGAATTTGAAATTTATAATAAAAATAAGGATGGTCTAAAATTACTTATTATCTATGTGAAACTAAATTCTTTCATTATACTAATTCAAAATTCTAAACAATATTAATTTTATTTTACTTTGTTAATTATTTTGAAATAAGATTTTCAGAATTTTAATTTTATTATTCATAATTATTTTAAAATTTTATTTTTATTATCAATAATTATTAAATAGATGGTAGGTATGTAACCCATTTAATATTTTAAAATATTTATACTAACATATACATAAAAAGTTCAGATTTATCTCTAAAATAGTTACGTTTTTTTTTTTTTTTTTTTTTTTTTTAATTGATTAATTACAAAAAAATGATATATGAACAAGTGTCATATCAAATGAATTATAGTTTTTTAGACATGTGGTATTGATAATGTGGTATTGATAAACCACTGTATTGGTCCATGTTATTGTAACAAAATCTATTTACAAATTAAATAATTTCTATGCTAAAGTAGGGATATATTTCCATCATTGATAATTATATTCAGTGTTTTTTTTACAAATGTATATAGTTTTAACTTAAATATTAATTCTTTTCATAATTGACATTAATAATAATAATTTAAAATAAATTTGTAGTTATTTAGCTTTTATTATGTACAAAGAAATAAGTACTTTGATGTTTATTAGGGATTGATGTCTATCCTTGTTTACCATCCATTTAATTGATATGATTGTGCTAATACATTGCACACAAGGTTTTAAATTAAAAATGAATAAATAAATGGCTTATAAATACGAAGTTGTATTTAAAGTGACTTTTTGGAATTTGAGGTGAAATCTTGATTTCTGTTATTTAAACTGTTTTTTTTACAATATATATGGGTTCAGCACCCTAAAAAAACCCAGCACTTTCATTGTGCAAAATTATCCATCAAACTTATGTTTTCAATAAATTCCTACCAAATTTTAGAGAAATTAAACAGAGAAAAACATTTAAAAAATCACACTAAAAACAAAACACAACTCATATATACAAACCATCCATATAAAACCCATACCATAATTAGGATCTCTCCTAACACACTCATGTAAAACCCTAAGAAATAACAACTCTGTGTTATCCTTTTAACGAAACACGCCTTGGCATATATCATACTTTCATATATATATATATATAACCCACTAAACCTGATGTTACTAACCATGTTAAACCATGTTAATTCCAAGTAATGGAGGATGCTGACACACCGCATGACTTCTCTGGATGTAATGAACACTGATAAGAATGCTATTAAGAAATTGACTCTGATTATTCAAACACTGTTGTAGATTCCTTGATGAAATATTATGTTTGTTGGGTGGCATGGCAGTTATCAGCTTAAGCCTTACAGTGCATATATGAATCTACGTATTTATTCCCAATAATTCTGTGACTTGAAACAGCAATTTGTCAGCTTCCTGTGAGTATATGAATCCACGCTCAAGGTGTGACCCAACGGCAGCCATTCTATCACTGCTTTCGATATTTTGATAGGATAATATTCTCTTTTCTAAAAGCTCACTCGTCGTACCCGGCATGCTGAGAGAGCAGAAACATTTAGAATATAATTTTCCCTTTTCCTGCTGATGCAACTTAGATTCTCTGCCTGCTTATAACGAATCTCAATCATTCTGATCAGGTATACCCTGATAATGATTGATCAGGTATACCCTGATTATTATGATCAGCATACGTCACACACCCATTGGAAGAGGGAAACATTTGTAGAAAACAGCCAAAGAATAGTGACGCGCACAAAATTGTTCGATTCAAGTGATATTTTTGTGGCGTTTTGTGTATATCCGTAGGAGTGATGGTTATAAAAATATCATTCTCGAACGTAGGAGTGATGGATATCAAAGAATAAATTTCAAATGCCATGATTTATATTTGTTTTAGACACTTAAAATCAAGTGAAGAATATTTTTCCCCTCCCATTTCACAACACTTTAATAACTATAGGCCAATTCTGTTAAAAGGAAGTCAAGAAGGACATAGTGTAACAAGACAGGTTGAAATCTGAAAGTATGTTTTAGGCTCAAAGTATTTTAAGGTAGGTTGTATTTTATTAATATTTAAATTAAACTAGCAATTGCATCATATGTTGCAAATGAAACGTGGTAAGGTTGTGGTATAGAAAATAATAACATATAAGAAAAAAGAGGTAGTAGAAACTTTCTCAACCTTAACTGATCCTCCGGAAGAAGGGCTAGAGCATTATGTTTATTGGACCTCAAATAAAAATATCTGTATTGGGTAATTGATGTGGAACAACTTCTTTGTTATTAATTGCATGTAAGATGGTTTTTTTCATAATGGATGAGACATTTTAGCCAAAGTACTCAAGACCTTTTTTCTTCTACATGAAGGATGCACTTGTTTTTATGACCAAGCTGGGCAAACTTCACCCTTCCACGAAATTATTTGTTTCTATCACATTCACAATGTTGAATTCCTCTGATACTACTCCTAGAACTCTGACTCTGCTCTACAGCTAGAATTATTTAGTGGAATAAAAACTTATCACTATAACATGGTGTACTTCATAAGAGACTACTAAGAAGCTTAAGTATGGTAAATCCACCTTCACCTATCATTTGAACATAAAGCATAGAGTTATCTCAATAGTCAATTTTATGGATAAGAGACATTTAGACCCTTTTTAACCCTTGGGGATGATTAATTAATCCTAGTTCAGATAATTTATATCAATAAATTATCTACAATCCTATTTCCATAATTCCTCTTTGAACCACCAATATTCCACTTCTTTGGAACTTTTCACCTCAGTCAGAATAACAAATATCATGAAGACCCAAAAGTAAGAAGAAAAAATCAGCTCATAATCAGGGAATCTAGCGACTTCTTTAAGGATCATAATTCAGGACTTTAGTGCCTTTTAAAGATCATTTATTTTCCCATCAAATAAAAAGCAACAATCAAATTTTGTAGTGACAAGAATGGAAACAAATTTTAAATGTAATAACGCCCTTCCCTAGTGATAGTACATTTTTGTTTTGAAATGAAATTATTTTCCCGGTCTTTTAAATAATATATTCCTTCCCAGGTGACCCTTTAGAGATACCTTTTTTTTCAACTGATTGCAATAGGTAGGTGTCTTTTGTCTAGTATTTTATGAGACATTGAATTTAAGGGCAGAGGTAAAGAGATTACTAGACAAAAAAGAGTAGAGTGACTCAATGTCAAATGAAAATAACATTGAGGAATCTCTTCCGATTTTCTCATGCAGGCCTTCTTCAATTGATGAGGTAGTAGGAAATCTCTCTTCTAGAATAAGTGGTGGAGAATTATGTTGACTAAACTACTACTCATTTAACTTCGACTCCTCCTTCCAATTGGAATGTTTCTCTTCACATAACTCTATCTCGGGTTATAATTCTAGCTTTCTCTTGTTTATGAATAAATTGTCTCTATATCACTATTGTTTGTCTCTTTTTGAGCACTTGCTTGAACAACTTATTAAAAAGAAAAAAACTAACATTATAAAAAACATATATAAAAATATTTACTTGATCTAATGGCCTAAAACATTTCAATTGTTTAACATTTGATCCAATGGCTCAAATATAAACACAATGGTAGGAGAGTTGTTTTCAAATAGTGACGCCTTACGGCATAAAAATATATATAATATTTTTACATTGAAAATTGAACATTAAAACTATAGTAACTTTGAGAATAAAGTTTTTATATTGAAAAAGGTTTTAAAACAAAGTGTTTAAGTGAAAAATCAAATGGAAATATCATAAAAATATAGTGTATGGAAAGTTTATATTCCTTCCAAATCTTTGAAAATTAATTATATGGAAAGTTTATACTCCTTCCAAACTTTGAAAAATAATTTTGTAAATGTTATATAAAAATTCTGAAATATGACAAATCTAGTTAAATTTATAATTAAACATGTTTTTTAGTTAATAGATAACTAGTAATACTTATGCTTATAATTAAACAATTTTCTGAAATATGACAAATCTAGTTAAATTTAGTTACACAAGTGTTTAATTATGATTAAACAAGTCTTTAATAGTTAATAGATAATTGATGTCTTTAATAGTTAATATTTAATAGTTGATTGATAACTAATGTTTTAATAGTTAATAGATAACAGTTTATAGTATCTATGTATGCAATCAAACAAATGTCTTCACATGAATGGCCTAAACCAATTCAATATCATGGGTAGTTAATCCCAAAATTAGTGTTTTTAATGATATTATAATATACAATTCATAGTTAAAAGCAAATAGATTTTTGGAACTAATAATATAAAGTATAATAATACTAAGTATTTAACAAAATCACTTTTAGTTATTTATTTTAGATTCCATTGTTGAGGTGAGAGGCTCATTCCATTCTCCAACCCAACCTAATATGAGGGGATTCTCCATCTGTTCTCCTTAAAATAAAAAAAGAAAGTTAAAAGTTATGTTATAAATAGATATAATAATAAAAATGAATATATTTGTAATGGCTAACTGATGATTAAGTATATTGTTAAGACACTAAGACATTTATGAATATTCAAATTGGAAATAGTACATTATGAAGAGAAATTAATTTTTATTTAATATAATTAAGTATGGAAGTGAATTCCATAAAAAGAGTAATAGACTGATAGTAAAAAGTAATTCAAGAACTGAGAGTTAGTTGAACAGAATCAGTTCAAAAATTACCCAACCTCTGTGGATAAAATGATATCCCAGTGAGAAAGAGGGGTTATGTTCGGTAACTGGAGAAGGAAATTTGCACAGAAGAATTCCTGAGCTGGTGGTAACTAGTGGAATACTCTGATTTCTGATAATTGATTGGAATAGAAGACTGGACCGAATTGTCCCAAAGTCTCTTCCTGTAAATTCTGTCAACTTGTAAGGCTCACACTTGGAGCACGGGGGAGAGACAAGGATGTGATTGCCTCTCTCGAGGTAGGGAGGAAAGCATTAGTCAATAAATGAGAAATAGATCATTTTTTCTACCATGGAACATATTTAAGGTTTATGAATGGAATTTAACAGTTTTTTTAAGTATGAAATCTGAAGAAAATTTACAGCACTTAAATTGTGTGTAAAATAGGTTCAATGAATGCTCTCTTTGATAGAAAGAGAGTTAGTATTGATTCTTAATTTATTTCTGGTAAAATTTAGACAGGAAACCGTTAACTCAGAACCCTTGAGAAGAAGGTTTCGAGTTGATCGTTCCCTGCAAATTTGTGTAATCACAGACATAATGGTCCAGCAATTTTCAGGTTAAAAACAATGGAAAATAGAAGGAGGGATGGAAAATTAGACTTAAAAGAAGGATGTTCTAAAGACAACCAAAGTATAATAAATTCTTACTAGTTACATAGTTCAGAAGAAAATTGTGCTAACTTTAATTTAAAACAGAAAGAACTCTAAGAGAATGAAATTCATTATCTACAATGGTAAATAGTATTCTCTATGGACATAGTACAATAAAAGAAGAATAGACCCAAATATTTAACAATAAACATTGTAAAGCACAGTATAACTCATTCTAGAATAGAAAACAAAAGAGTACAGAAGCTTCTTATGTCTATACTCGAAAGTTAGAGTTTTACTAATATGACATAAAACACTATACATCTAGGAAAGGAAAAATATAGAGTTTGTTACTGATGCTAAAACAGTTACACTCTAAAATTTATACATATGAGTATTACTGTTTTTATAAATATATTCTAGTCAATTGGAATTAATACAGCCAGCATTTTAAACCCAAAAAGTCACATTAATAAGCAATGGAAATCGTAAATTAATGCTGAAGGAAAACTTCTTCCTTCTTGAATCTTAAGGAAATACTGTATAGTTTAGATAACCGTAGAACATGACAAGTATATTGCATGCATAAAGAAAATCAAGAAACATTTTCACGGAAAGTAAAGAAAATCTCGGACAAATCCATAATAGTATACAAAACAAGATTCGGGGAAAAATATAATTGATAAGCCAAAGCTTAGAATAAACATGTTTAAGTATGAGTATCCTGTCATAGGAGAAGATTAAGACATTATATTACATATAAATGACCTCGTGTGCCAGTTGAAGGTTCTGTCCAAGAATGAGGGTTAAAATTTTTAAATAAAAAGATAAGACCGAATAACTTTGTAGCAAGATGAATATCTTCTGCAAACATTATATATCAGTGACCAAGATCCTTACAGCAAGTATGGTACCTGACAGAGCCGGCGAAGAGAAGTTAGAGTAATTCCACAACTGAGCTCCGTAAGAACATAGTCGTCATTGTATCAGACCATGAGCTTACCTGCAACCATCAAAAAAGATAATGGTAAACAACCAGTTTCAAGCTGGAAGGTTATAGAGACTAAATTTATAAGTTAAGAAAGAAACTCACCTTAAGGGTTCGACGTTGGAGCATGAAGAAGCTACCTGCAAATGTTGCCAGTGGAAGTATGTCAACAAACCCAATTCATTTAATAACAAAACCTAAAACAAATGATTAATGAGAAAGCTGAAGGTTTGCACCTTGGAATCCTCTGGAAGCCGCGTTGAGGAAGGGTGGAGTATCCATCCGTAGAAACCTCCATAAGTATTACAGTGGCCTTAAACGGAAGCAACTCATATTTTAAGAATCGTATGAGACGAATTAACATTTGGAATTGTAACTATGAAGCAGTGCAGAACCCTTGAGAAGAAAAAAACTCATAATACAGGGCGGAAACGTGAAGCTGGGTTACACTTTTGTGAGAATCGGGGGCAAAAAAAAATTTTCGGCAAAAGTTCGGCCGAACATTTTATAAAGTTCGGCCGAACTTTTGTGTCCGTTTATATTGACGGCACAGTGACGGCCCAGCAAACGGAATTTTTGCCGGAGGTTTGAAAAACCGGCAATGGTAGTTCGGCCGAACTCAGTTGAAAGTTCGGCCGAACTACGTTTTTATAAATAAATCGCCCGCGAAGGGTAACAGTTTATTGTTTCATTGTTTTCGCGCGAATTTCTGTTCTGTCGTCGAGGTTCTGCCGCATCTGGTCGAGGTTCTGCCGCATCTGGTCTGCCGCATCTGGTCGAGGTTCTGCCGCATCTGGTCGAGGGCTATTTCTTTTCAGAGGTTGGTTGGACACCTACTAGTTTTCTTACTTGTAGTTCTGCGTAGAATTTCTAAGAACTATTACAAATTTGTGAAAAGGAGATAGAGTGTTTCATTGTAATTTTATTTATTATAAATAGATTATATGTAATCCTATAACTCTTAGGGCTGGACAGTTTACAAATATGTTTCTAGCTTCTAAATATAAGGCTCTATTTGGTTTAAATGAAGATATTTTATATTTTCTATACCATGACTTATTTATAGTCAGTGTTTTGTCCACAGTAACATGTTCTGAATGCATCTTGAAATTATGCACATACTATTTCCTGCATATATTTTAGATCATAATTTGTTACATCCAAATATACGACAGTATATGAATATTTCTTAACTATGCGATACCTTTATTTATCCGTCAGACATCTCTATTATGGACTAGTAACTTTTTTTTTCCTCAAGAAAAAAACATAATTTTATTTACTGCAGGTGAGTTATAAAATTACATTGTGAAAAACACATTGTTGTGTGTTCAGAGAGACAAACCCAGTGGTTTGTATACAATGGCAGTTACATAGTGAGAAACTATGCATGGTCCAGTAACTTATAAATTACATAATACAAAACCCAGTTGTTCGACCTAAGAAGAGCTTGCAGGTCCTAATTGGCACAAACACTACGCTGCTAAAAGAATTCCCTCAGAGAAAAACCTGAGAGAAAAAACCTGCCAACAGAGAAAAATATAGTGCAGAACTGTTAAGGAACAGAAACCCGTTCAGTTTTCCATTAAAAAACAGAGCCAGCGAATACCCTTCTGTATGTAGGCAAAGATGGTTAAGAAGCCAATGGAAGCGTTCACGCCAGAGTGACAGTGTCCAGCCCCCAGTAGGAACCCTTCAAAATGTGAACCAGCACACAAAAACGCCTTCTCCAAACGCACAAGTACAGAGAAAGCGATTTTGCAGTCAAACTGTCAATGCAAGGTTTGAAAAAAACAAACATGAGACTTCGTCCCACAGCAACCTATCAAGCTGTCCAATGTGTGACTTCGACCCCCTGCAATCTTCAAAACAGTCCAACAACGCTCTGAAGAAACCAGAAAGGGATACATTTTGTAGTTCATGGTCCTCAAAACGCAAAAAACAGAGGTGATATGTACACCCCAAGGAAACCATCCAAAGACAATATAAAGACCCGCCTTTTGAAAGGAGTCTCCAGTCAATTTGAAATCCAAACATCAAATGAAGAAAAGCTCACCCATCCTCAGAAAAAAAACTGTAAAGTCTGCTCACTGAGAGGAAGAAAACAGTAGTCTGGTGACTAGTAACTATTTACAATACTGTACTTTTTACTTTCATTCATGTATAACTAATTGTTGCTCAGATGTAATTCAGTATCAAATATTAGAATGTTTTCTCTCTGCAAAGATGCTTTGAATTTCTACTTTTAGCATAAATATACATTTTAGAGATATTGAATTTCTACTTTTAGCATAAATATACATTTTAGAGATATGTCTGTCTACCGTAGTTTCAGTTCTGAATTATTTGTCTATAGTTAGTACAGAATTTCTCTCTGCAAAGATGCTTTGAATGTCTACTTTTAGCATAAATATACATTTTAGAGATATTGAATTTCTACTTTTAGCATAAATATAGATTTTAGAGATATGTCTGTCTACCTTAGTTTCAGTTCTGAATTATTTGTCTATAGTTAGTACAGAATGTGTAACCGTACAATACAACATATCTATGGCTATAAAGTATCTACTTATTCCATATCTTAATATTAATTTCTATTTCAGAATTTGTTTCTCTATGAGCTATATAGTTTGATAGTTTCCCACCACACGAACACAACTATTGGAGATTCAAACGACCTCACCACTCAGAAAATCATAAGAAATTATTTCACCCCCTTGTACTTGAACAATACATAGAAAGAATAACATAATTAATACAAGAGATAAAAATATGAATTAGAGAAAGGCATGGATCACATATTAAAGGAAATGTAAGCCAACCTAGGAAGAAACCAACTCTTCGCTCCCACTTCAAATAATTTCTAAGAGTAAACAATGAAAACAACAAATTGATCTATGTACCATATGTACAACATTCAACCATACCTATATAAAGAGTGTACAATGAAATTAATGTTGGTTTACTTCAACAGTTGGAAAATATCTTGTTTCTATCCCAGTTGTGGAAGTTATGCAAATATGAAATAAAGATATGAGGTTAAGAAGTTCTTAAAATTTGATGAAGTAGATGACCCTACTTTTGAGGATTATCCTACAGAGTTATAAAAGATGAATCAAGGGAATAAAAATGTAATTCATAAACATTTTCATATATTCCTATTTATAAATAAAATATTATTACAAAACTATATGCTAGATTTAGGAGAAACAACTGATGTAATTCCTTTGAAAGTGATGAAATAATTAGGCCTTACAACAACTAGGGCATATAGAAATGTATG
This sequence comes from Pinus albicaulis, assembly GCA_034641835.2. NCBI lineage: Eukaryota > Viridiplantae > Streptophyta > Pinopsida > Pinales > Pinaceae > Pinus > Pinus albicaulis. Next base: position 388,622,680 of record CM076575.1, read on the forward strand.
TGCTATGGATCCTATGAAAATCAGGATGGGTAGAGTAATAAATACACATGTTTTGAAATTTTTTAAGGAGTAACTCAAAGCATGCATATATACAAAATGAAGTGGCTACTTTCTTCATATTCCATGAGGGACTATTGTTCTTCCTAAATACTATTCATATCATGTACCCCTGAATTATTTCTAGTGAAATTAAATGACTTGAAATTAAATTTCCTAAAGCCTATTGAAATTTCTCCTTCAAAATAAGGATGCACTCCCATTTGATTCTCACAGATAGGTTGTAATCATGAGGCTCTCGCTCAAGAGTGGACCTTCGCAAAATATTGTGACGTCTTGTCACAAACAAAACCATCAAACTGAAAACACATCATTTTTCTCCTTCAAAGAAAAAAAAAATTCACATCATGTGAATATGTCCATGTACTCTTACATATTGGTGTACAAAACTATCAACCAAACACAAGTTGACAAAACATGCCTCTTCAAACAACTGACTCTGAAGTCAAATAATAGAGCTCATGTACTTTCAACATCTTGCTTCATGCAACATGCACCATACTTTGAATTTGAAAAGAAATTAATGAAACATCAAAATACATGCTAGGCCTTAATTGGATAAGAAATCTAACCATTTGTCAGCAAACCATTTCAATGGCGCTTCTTTTTATTTCAACTATGTTGAATTTATTTTTTAGTTATATTTTTAATTTTGAAGAAAATAACTATTTATTTCATGTGTAATTAGATTAGTGATTTCATGTGTTAGGGTTGTCGATTCAGGCATTCAAACAACACCATTATATTTCAAATTTAAAAATGATGGTTTGAGTCGTAGGTAGCTTAGAATCCTACTTGTTTTCAAAATAAGGATGCACTCCCATTTGATTCTCACGGATAGGTTGTAATCATTAGGCTCTCGCTAAAGAGTGGACCTACGCAAAATCTTGTGACGTCTTGTCACAAGAAAAACCATCAAACTGAAAACACGTCATTTTTCTCCTTCAAAGAAAAAAAAAATTCACATCATGTGAATATGTCCGTGTACTCTTACATATTGGTTTACAAAACCATCAACCAAACACAAGTTGACAAAACATGCCTAAATTCAAACAACTGACTCTTAAGTCAAATAATAGAGCTCATGTACAAATTTCCATATTTGTTGCATTTATGTGTGTTTAACATAACTCTACTTTCAACATCTTGCTTCATGCAACATGCACCATATTTTGAATTTGCAAAGACCCAGGAATTCTCCACCCCCCATTAAAATGACCCTACAAGTTGATTCTTTTAGTTTTTTCACTCTATGTTATCTTCCATTTATTACAAGAGATGGACTTACGCTTTCCTATATATATTTTTAACAAAGGAAAGCGCTAGATATTCAGTCTCCACTGCGACACCGTACAACATAGTAAGGGTGATAATTAATCAAGAGCGAGTTTCTCTCACCTCAAAACATAAATATTTTAGAAGGGGAGGGAAGGAGGGATGACTGATTGACTTGGAGCCACACCGTCTTTTATGAAGATTAGAATTGTTCCCAAGAATTGTTCTTTTTTTGCGTAGGGAAAGAGACACATTCCTATGTCTAGTTCTTTGATATTGTTAATGCCTCTAGTGTTTACTTCTACAAGTTCTATAGGCAGAGTCTGTAAAGGGCCAGGTAGCCTCTGGATCTCATCTTTTATGAAAGGTGACATATCTAGTAAATGCCCCTGCAGTCAATCTCTGGAATGGATCTAAATAGAAGTTCTTCATTTTTTAATATTCGTAAAACACAACGACTTTAAGGTAAACTATGTACATATTCCATTCATCATGAACACAAACCTCACAAGCCTCCTTGGCTTTGGAGCATTTTCCATGTTTTCCATAACCAAGACCCAAATAATTAGGCCCTTGTTGAAGAACATTTGGCTCAACTATGCCTTGTACATGCTTGCCTTTAAAACCCTTTACTTTCATAGCACATTTTCATCAAAAATTTGGACCTTGTTCCTCTAATGTCTCTAATGTCTCTTAAAAGCACGTACACATTCATTTTCAGAGGAAATTGAAGGTAGAAACCAATAGCTAATTCTTCTAACTAACCTTGACTAAAATGAGCTAAATTGTACTTTGATACGAACTTGATTTAAATTGTCCACCCCACATTAGGTACCAATGATTATAACCTTTAATGGGCTAGCACTAGTTTGTAATCATCATCTCAAAATGGCCTAGTAGATGAAAAATTATCATGTTTGTAATCATCGTTTCACACCATCTACATATGACCCTTCTACACATTATATGATTGAATTTATGGTAGGTCATCCCTTCTATCTAGACCACGATTGATTGTGACATTAGGTGAATAAAGGAAATTTGATAAGGAAATGATCAGGATAAGTTTGTCCTCCTCCATGCACTCCATATCTAATGATTGCCTATTTTTCTCTTCCAACATTTTGTTTTGGAAATTCATTTTGGTAGTTAATTCTACTATTTAGTCACAACACACTTGGAAGTCAAAGAAATTGTTATATACACTACTAAACTCAATTAACATTGTTTGTTATTGGACTTTACAATAACAAACAACTTAGAATTCATTAATGTAGTAGTGTATAATATGATAATTATATGTATAGTGGTGTGGCTATCGATAAAATTAGCTGCTAATGAATTTCGAGAATAGAAAGTTGGAAGTGGAAAATTGAGAAATCACTAGCTATGGGGCGGATGGAGGAGGACAAGCGAGAAACTATCTTCTGCTTATAAAATGTATTTTATTCACCTGTTGTCACAATCCATTCATGGGATAGGTAGAGGATGACATTTCAAAAATTCATGCATATAATATGTAGAAGGGGTCATGTATGAGATGGTGTGAAGTGATGATGATGGACATGGTAAATTTTCATGTGCCAAGTCATTTTTTTAGATGATGATGACAAACCAATATTAGCCATTTTAAGGTTATAATCATTAACAAGAAATATGGGTAAGGAAATTCAAAGTGCCAAATTCTAAGGAAAAAGCCATATTTGCTTCTCAAAAACTTTATTTGATATACTCTTAAAAAACCAAGTACAAATTTTAGTAATCCTAGAATCATGCTTTACATAAGGTAAAAGTGGGGAACTCATGACGTGTACTATAGATAAAAAAAAACAATTACACTTACCAAAAAATATATGATAAAAATTGACAAACTACATACCCTTAAGCTCAAGGGGATATAATCATTCTTGCCTTCCATATAGATAATGAAAGTGATTGTTCTAAGTCTCATGTTGCTTCTCATGTTATTTTATAAACCTTGGTTGGAAAGAAAAATAGGAGGGCTGAAATGTAAGAAATATAGAACATATTGGATTTAACATCCCCAAATTGGATTTTACTCTGAGGTATTGATTTTTTGAAATCTATTTTGTGAATGTCGACCAATAGATATATATCATGGAGGATGAAATACGAAGATCAACCGAATACCATATGGAGTCTCGGGGATCGGAGGATGTTCACGGTATTTAAATATAATCTTAAATCTACATACATGTGTGTACATATGGAATTGATTTTTTTACTAACTTTGTGAGTGAAATTAGTTGTTAACAAGTTTCATATTTTAATTTTAGGAGGCAAGAGGAGAAGGCTTTCTACTCCATCAATGGAGCGTGGCCAAGGTTCAACCGGTCGAGGTAGCAGGGTGCCGGAAGGGGGTGATATTTATTCCCCCGAAGGCCAGCAATCAACGGCTGTTGGTTCTCAACAGGGTCACTGTGGGTCTGGTTCTCAGCAGCATCATTCTGGGGTTGGTTCTCAGCAGGGTCATGTTGGAGATGATGTTAACCAACAACATCAAGGTTGCCATCAATTTCAATATTTTTTCATTAAATTTTTACAACTTTTTTTACACGTGTTTTTTCTAATATATGAAATTATATATATATTGATGTAGAGGCTAAAAATGTTCGAGCCAGTGGTCAAAAAAGACGCAGGGCAGTGCGCTACATTGAAGAAGAAGGCTGTCAACCTAGCACAACTTATCCGGTTGAGATTATTGATATACCATGGGAAACGAACATGGCGGAATGCACCTTACAAAGGTGTCAAAGCCTTTATGCAAAATTGCAGAGAGATCTCCAGGATTTGACTCTACCTGCTGAGAGTAGACAAAGCCTACAGATAGTTACACATTCATTGAGTGAAATGGTAAAAGTGTACAAAAATTTGGGGCCAACCACTGATTCGTTTGTAGAAGTGATGAGACAGAGAAGAGAAGCAGTGATAGGTCCCGATAAATGGCAGGACATAAAAAAACAAGTTTCAAGAGAGCAGGCTAAGTCAATGTTTAATTATAAAGAAGGGCCAAAAAGAAAGATGTTGAAGGTGCAGTATTTCAAGCACCCAGACATAGCAAAATATTTGTATAGTCGACATCTTGCGGCCTTTGGAAGGCTTCCATGGAACGATGAGGTTCCTCTTTATTTTGCACAAATGTTTTATGCAGATTTTTTTAAGGGTATGAAACCCGACTACAATGATCTTCCTTCAGAATTTTTTGGCCCGGGGAGAGGTCGATTATGTCAACGTAAGGGCGCAAAGCGAGATGTGAAGTTGCCTCGCCCTGAGCCGCCATTGGTGAGTCGACCGTCTCGAGTCGAAACCTTGCGATCAGAGATGGATGCGACTTCTCAAATAAGTCGTGAAGCAAGAGATGTTATGATCGAAAATGTTCATAGCGGATTGAGTGGAGTCGATCTTGGCTTAAATCGACAAAGAGCACGTGAATATGCACGTGCCAATTTTGTTTATCATACATATGAGGAGATTTACAACATGAATGTTGAAGATCTCCGAACATACGCAATAAATTGTCGCAATGGTCTGCAAGACCTAATTTTTCGTGAGGAAGAGGGCACCGGAACGGTATGTGTTAGTGCCCTTAGGATTTGAAATTATATTTACATATACATGTGTACAATTTGTAATAAATACATGTGTATGTACACATGTATACATTTATTTGTATGTGTACATTAATCTAACAAAAATGTATGATTATATGTTAAATCACCATTTGCAGTTCTCAGGCATGATGCGTGATGAAAATGTTAATATTACGTTCGGGACCTCTGGCTCAAACGATGCAGATGGGTCTGCCCATCATGATATGTTGGCACATGTATGTTAGTGTTTTTTAAATGACTCTAAAATAAATAATTGTTGCCACACATGTACATGTATGTATATATATAATTCGATAAAATGTTTTAACAGGTACCGATTCCGTCTGATGTTTTTGGGATCCCGGTATCTTCTTCTTCTTTAGGAGATATACCTTCTACTTCATTGGGAGATGACCAAGTATGGACAATTTTTCACAAGTTCAAAATTTATGTTACCTCAAAAAGTTCCATAAAAAATTGAGATATAGAGAGAGAGATCTATATTTTGAGTTATTTAAATTTTTTTGAATTTAGGTTTGTATAGAAGATTTTTTTAATCCGAGGACTTTAGCGACGGAGATAGGGACATCCACAGCATTTGAAGAAGTTGTCTTTAGTTCTTTTTTTAATATTATTGTTCAAATAAGTTTATATATATGTACACACGTGCATTTTCATTTGAAAGTTTTTAATTTATATAAATTATTTATGTATATATATATATATATAAATTTATATTTAATTGTACATGTATATTGTACAGGTTACCACTGCAGATGTTTCTATGGCAGATACTCTTCATCAAATGGAGAGGCAACCTTACGAGGTATTGCGCGATTTTTTTGTTATATTTTGTTTTTTACATGAAGTTCTAGATATATATATTCTCGTTAATTTTTAAAACTTCAAATTTTAATGTTCAAGTACATGTACATTGTGTATGTAGTTTTTCCCTTTACAAGGTAGCGAGCCAATCGGGACCCAGAGGCTAGATCTTCCATTTGACGGACAAGACATACAGTAGATTTGATTTTATTTCAAAATTTAGATGGTTTTAAAATTTGTTAAACTTGATACAGTTTGATACTTGAGTGAGATTTACAATTTTTGGACATATTTTATTACAATATGGTTTTTGGACATATTTTTGGACATATGTTAAATGTTTTTGTTGGATAGTTGAATTATAATTGGCATGGCATGTGATATTTAATGTTAAATGTTTTTGTTAGATAGTTGAATTATAATTGGCATGGCATGTGATATTTAATGTTAAATGTTTTCGTTAGATAGTTGAATTATAATTGGCATGGCATTTGAAGTTTTTAAAACTACATGAATGATGGAATGTGAACCTACATTTGCACATGTGGTAAATTGAAATGTTACTTGTAACAAGATAATCCCCATTGATTTCATTACATTATATGTTGATTTCTGATTTGATATAATTGCATACATATGATGGTACATTACTTGTAAAGTCATTGGATTAATAACTTGTTCATTGATTTCAGTGTTCTTTGGATTGTTTTAGTACTTTTGGCATGTGAATGTGAAGTAATGTTGTCATTGAATTACATTTGACATTTGATATTTAATGTTAAATATTTTTGTTGGATAGTTGAATTATAATTGGCATGGCATGTGATATTTATTGTTAAATGTTTTTGTTGGATAGTTGAATTATAATTCTAATGGTATCTGAAGTTTTTAAAACTACATGAATGATGGAATGTGAACCTACATTTGCACGTGGTAAATTGAAATGTTACTTGTAACAAAACAATCCGCATTGATTTCATTATGTAGTATATGTTGATTTCTGATTTGATATAATTGCATGTAGGATGGTACATTACTTGTAAAGTCATTGGATTAATAGTGTTCATTGATTTCAGTGTAACATGAATGATAGAATGTGAACCTACATTTGCACATGTGGTAAATTGAAATGTTAATTGTAACAAAACAATCCGCATTGATTTCATTATGTAGTATATGTTGATTTCTGATTTGATATAATTGCATGTATGATGGTACATTACTTGTAAAGTCATTGGATTAATAGTGTTCATTGATTTCAGTGTAACATGAATGATATAATGTGAACCTACATTTGCACATGTGGTAAATTGAAATGTTACTTGTAACAAAACAATCCGCATTGATTTCATTATGTAGTATATGTTGATTTTTGATTTGATATAATTGCATGTATGATGGTACATTACTTGTAAAGTCATTGGATTAATAGTGTTCATTGATTTCAGTGTAAGCGCAAAAAATTATTGACAATGTAGAATGATTTTTATGTTATAATAATTAAACCTAATAATATTGGAGAGCAAGAGAGACTTGAGGTATGGTGTTTACTACAAGAGTTTGAGCTAAATATTTAAATGGTTTATCTATATTTCATAAAATAGTTTAAGATTGATCACAAGAATTAAGAGAATGTCTCGGTCCATCATTGGTATGGTCCATCATAGAATGATCATCCATGTTAATGACTCTTAAGTCTATCTTTCCAAACCATGACCCTACTCTCACATGTGTGCTTTTCATCATCATTCCTCCTTGTCTTGTGCCTTACTTTCGCAATCTTCTTCAACATTTCCTCTTCCAATATGTTTTTCGAACTAGCCCTTGGCTTAACAGCATGCTTTTCACATATTTCTTCTCATGAAGCTCCATATAAAAATTTGATCTTGGGCTTGCTTGAATTGGTTCAAGCTCTTTCTTTTTCGAATTCTGTCTAATTGCTCCAATACGACATATATTGACTCCTTCCAAACGAAGTGCACCAATTCTCTTAGTGTGGTCGTCTTCTTTTCCAAGTGTGCCAACACATGCATTTTCTTTCTTCAAACCAATAGGTTTCGGATCAAGAAAGTCCCTCTTGATCTTATCTTCCATGTTCTTTACTTTACCCTGCAACGTGGTGCTTATTTCCTTCAAGTGAGCCCTTTCCATAAAGAGTTCCTGAAGTCTTTGTTCACCTTGTCGTATCTCCATGTCAAGCTTTTCAATTTCAGCAGTTTGTCTAGAAAGTCCATCCTTGGAATTTCTTGCGTGTAAAACCAAGTAGGTTGAACCAACGTTGGTCTAGTGCATTGGAATTCATTAAAGAATTGGTCATTGGCGCTGCTTCAAGCTAGGAGTGAGCATCGTCACCACCCTACATTGAATATTTTACACTCCCTATGGTGAATGATACTTTAAATTGATTGACAGTCTAAGACTTTCGAATTTTTCCGAATGCCAAATGATCTTACAAAGTTAGTATTTATAATATTCTAGTAGGTCATTCGGCGACAACTTTTACCAAAAACTTGAAACGACTTTGCCGTGTGATATTTAATTTGTTAAATGTTTTTGTTGCATTGTTGAATTATAATTGGCATGGCTTAACAGTGCTTTTCACATATCTCTTCTCATGAAGCTCCATAGAACAATTCGATCCTGGGTCTGCTTGAATTGGTTCAAGCTCTTTCCTTTTCGAATTCTGTCTAATCGCTCCAATATGACATATATTGACTCCTTCCAAACGAAGTGCACCAATCCTCTTAGTGTGGTCGTCTTAGTGGCGTGTGATATTTAATTTGTTAAATGTTTTTGTTGGATTGTTGAATTATAATTGGCATGGCATGTGAAGTTTTTAAAACTCCGGTTTTGGATGGTTTCAATCTACATTTTGCATGTGATATTTAATGAACTTTAAATGTTAAATGTTTTAATGATGCACAATATATATTCGAAAGGGTTTTAAGACTTAAAGTTTTGGATGGTTTCAATTTACAACTTAAAGTTTTGGATGGTTTCAACCTACATTTGCACATATGGTAAATTGAAATTATGTTACTTGCAACAAGACAATCCCCATTTATTTCATTGTATATGTTGATTTCTAATTTGATATAATTGCATGTATGATGATACATTACTTGTAAAGACATTGGATTAATAGTGTTCATTGATTTTACTTTAAGCGCAAAAAATTATTGATAATGTAGAACGATTTTTGTGTTATAATAATTAAACCTAATAATATTGGAGAGCAAGAGAGATGAGGTATGGTGTTTACTACAAGAGTTAGAGCGGGGCATTCAGTGACAACTTTTACTAGAAACTTGAAACAAAGAGAATGTATCTTTGGCTAGGACATCATGTAAGATGCTCGACATAAACAGTAAAATTGTACTTAAAAGCCGAGATTCGGGCAAGTGGGGACAACCACTTGTTATCTCGTCCCTTGGAGGCTAGGCCATATGGGGACCGAATCTGACTTTACAAAATAAAGTGAAATAATTTGTACCATATGGTCGGAGAACATATAAAAAAACAATTAATATACAAGAACAATTATTTTCATTCTAGAATATATATATCCAATACATATTTAACATTTTTAATCAATGCACATGTATAGAAAAACTATTTTCAGTGGAAACTAGAGCACGTGCTTGTACCCAAACAATTTGTAACATTTGCAAACCACAAATAACATAAGCAGTTCAATTTTTAGTTGAGTATTGAAAGGTTTAAAAGATAATAAATTGTTGTCCCGACACTTCACTCAAAAAAATTCTAATGGAATTCCATCCTCAATAATCCGTTCATGATCGGATTTTGACATTTTCCATTTCTTAATTTTTGATTTTTTTCTTTGATTGAACTTCTATCAACTTTATGCGTGCTGCACACACCAAGTGACTATATTGACAACTTATGGAATCAGGTTCATAGTCTTCGAAGTAAACAAAGTATCCACTTTCACGAGTTTGTTTGAAAAATAACCTTTCAGTATAATAGACCCTTTGTCATACTGAAATCCGTGATCATTATAGTCTTGTAATAATTTCATTTTTTGTTCAGTGCAACGCATCAAATAATACTTCACATTTTCATCGTTGTGAATAGGTGCAATTACAGCAAAAACATCTCCTGCATAATAAAATAAATTTAACATTTAATTATGCATATTTAAATTTAAATTTGTAAATCTTTAAATCATTAAAAAGTAATTCAATTGTTACCTTCTCTAACAAGATCAGAAACTCGATCACCATCGGATGATATTGTAGTTTCCTCTGATTCCATTTCTTCAATCATTGCAACAGACATTTTTCCCTTTGTATTTAGCTCCGTATGTTTCCAATCGTTCACATACATTTTGTTTTCACAGATGTCATTGGATTTTGTGTTGTCTATGCAAACATCACAAAAACAAGAATATTTTCTTTTATCCAATGCAAACACATTTGTGGACAATTTTGTTTGAATTGAATGCAATTTCCGAGTCCCTTTTATTGTTCCAACTTCATTTCCAATTGATCTATTTACGTCTCCGATTCCAATATGCCAGAAAAACCTTTATATGGAAAATTAGAAAAATAATTTGTAAATATGATATCAAAATACAATTAAAAATAATCAAATTGCATGCTAAATGTACAATGTTTAAAATTAGATCACCAATATAAATTAAAATGAATGTACCTTTGCACTTCTCGTGATGGGTTAATCTCATGGCTTAGAGCATTTTTGCACCATTGAACAACTTCTTCAGCGTTTGCAAGTCGGCGTGCAAAGTGGTTCATTTGATATCTTCGAAGTACTCGTTTTATGCATGCTCCTGCACTGTCATGTTCTCCTTTTCCATGGCCAGTCTCAAAGAAATTCCAACAATGTTTAATGGAGGTTTTCTTATGAAGATGACACAACCAAAAAAATGATCGTGCAGATTTGAATTGACCTGCGCATCCGTCTGAACATATCCAATGTTCATTGAATGTTATTCCACGATTTTTCAATGAATCATAAATTTTTCCAAAACAATGTTGTACAAAACATGTATCATGCGTACGATCGTCACTGATATAAAAATGATATTCTTTAATGATATGTCGATTTTCACTCGTACTTTCTATATGATCGACATTTTGTTCAGCATGTCTATATAGAATATGAACGAGCATGGAGACTTGGTCAAAGTGATAGTATTCACTCTGAATTTCTTTTTGTGGAGCAAATGTGTAGTTTTCTGCAAAATCAATCACTGACAAAATGGTTCCTGGTGGAAAAACTTCACGAGATTTTTTGAATTTCAAGTCTTGCCATCGAGCTCTATGGGAATGCATGGTGTATTTGTAAATTTCTGCTTCAAACTTTCTCAAAAAGTCTATTAGAAAAATTTCGTCTTCTCGTAATTCGATTCTTTTAACACTATCTGCACTTTGAATCGATGTACCGGTATATTCGTATCTCTTCCATTTCACTTTCATGTTGGACAATGATTGATCATTTATATCAATACGATATTTGTTTTGAAATTTAGTCAAATTTCCACAATCATCGCATTTTTTACCACCAACACATTTTTTTTTGTAAAATAGTTCATCGTTTTCTCTTTCACATAGAATTTGAGATATGAAATCACGGATAGTGGAAGGAGGAGGTGAATCCTTCCATAATGTTCTACCGAAATCAAGGAATGTGTCATAATATAACTCAAATTCCACATGATAACGGCAGCAACAAGTGTCGCGTACGGTGATAGGTTTTACATACCATGGTTTTTGTTGAACAAAAGCACTGAGTGAAACTTGAATTTGACGATTCTCTTCTTTGAACTTGTTGAATAACTCTATTTGAGTGGTTTCCAAGAGATGTTTTCATGTTCTTCGTATTGATTTCGTGTTATTCTTCTTCGCATCACATGTCTTGCAGTCGGTGAAACACGCGAATTGTTCTTCCAATATTCATATATTATTTTTTTAACATCTTCTCCAAGTCTATATTTGTATGGTTGCCTACAAATAGCTCTCCAACAAGCGAGTTCATCATTTACATCTATTTGCAGTCGAAATTTTCGATGTTTGTGCAGATTTTTTCACGAGGTTCCCAGTGCTCGTACCATAGATGTTATCAAATGATTCTCTTGAGTACTTGGTGAAACCATTGCCATCTGTATTCGTCTACGTATATTTGAAACATTTTTATCTCTAGATCTCTTAATCGACTCTATAGCACCACTCATATTTTTTATCACCTCTTCTTTCATTTTTTTATCTTTGGTTGATTTTCGAATACCCAATAGTGTCGTCGCTTCTTTTAATTTCCTTGATGATAAGAGACCTTTCAACATTTGAGCTTGAACTGTCACCTCAGTTTTAAAAAACATTTCCAAAATTTTCTCGACACGATATCGTATAAAATAGTCAGGTTTTTTATCTCCATATGTGCGAGTGTCGACATTTTCTAACATCTCATTATCGATAGTGATTTCATCTGTACATATTCGAAAAAATAGTACATATTCAATAAATAACCAAATTAATAAATATGTCAATAAATATTAGGAAAATTTTAAATATATCAATAGATCATAATATCTACATTTACATACCCGATTCAATTTCTGCTTGAGGTTGATTTTCTTCTTCAATATTTTGAGGAGTATCTCTGTCTGTTTACATTAAACAAAATATTTTTCAAACTATTTCATCAAATAAAAATTAAGCTTCACATTGTACATTGGGAAAACTTTAAAAATATATCAATAGATCATAATATTTACATTTACATACCTGCTTCAATTTATGCTTGAGGTTGATTTTCTTCTTCAATATTTTGAGGAATATCTCTGTCTGTTTACATCAAACAAAATAATTTTCAAACTAGTTTATCAAATAAAAATTAAGCGTTACATTTTACATTAGGAAAATTTTAAATATATATCAATAGAGCATGTAATATTTACATTTACATACCTGCTTCAATTTCTGCTTGAGGTTGATTTTCCTCTTCAATATTTGAGAGAGCTTCTAACTTTCTTTTGCGATATTGTCTCATCTCTTCTCTACGTTCCTCAGGCTTTCTTTTTCGATCATATTTTCTCACACAAGTTCTTCGATTTCCCATGATAATAGGGTATGAGGTTCAAAAATTTTCCTTTAAAAAATTAGACAATAACTCAATTACAAACAATATCACAAAAGATTTAATTTAAAAAAATCTTTTCTAAAAAATACGTAATCCAATCCAAAACACGCACATATCTCTAAGAAAAATCACACCGCCTCCAAGAAATGTCTTCCAAAAAAATTCTTTAAATCTTAAAATGTGAAGAAAAATTTTTGAACAAAAAAGCTCAAAAGATTTATTTCAACACAAAACACGTACATACCTCCAAGAAAAATCACGTTACCTCCAAAAATGTCTTCCAAAAAAGTTCTTTAAATTCAAACTTTGAACCTCCAAGAAAAATCACGCCGCCTCCAGAAAATGTCTTCCAAAAATTTTTTTTAAACCCAAACTTTGAAGAAAAATTTTTGAATTCAAACCAAGTTGTAAGATGAAATGAAGTGCGAAATGTGCGAAAATTGTGAATCATTTCGCGGCAATTTATATTGACGCGAAATATGTGTTTTGTAGGGGGCTCCACAAAAATTTCCGGCCGACGGAGAATTGCACAATAGTTCGGCCGAACTTTTGATAAGAAGTTCGGCCGAACTTTTGATAAGAAGTTCGGCCGAACTATTAAGCCGTTAGTTTTAGCGGCCCGTAAGCGGAAAACATAGTTCGGCCGAACTTTCACTAATAGTTCGGCCGAACTAACGCGTCACCGATTACGCAGAACCAAGCTCTGAAAACGGTTCTGCAACTTTAGACTGATTAAACTCCATGAAAACTTGTTAATTAACTATCGAAACCCAGATAAGCATTTTCAGAATTGAATCTACTTTCAAGAAATATAAATTTTATGGAATTTCGTAAACGTTTATTAATTTTAATTATTTTTCTAATAAAATGAGTGCAAACAATTTTTGAGGGTCATCGTGATTCAGTGAAATCAAAATTTTGTGTCTCCCAAAATACATTGTAAAAAAATTGAAAAAATTATGGGGCATTACATTGGTCCGTTGACTCTAATGGGTAGCTTTTATATTTTTAGTTTATAACTTATATGTTAAGAAATTTGTTGCCACACGAAACATATCAAAAATACGCAGTTTTTCGTATTAGACCAGTTCAAAAAATTCTAGTAATTATGATATGCATCCATTGGCTTTGTAAATATGACGAAACCAAAGTAGACTCTGTCTGGATTGTTGTAACACATTTTGTTTTTTCAAAAACACAAATTTTCAATGAATACAACGTTGCCACATAACATGACTACTTATGAATTCTTTGATTGTTAAGAAACACACACTCAAAGAAATGCTAAGTTGACATATCAAATCCACATAAAAAAATTTCAAAAAATAAGTAATAGAAAGCTAACAAAATTTCTCACAACTTTTATTTTTACCGCAAAATGAAATTCTACACGGAAAAATTGTTATAGTTTGCAGAAAGTTGAAGAACCCAAAAAAATGAAAAACTTTTCTCAAAAAAGGGCAAAAAGTGTAACCCAGCTTCACATTTTCACCTAATTGCTACCTTAGGAAAAACAATAAATAATGTGACTTACCATGCAACCGGAGGTCGAAGCTCTGCAATGCCATAATAAACCTAGAGGGGTTTTGTTACAGAGGTAGTAAACATCTTCCGTGGAGCGATAGGCAAAAATTCTCGAAATGATAGGGAAGAGGTTCGAATGGGAGGTGATTACCCATAACCCTAAAACCCATCCCACTGTCGAATTTTGGGTGAGCTGATCAACGGTGGAGGAGACCTAAACTTGTCCACCTTAAAGTCGATGACAGTACCAAAGCGTTGTTTATGAAAATTCATATTGAATAACATTAATACAATACAAGATATATTGTGCAGGATAGATAACCTTTAAGCTAGATTTGGTTGCCAGGTGTGCTAGTACTATCAATCATTAAAATCGGATTAAACCATCTAACAGGTGCTCTCCTCGAGAGACTCGAGATAAATATTTAATCTTATAATAATGTATAATGGTAGTCATATAAATATAAGACCTTAATGTGAAAAGGACAGCACATCTGATTAGTATCGTAGAGTATTATTAAGTTTGGAAACTAATGTGTATGTATTTTAAAAATAATGCTAAAGTAAATGTGTATAGTGGTAATTAAACGTGTATCGTTGATAAGCTTTAGATGTGATCAGAGTACATAGGAGTAAAACATTATAAAGTAATTTTTTTTTTAATGATGTTAAGTGTTAAATGTTACAAGTGGTATCAGAGTAGCATTTGCACGCTGGGACCCTATGGGTCAACTAACGATTTAAGTTGTGTATACTGATGCATAGAAGAGAGAAAATAAGTTAACAATATATTATGAGTAGGGGGCCAATGCAGTAGCCACCCCGGAACACTGGGGAAACCCAACCCCGACCAGAAATGAATCCAGAGATGTGGGTGCAGCTGAGTGTGGATCAGCACCAGCAAACAAGTTGACTGTTGGAGGAACAGCAACACCAAACTAGCATTCTGTTAAATACATTACATAAGATACAAGAGGAAATGGTGAGGGTTCGAAGTGATAATGCGCGTTCAATGCAAGAATAATAGAGGATATTAAAAAGCCTCTCATATAAACAGAATCAGGGAATGGAACAACCCAACCCTCACAGAGACATGTAGGAAGGAAATGAGCAACAAGAAAGAGACCACACCACTAATAGAATGGAAAGAAGTCAGTTTCGGCAGAGTAATAGAAATAAAAACTACAATGAGGCTGAGTCAGACAATTTGTCGGATCAGAAATAATTTAAGAGACAAAAAGTGGAACTACAAGGTGAATTTCGAAAGATAAAACCACCTACGTTTGATGGAGTAGAGGAAGAAATGGTTGAGGCATGGCTAATAAATATGAACAAGTATTTTCAAGTATTTTCAAGTATCTTAAAGCTAGATTGACCATTTATGATTTGAGGGAGAAGGCCACACTATGGTGGGAGGAAGTGAAGAATGTCTGCAGTATAGAAGATCAGGACATGACTTGGGATTCGTTCTCACAATATTTCAAAGATAAGTACTTAACTGAATGCTTTTATGAGAAAAAATATAGAGAGTTCCATGACTTAAAACTGGGACAAATGACAATGGATGAGTACATCACTAAGTTCAATTACTTACTCCATTATGTTCCTTAATTAAGGGATGAAAAGGAAAAATTATAGCGGTTCCTGAGTAGTTTTCCGACTCATATGAAGGAGAGAATTGAGTTTGTGAATACCAAAACTATGGACGAGGAAATCTGGAAGGAAATAATGTACAATCAGCAAGTTAAAGCAAAAGGAGAGCATGGTAAAAGCTGGTAGATCAAGAAAGAACATAAGGGAAGTTCTAGTTTCAAGAAATATAGAACCAATAATTTCAAGAGTTGTTAGGTCCCTATATTACTAGTATAGTCCCTTATTGTTGTTAGTGTAACCCCCTTATTGTTATTATTGTACCCTTGTAACCCCCATTTTGTTATTATTGTGCCCTTAAATTATTATTGTTAGGTCGGCTAGGATTACATTGTGGCCCCATGGACTCCTATATATAGAAAAGAGGTTTTGTAAATTGTATCATCCAAGAATTGTTCATTTATGTAATGTATTGGAGGTTTCCCCCTCGAAGTGGCTCATTTCTAAGGCGTTGATATCTCTTTTCTTCTCTTTTTGGAGCTGGTTACACAACATTTGGTATCAGAGCTTTGGATTCTAGGGTTTCGCTGCTCCAAACAGGTCATCGTGGAATTTTAGCTATAATTTTTTTTCTACAACGTTTCAGAAGCTGAAATTGTTAGGGTGCGAAGCTAAAATCCTAAGGAATATTTTCTAAAAATTTCAGAGCTTGGTTCGCAATATTTTCGGAGATATGATCTGTGGAAGTTAGGTATTTTTTCAAGCTTCTAAACAGGTCATCGTGGCATTTGCGCTATAAATTTTTTTCTAAGAAGTTTCAGAATCTGAAATTCCTATGGTACGAAGCTGAAATCTTGAATAAGTTCGTCAAAAAATTTTATAGCTTGGTTCGCAATATTTTTGGAGATATGATCTGTGGAAGGTAGTGATTTTTCAAGCTCCTGAATTTCATCTCAAAGAGGTGATCGTGGGAAAATTTCAATAACTCTCTTGCTGGGCATCGGATTGGAGTGCCGTAAAAAGTGGTCGCAAGTACACAGAATGTAGTTTCTTGGATATCAATTTCAGAGACGAAGGATGAAACAGTGACAAGTGGCAAGTCATACAAGTTCGCTCTACTGAACCAGTCCATAATTAGGTCATTGTGGGAGATTGGACACAACTTTGTGTTGGAGAATCCAAATCAGGTCAGACCTGTGACATTCGAAAGATAATTCAAAGGGATACGTTGGTACCAAAAATCAAATATTGAAGTGTTGCAATCACAAATATAATCCAATTTCAATATCGAGCTCCTCAAAAGCAAGAAAAAGGTGTGTATTTTTTTTCCAAATTGCATAAGTCTTGTTAGAAGAATCAATTTGAATTGATTCCAAGGGCATATTGTAGAATAGATATCAGTATTGGGTTCTAAAATATGCCCCGTAAAAATAATTCAACACCCATTAAGCCTTCAGAAGGCTCTACTATGACTCATGAAGATGAAGAATTGCAGCATGATCTATCAAAATTACAAGAGCAAGTGCAACAAATTTCACTCTCGCAAAGAGCAACAAAAAATGAAATGGAAGTTTTGAAGAAAGGCATGGAAGCTAAGATGGATGGCGTGGAAGCTAATATGGATGGCATGGAAGCTGGCATGGAAGCTAAGATGGAAAATATGAAGAATGATCTAAAAACAAACATCGAAGGTTTGACAAAGTTGATACAAGAAATGTTTCCTAATGGTGAAAAGATAGTAGAAGAACCTCATGATGAGAACAAAATCAATGTTAATCATGATTTGATAAACTCTAATGTTGGCAGGAAGAACCACCATATTCCAAAAATGGATATGAGGAAGTTTGATGGAAAGGATCCTGTAACATGGATACTACAGATGGAGCAATATTTTGATCTCCATAATGTGCAAAACACACAAAAGGTACGCATTGCAACTTTACATTTAGAAAAAAATACATTTGTATAGTATCGATGGCTTTGCTCCCGTAAAAAAATTGTCACTTGGTCAATTTTTACGGAGGAAATGATAGCACATTATGAGGATACAAAGAGCAACACCTTCTTTACCCAATTGATAAATCTCAAACAAAAGGGTTTAGTGGGGCGGCACATTGAGGACTTCCAAAAATTGAATATAAGGGTAACTGATCTTACAGAGGAACACAGGATTGATCTCTTCCTAGGCACTTTAAAGGATAACATCCAACATGAAGTTCGCGTTTTGGAACCTGATTCATTGGAGAAGGCATTCGGGTTGGCAAGAAAAGTTGAATGTAAAATTATGGCGACAAGGAAGCCTACCACTCAATTCTATAAAGAAGGAAGTGTTGCTACGCCTATATTTCCACAACCTACAAGGTTGACACCACAACAATTGGAAGAAAAAAGAGCAAAAGGGCTTTGCTAAAGTTGTGATAGAAAATACACTAAAGGTCATAAATGTGCTGAGAAGAAATTATTTTACATAGATTGTGAAGAGGAAGAAGGAAATGAACAAGTAGAGGATATACACCAGGAACCAGCCCTAGAAGAGGAAAAAATGAATCCGACCATATCATGTAATGCACTAGCAGGAATTACCACTCCTCAAACTCTCAAGATAGAAGGACAAATCAAGAATAAAAAGGTAATAGTGTTGATTGATTCAGGTAGCACCCATAATTTTATTCATTGTAAGGTAGCCAAGGAATTAAATTTTTTCCTATACCCAGCACCAGAATGTCAAGTGATGGTTGCAAATGGAGGAACTATAAATTTCTCTGGAAAATGCCATAATATGAAGCTAACCATGGGGGAATATGTATTGACTAGTCCAATGCTTTCCATTCCTATGGGAGGTGCTGATGTTGTACTAGGAGTACAATGGTTACAATCTTTGGGGACGGTAGCTTTTAATTTTCAGGAACTTTTCTTGAAATTTTTTTTCAGAAGGAAAGGAAGTCGAATTACGGGGTATTGAAGGGAAGCTGGGAAGGATAATAAGCTCTAATGTCATGACAAAGCTTCTAAAGAAAGAACAACGAGGCGTAATTGCACAATTATGCTCACTAGAAGTTCCAACATCAAAATCATCTATTTCTGCAGATCTCCAACAAGTCTTGGACAATCATTCCAAGGTGATTGAAACTCCCAAAGGACTCCCACCTATTCGTGATCATGATCATGCTATTCATTTGATTCCAGGAAGTGTTCCTCCAAACATCAGCCCTTATAGATATCCTTACTTCCAAAAGAGCGAAATTGAACGTATGATTGCAGAAATGTTAGAGGCGGGTATAATTCAACCTAGTCAAAGTTCTTTCTCTAATCCTGTAGTATTGGTACATAAGAAGGATGGATCATGGCGCATGTGTCTGGATTATAGGGAGCTCGATAAGCTCACCATTAAAGATAAGTTTCCCATTCCTGTGATTGATGAATTATTGGATGAATTACATGGAGCAATTTATTTTACCAAGTTGGATCTTCGTTCGGGATATCATCAAATTAGAATGAAGACTGAAGATATTCCAAAAACAGCATTTTGAACTCATGAGGATCATTATGAATTTTTGGTCATGCCTTTTGGCCTTACCAATGCACCTTCTACATTTCAAGGGTTGATGAATTCCATTTTCAAACCCTTCCTTAGAAAATTTGTGCTAGTATTTTTTGATGATATACTAATCTACAGCAGGTCTTGGAAGGATCATGTTGAACATGTTGACGGGGTGCTCAAACTATTGCAGGAGAAACAATTATATGCAAAAACATCCAAATGTTTCTTTGGAGTACAAGAGGTGGAATATCTGGGTCATATTATATTTCACGAGGGTGTTAAAGTAGACCCTAACAAAATTAAAGCCATTAAGGAATGGAAAGTCCCCACGACCATAAAGCAGTTGCGAGGATTTCTCGGGTTAACAGGGTATTATCGCAAGTTTGTTAAGAATTATGGGAGAATAGCAGCACCTCTAACAACATTATTGAAGAAAGATGCATTTTCATGGACTCCTTAAGCAACTAAGGCCTTTGAACATCTTAAAGAGGCAATGTGCCTAGCACTGGTCTTAGCTACGCCGGACTTCACAAAAACCTTTATTGTGGAATGTGATGCCTCAGGAAATGGAATTGGTGCAGTTTTAATGCAGGAAGGAAGACCCATTGCTTTTGAAAGTCGTCCAATCAAAGGAAAGTATTTACAGAAACCTATTTATGAGAAGGAAATGTTAGCAATACTGCATGCACTAAAGAAATGGCGAACTTACCTAATGGGAAGACACTTCGAGGTAAAAACTGATCATGATAGTCTTAAACACTTTTTGGAACAAAGACTATCTTCAGAAGAGCAGCAAAAATGGGTCACAAAGATGTTGGGTTATGACTTTGAAATAATTTACAAAAAAAGAAAGCTTAATGTTGTTGCAGATGCACTCTCAAGAAAGAATGAAGAGGTGGAAGAATTGCTTTGTGCCATTTCTATTATCCAACCAGATTGGATAACTGAAGCAAGAGATGAATGGAAGAAGGACAAAGATGTATGGACACTCATTCAAAAGTTGCAGCAAGATCCTAGTACATCTGATACATTTAGTTGGAAAAATGATTTCTTATAGTACAAAGATCGCTTATATCTTTGTAATAATTCCCAACTAAAACAAAAGATTCTTCTGGAATTGCACACTTCTCCTTTAGGAGGACACTCAGGATTTTTAAAAACTTACCACAGGGTGAAGAAAGAATTTTTTTGGGATGGCCTTAAATCGGATATTCAAAAGTTTGTGGCGGAATGTTTGGTTTGCCAGCAGAATAAAGTGGAAACAATTAAGACCCCGGGACTTCTACAACCTTTATCCATTCCAAGTCAACGTTGGGAGGAGATTTCAATGGATTTTATCACAGGTTTACCTAAGTCCGAAGGAAAGAATGTCATCATGGTGGTAGTTGATAGACTTACTAAGTATGCACACTTTTGTACATTATCTCATACATTTAAAGCAAGTACAGTTGCTACTACATTTATGGACAGAATTCAAAAGCTACATGGAAGCCCAAGGGTTATTGTGAGCGACAGAGATCCCATTTTTACTGGAAATTTTTGGACGGAGTTATTTTCTTGTTTGGGTATTCAATTAGCTCATAGCTCATCTTATCATCCTCAATCTGATGGTCAAACTGAGATAGTAAATAAATGTTTGGAAGGATATCTTCGTTGTTTTGTATCTGATAAACAAACACAATGGGTCAAGTGGTTACCTCTCGCTGAATGGTGGTATAACACTTCCTTCCATACTGTAGCAAAAATGACCCCATTTATGGCACTTTGTGGATATCATCCACCATCCATCACATCATCTTTAAGAGAAAATTCGAAGGTTCAAGCAGTGGAAGATCACATCGAGCATCAACAAGAAGTTCTCCAACTCTTAAAGGATAACCTGAATTTGGCACAAAATCGAATGAAACAATAGGCAGATCAACATTGCAGCGAGAGAAGTTTTGATGTAGGAGACTAGGTATTTTTGCGGCTACAACCATACAAACAAATGTCCCTCAATCAAGCTAAGAAGGATAATAAATTATCACCAAAGTACTATGGTTCTTACAAGGTGTTGCAAAATATTGGTACTATGGCATACAAATTGGAGCTCCCTACTTCTTCGCGAGTACATCCAGTTTTCCATGTTTCATGCTTAAAGAAGGTTATAGGTGAAAATCTTCCAGTTCAAACAATATTTCCAGAACTTGATGAGGAAGGAAAAATCATATTGGAACCTGAAGCGGTCACGGAAATAAGAACTCGACAACTACGGAATCGATCAATTTCAGAGTATCTCATGAAGTGGAAGAACTTACCCACTAAAGATTCTACATGGGAGGATGAGAATTTTATATAGAAGCACCCAGAGCTTCTCAAGCGTTGAGGACAACACTTTTTTGAAGGAGAGAGGCATGTTAGGTCCCTATATTACTAGTATAGTCCCTTATTGTTGTTAGTGTTACCCACTTATTGTTATTATTGCACCCTTGTAACCCCCATTTTGTTATTATTGTTAGGTCGGCTAGGATGACATTATGGCCCACTAGGATTACATTATGGCCCCATGGACTCCTATATATAGAAAGGAGGTTTTGTAAATTTATCATCCAAGAATTTTTCATTTATGTAATTTATTGGAGGTTGCCCCCTCGAAGTGGCTCATTTCTAAGGCGTTGATATCTCTTTTCTTCTCTTTTTGGAGCTAGTTACACAAAAAGAGTTCTACCATAAGCTCAGTTAGTAAATAGTTTGGAAGGAATCATGAAAGAATAAGATGGCCTGCGGAAGATAAACCCCTAGAAGCTTCTAGAAAATCAGATCAAGCGCAAAATCAGAAGCCATCCTACAGTGTTGGGGGTGTGGTGAGGCACACTACTACAAAAATTGTCCATAGCAAGGAAGGAGCGAGGCGGTTACCAACTAACAAGAAGCCTCAACAGTAGGAGATGTAGCCAGAAATATACCCAGAATTAACGCAGCCTTAGATAATTGACAGGAAAATTATCAATCGACAATGATAGAGTTGGAAGGTAAGCTACTCTCTCAACCTGTTTCTATTTTGGTAGAACTAGGTGCAACTTTAAGCTACGTAAGTCCCAAAGTAGTAGAGATTTCTAAATTGCAGAGTCATAAATTCAGAAATCCATGGCTGGTACAGTTATCCACTAAAGAAAAGAGAAAAGTTTGTGCTAAGATTCTGAACTATGGAGTAGAAATTAGTGAACAACAGCTAACTGTAAACTTGAATATATTACCTTTGGGATCCTATGATGTGTTACTTGGTATGGACTGGTTGGAGAAGCAATGTACATTAGTAGACTATAAAGAAAAATTCATATATTATAGAATGCAGGATGGAACCTGTAAGGAAATTCAAGGTATAAAGAAACCTCTGCAGCTGCGTCCAATCACAGCATCCCAAGTGGGTCAGTGCATGAGGAAAGGATGTCAGTTATACGTCATCCAAGTGGGATTTACTGATTCCAAAGAAAAGGCTCCAATGATGGAAAACATTCTGATAGTGCAAGAGTTTATAGACGTATTTCTAGAGGAAATACCAGGCTTACCACCTAGAAGGGACATAGATTTTACTATTGAATTGATACTTGGAGCATCACCAATTTCAAGGAAACCATACCGAATGAGCGTACCAGAATTAACTGAGCTAAAGATGCAGTTACAAGAAATATTGGATAAAGGGTACATCCAACCGAGTGTATCCCCTTGGGGAGCACCTATGCTATTTGTGAAGAAAAAATACTAAACCATGCGAATGTGCATGGATTACCGCTAGCTCAATAAATTGATTGTCCAAAATAGATACGCTCTACCACGAATTGATGATCTGTTTGATCAAATAAAGGGAGCTAAAGTATTTTCAAAGATAGATCTAAGGTCGAGATACCATCAAATACGAATAAAATACGAAGACATACATAAAACTTCTTTTCGTACCAAGTATGGACACTAGGTTTTTTTGGTGTTACCATTTGGGTTGACTAATGCACCAGCAACCTTTATGAGGTTGATGCATGGTATATTTCACCCATTTCTGGATAATTTTGTGTTAATATTTATTGATGACATTTTAGTTTGTTCCAAGAATGCAGAAGAGCATAAAGAGCACTTATGGATAGTGCTGGAAATTTAATGGAAGCACAACTGTACGCTAAGGTCAGCAAGTGTGATTTCTTCAAAGAAGAAATACAGTACCTTGGTCACGTTATTTTTTCTCAAGGAATTGCAGTTGACATGGAGAAAATCAGAATGATTATGGAATGGAAGATACCCCAAAATGTGGCAGACAACTGATCCTTTATGGGTTTGGCCGACTATTATTGGTGGTTCATTGAAGGATTTTCAAAGATTGCCTTCCCAATTACTTCCTTACAAAGGAAGGGAAAAATATTTAATTGGATGAAGGAATGTCAAAACAGTTTTGAAAAGTTGAAACTTTTATTGACTACAGCTCCAGTATTAAGGGTAGTTGATCCCAATAAAGAGTTTGAAGTCTGCACAGATGCGTGTAAGGAAGGATTTGGAGAGATTTTGTCACAAGAGGGTAAAATGGTTGCCTATGAATCACGAAAACTAAAATTGCATGAACGCGGCACTCCACTTATGATTTGGAGCTGACAACAGTACTGCATGCACTCCGAGTATGGAGGCACTACTTACTTGGAAAGAGATTTGTACTCAAAACTTATCATAGTAGCTTAACTAGTTATTTTAAGCAAGTTGACCTTAATTCTTGCCAGGAAAGGTGGAATTCCTTCCTGAGCGATTTTGACATTGATATGCAACATGTGAATGGAAAGGAGAATAGAGTAGCCGGTGCATTAATTAGGAAGATACATGGTGTTTATGAGTTGTACTATAATCAAGTTGAATGCAAATTCTTGGAGCAAATAAAAACAGAAGCTGAAAAATATCTTGAATACCAGTTTATGTGGCAACAAGCAGAGGAGCTCAGAAAGCAAGGAAAATCTACTGATTATGAAATTAATAAAGATGGGTTGCTAAATTTCAAGGAGAGGAAATTTGTTCCAAACAAAATGGAGTTGAAGGAACTAATTATAAATTAGCATCACTGTTACACAGCATTTTGTCACTGTCCCTGCAATCCCCAACTCCCACATTGGAGGGTCGTTTCTATGACCAATACACAGTGTCATGCTTTGAAAATATCATCCTTGCATCCCTTTTGATGAAAGAAAAATTCCTCTTGTTGACATTTCCCTAAGCAGAGCTATGAAAATCCCTATTTTTTCCTTGGCGCGAGTAGCCCGTTACATCCTCCCGCCGACCTAGAAATTTAACATTGAGCCCGTGCCACTTAGCACTCTATGCCAGTTAGACACCCGTGCCAAGCTGTTTATGGAATGTTTTTTTAAAATAGAGGCGGAGTTTCCATTCCAACCACCTCAGGGAGGAGTCATTGGGAGTAGTTGAACTGAAACAACCACGGACTCCTTCCTTTAGTTAGTAGTTTCCACCTCCCTTGGAACTCTCCTAAAGGATAGGACTCCCTCCCACCTTTGTAGGGATCCCAACCTCCTCTTTTCCCTCTATATAAGAAACTATCTCCTTTGGTAGAAGCTAGTTGAACACATTATAGAAAAATAGTTGAACGGATGAATAGCTAAACTAGAGAATTATACTATAGCTAATATGTTAAAGGAGATAGAGTAAGAAATATTGTGTTGAGAGAGCTTGATTCGATGACTTCTAAGATATCCTGAGTCCGAATTCCCTGACTGACAGTTGAGATATGTTTTCATATCAACCCTGCTAGAGGAGATCACGACGTCAAAGCATCGGTTGTACTCTTCCTTCTATTCATTAATATACATGACTACTGTTTGGTTCCACTATTGTGTTATGATTTTTATTTGATACGATATGTTTAGCCCTCTTTGACTGGCTAATAGTTGTGAGTGAAACTATGCTGCCATATGTTGTTCTTGTTCTTTGTCTTATGTGCAGGTATCTGGGCGTGACAACAAACGGATAGTGTCTTCCCAAGGCAGGAGCGAGAGACCACTACTCTTTCTGCAACATCGACAGTGTTGGATTCAAGGTAGGTCAATCTACCATGTCTTTTGTTCATTCATTAACTAAGAAGCAACACTTTAGCATGTCCTTTTGTTACTAGACCCACCCTTGGGCTAGAGGGATCGTCTCTGTCCGCAGAGAGGATTTACCTTCATAACAAATTGGCGACTCCACTAGGGATCAGTGCGAGTTTTTCGTGTCATCCTGTTGGGTCGGTTTAAATTCTTGGTTTAGTTATCTATCTTTTTTCTGGTTTGTTTCCTGAGCTTCCATTCTTTTTTCAGCTCCAAAGAGTCAAGGTTGACCTCTGCTCATTAGGTTAGGGTTTTTGCACTTTTTCCCATAGGTTCCAGCTTGGTGCATTTTTTGTCTAGACGGTCGCACTAATTGGTGCATGTTTCTCTTTTAGCACTCACGCCAACCTCTGTATGGCTCGGATTGTAGCCTTACAGTCGTGCCAATCCCTGTAGGTTTTGGTTTGACCCCCCTAATGCATTTTTTGGTTATTTGTTCTTGCCTATAGGTTGTTTTTTAGTGTGTTTAAGCCTTTGGAGACTATGTAGACTACTGTAGACTTGTTTCCCTCAGTCATTTGTTGGTTGTCTTGTTGGTGTCATTGAAGACCTTAGGGTTTCTAGGTTTTCTTGCACACTGAGCCTTCTGTTAGAGAACGAGTCTCTTTGATTGTTGTCAGTCTTGTTTTTTGTTTTTAGACTGAGTTTTCTTGATCCTTTTATTTTGCTGATTGAATGGTATTTTTGTTTTTCAATTAGCCCTTCTTCTTCAAGACTTTGAGCTTCGATTACTTTGCTTGTTTGGGTCATTCTGAGAACTCTCATTCTCGTTTGAAAGTTTGCTCCATTAGCTTTCATTTTTTTTTGTCTGTTTCGTTTTGGTTGAGTCATTCAATTTCGAAACCTCACATTAGCAAAACTCAAACTAGTGTTTATTTTGTTTTCCATTGAATTAGTACAATGTGTGCTTCATTTCATTGAAAAAATCAAAAAAAAATCTTTGCACTCTTTTGTTGCATTGAAAATGAAACGTTCCTTTACATAAACTAGCATTTGTCAATCTAGGAAGGACTTTCGTTTTCGCTTGATTTCATTAAGGGCATTAGAATTTTCTTCGCATGTTCTCTTTGTTTGCTTGTTAAAAATATTTCTATCCTTATTCTAGCTAGCATTCACGAATTGAAATGATATTCATTTGCATATAGCTTTCATTTAGGAAGTTGAGCTCCACATTCGATAGGGCCTGAAATTGAAACATAATTCAAGATTAACTTTAAAATTTACTCAATGAACCTAAGGCAACATTGGAACCTAAAGAAAAATTTCTAGTGGTCTAGGCTAGACTGGAATTCCCAAGGTACTTGAAGTATGGTCTGACAGTCGTCCGTTGTTGCCTTTGGCTTTGGAAGTCATATTGGTGGCACATCTTCGACTAGCCTTAATAAGAGTCATAAGAAACAAGGTAAGATTAAAAATCCCTGTAAGTTGTGTGAAGGGCATCATCCCATTCACCTTTGTCCATACATGGATGAAGCCACAAGAGTGTTGGAAAAATCTACTATTTGTGCACCCTACCTTCCAGTTGGTTACAACAAGCTTTCTTTGAGTCCTCCGCTAGTTGATTCAATGATCAGTCAAGAGTCATCCTTGGTCGATCCCGCTCCCTCAGAAATTCAAATTCAGAAATCCATTCCTAACCAACAATTGGTCATGGAATTGATCGATCTAATCCCAACTATGGTTCATCAGGTCTTTTCTGTCGAGAGTGGCTCACATACGCCTCGCATTCTTCTTGTTTCTTCAGATTCCTCGGACTTGGAGAAAGATTCTCCCGTCCCTATAGTTCAAGAAGCTGCTCCTCCTGCTCCCATGATGGAGGTGCAAGAGGATTCTCCTCTTGTTCTGGTAACACCAAGGGATGACCATCTCAGTTCAATGGTACCCCCTCCAAGTATTTTGGTCGCTTCCTTTGATTAGATTCGATTTTTAGGATACTGCCTTCCTTCTTATGTGCCTTTTGAGATCACGTTACAGGCCTTCGATATGGTCGTACCTAGCACCATTATAGATTAAGGCGCCTCTGTTAGTATTTTGTCTTCAACTACTTGGAAATATTTTGGTTCTCCACCGCTTGTGCCTGTTATGCAGAATCTGTTGGCTTTTAACAGAGGAACCAGTCAACCGTTAGGGATCCTTCCAAAGTTGCCTATTATTTTTGTAGGGAAAACAATCTATACATATGGATGGTTGTTCCAGGCCCCTTGGATTTCAATTTACTCTTGGGGCACGACTATGCTTATGACATGGGTGCACTTGTCTCCTCCCTCTTTCGTGTGATTTGTTTTCCACATGAAGGTCGAATCGTGACCATTGATCAGCTTTCATTATTTGGTCCTGACGTGACATCTGGTCCACCATCGTCCCTTCTTGGTCTTTATCCACTAGTTTTATCTTCCTCGCCATAGGTTAATTATGTGGCTACATGTCCCATGCTTGCATTCAGTGGCAGCGCCATTGTGCATCGTGTGCTAGAGGCATTAGGTCCTGATTTCCAGGATGTTGTGAACCTCTTGGAAGCTATGACTTCTTATTCAACATGATAAGGTCGAAGCAAAGTTCATTTTATTTTTTCAAGCTCCTTAAAAAATGAAACAAGCTCTTCAAAGCACGTTTCGTTTTCTTGTGTCAAGCTCCTTAATAATGAAACAAGGTCAGAGCACAGTTCGTTTTCTTGTGTCAAGCTCCTTAAAAAATGAAACAAGGTCGGAGCACAGTTCATTTTCTTGTGTCAAGCTCGTTAAAAAATGAAACAAGCTTGTATTAGGATGGTTCTTTTTCTATGTCAACTTCATTAAAAAATGAATTAGTTCATGAGGATTGTTATTACTGTGTCAACCTCGTTAAAAAATGAAACAGGTTCCCTGTTCAATTCGAGCTTTTGATTAGATCTCGTAAAATCCCAGTCGAGTCTTTCTCTTGATCTCGTGTTTGAACCTTCACTCCATTCGTCTTTCAGATGGACTAAAGCTTGGGGGGCATGTACCTCGAATTGAGTCACCATGCTGGGGGCATGCCCACTTTTCAACCATAGTTTATCTTTGTTTCAAGCTTGTGTAAATGAAACCAATTTCAAGCAGAGTTTCCTGTTTTCAAGCTTGTGTAAAAATGAAACCATTCTTATTTTATCTCTCCTGATTTCCATTTTATCAGCCTATTTTTCTAGATGAGCCTTGGTTTTCTCATTCCACCGTCACCATCTTCTTGGCCGATCATATGCCTTCACTTGGTTGTTTCACCTGTTCTTGAGGAACCATTGCAATGAGTGGTCTTGTTAGCCAGCCTCTTAACCTTTACTTGTTCTAAGCAGTTCCACCATCACTGAAACTAGTAGCTACCCTTAATACCACTCGTTCCTCCAGGAGGAGTCAACTTTCAGCTCTTTTCTGACTCTCAAAACATGAAAAGATTTCCGAGACTCTTGTTGTTTCAAACTCGTTAAATGGTTGCGAAACGATATCTACCCAGTATATGTTTACCCCTTTTTCGGGCTGGGATGGATTATTTATGAAAAAGGAATACATTAGCTTATCGCGACTAAGAGGTTCTCCCAGACACAGTTCTCTACCTTTTTGGATTTGTGAGACTACCTACGAAAAGGGATTGCTGGAGTTTTCTTTTCTACCTTCTTTTCAAACTCTCTAAACATGAAAAGATGTCGATTTCTCCCTTTGTTAGACTCGTTAAACCCTGATGACATCATACTTCGTCACCATGACATTATTGCGAGTTCCTCATTCCTAGGGCTCGTGAAATGTACTAGGTTGGATTTGTCTGAAGGAAAAACTTACAGTACAAGCATATGCTATCCCCTTCAAGCTTGTTTTAAAAAATAATTGGGGTACTCTCCAAAAATGGTGAGGGAAAATGGAACCAAGTTTTAGTTATGTTGGAAGTATGTCGCTCTTGAACATGGCACTTATCTACCTTCGAGTCGGGTTGGGGACATCTCATTTCGTCATTTTTGCCTTCATGGGTTTGGGTAATCTCTTTTGACCTCTCATTTTCTCTTTGCCACATCATCATGACCTCAGATCCTTTGATGTCAAATACTGCCAAATCCAGTGTCATGTTGTTGATATGTTCAAGAGAAGTTTGCCTCTATAGTTGTCAACCTTCCTCTCATCTCCTGTTGGTCCTAATCCACTTTCATCATGTTCCTCTGTCTCGTGTTGATGATGTGGGAAACATTATGGCCCTCCTTCAACCAGGTCACTTCCTGTCGACTTCAGCTCATTATCCAGGAATTTGATCTAGAGACTCCCTTTTGATACCTTAGAGCCTGCATGCCTCAATGGCAGGTTTTTCACATTCGACGCAAGGTTCACATCATTGGCCTTCGATCGAGTGATTCTGCGGATGTTCAACGTCAGATCACTTTTCACATTCTGTAGATTGTACCTTTTGTACCTTGAGAGCCATCGTTATCATTGGTGGTTTCTCTCGTGTCTGTTAAACAACTTTCATCATTGGCTGGTAATTAGAAAATTTTCCTGCATGTTAGACTTCAACTCATACATTCACATGCTCGAAATTGTACTTGTTCGGGTCGAGATGGATTGCAAGACGCTGGGTTTTGTATGATAAACTCTAGGCTGCAGATTTTTATGGATTATTGTGACCTATTGCATGAATCTCTTGATTGGATGGTTGCGACCATACGAGTCTATTTATTGATCCTTCCAGATGGATGGTTGTGTCCATACCTCATATCCCAGTTTTTATATACTTTATTATGGATGGTTGCACCCATGCCACATGATTCATGTATCACAGATATAAGTTGTATTTGTAATTTTAGGTCTTTCGACAGTGGTGTTTGGTTCAAACGCATTCTCATAAAGCATTTCACCCCACCCTCTCTCTCTGACTTCATACTTTAGGGGGCATCTGTTACACAACATTTTGTCACTGTCCCTGCAATCCCCAACTCGCACATTGGAGGGTCGTTTCTGTGACCAATACACGGTTTCATGCTTTTTAAATACCATCCTTGCATCCCTTTTGATGAAAGAAACATTCTTCTTGTTGACATTTCCCTAAGAAAAGCTGTGAAAATCCATATTTTTTCCTTGGCGCAAGTAGCCTGTTACATCTTTGCGCCGACTTGGAAATTTAACATTGAGCCCATGCCACTTTGTACTCTGTGCCAGTTAGACATCTGCAACAAGTTGTTTATGGAATTTTTTTTTTAAATAGAGGCAGAGGTTCTATTCCAACCACCTTGGGGATGATTCATTGGGAGTAGTTGAATTGAAAAAACCACGGACTCCTTCCTTTATTTAGTAGTTTCCACCTCCCTTGGAACTCTCCTAAAGGATAGGACTCCCTCCCACCTTTGTAGGGATCCCAACCTCCTCTTTTCCCTCTATATAAGAAACTATCTCCTTTGGTAGAAGCTAGTTGAACACATTATAGAAAAATAGTTGAATGGCTGAATAGCTGAACTAGAGAATTATAATATAGCTAAGCTATTAGAGGAGATAGAGTAATAAATATTGTGTTGAGAGCCTGAGTCTGAATTCCCTGACCGACAGTTGAGACGCGTTTTCGTCTGAACCCCGCTGGAGGAGATCACAACATCAAAGCATCGGTTGTACTCTTCCTTTTATTCATTAATATACATGACTACTGCTTGGTTCCATTACTGTGTTATGATGTTTATTTGATATGATATGTTTAGCCCTCTTTGACTGGCTAATAGTTGTGAGTGAAACTACGTTTCCATATGTTTTTCTTGTTCTTTGTCTTATGTGCAAGTATTTGGGCGTGATATCGAACAGATCATGACTTGCCAAGGCAGGAGTGAGAGACCACTACTCTTTCTACAACATTGATAGCATTAGATTCAAGGTAGGTCAATCTACCATGTATTTTTTTCATTATTTAACTAGGAAGCAACACTTTAGCATGTCCTTTTTTTACTAGACCCACCCTAGGGCTAGAGGGATTGTCTCTATCCGCAGAGAATATTTACCTTCATAACAATCACCAAAGTAACTACTCTGTATATATCAGGTATCAGAAAATGCTAACAACAATTAGGAAGAACTACTTCTAGCCAGGTATGAGAAGAGACATTGCAGAATATCTAAACAAATGTTTAGATTGCCAGCAAGTGAAAGTGGAACACCGAAACCCAGCCGGGCTGATGCAGCCTATACCGGTACCTGAGTGGAAGTGGGAGGTGATATCTTTAGACTTCATCACTGGTCTGCCAAGGTCAAAGAAGCATAATGATTCTATAATGGTAGTGGTGGATCGGTTAATCAAAGGAGCACATTTTATACTAGTACAATCTACTTATAAGACGGTGAAAATAGTAGACATATTCATGCAGGAGATCTTTAGACTGCATGGTATTCCAAATACTGTCATATCTGACAAGGACGTGAAGTTTACTTCAGCATTCTGGAAAATTTTATTCACAGGATTGGGAACTCAAATTAATTTCAGCACTACCTACCATCCACAGACGGACGGACAAACGGAGCGAGTAAATCAGATCTTAGAGGATACGTTATGTAAGTATGTAATGCAATAGCCAACTAAGTGGGAAGAATATATGCACCTAGTGGAGTTTGCATACAATAATGGATATCAGGAATCCCTTAAGATGAGTCTATTCGAATCTTTATATGGATGGAAATGCAGAACTCCTAGTAATTGGAGTAGCTCAGAAACCAAGTTGATGCTTGGACTGGAAATGCTAGCTGAAATGGAGTCAGAAGTAAAGAATATCTGACAAAATTTGAAGGCAGCTTAGGATATAAAAAAAGTGTATGAAGATAAGAAAATGACTTAACTTTAGTTTGAGGTGGGAGACCATGTGTAAGTAAGGATCAAGCCAAATAAAATCACTTTAAGGTGGGCCTTTTGTGCCAAGTTGGCTCCTAGGTTTTGTAGCCCTTTCCAAATATTGGAAAGGGTAGGACAGTGGCTTATTGATTGGCCTTGCCCATTCATATTCATGTACACAACATCTTTCATGTATCGTTATTAAAACGATATGTACATGACCCAAAGCACGTAATCCATTGGTAGAGTATTCAGGTAGGATATGAATACAAGACTTGATTAAAAATGCTAAATTTATGAGAAAATTAATTCAAGTTCATTGATTGCAGGTCGAACGGGATGGCGAATTTCTGGTCGAGCCTCAATGTATAATCGATTGGAGAGAAATTATGGTCCGTGTTAGTGACCTATAATATAGGATTCATAATTTTGACTTGACTGTTGGTAATCTTGTAAATCTGTACATACTTTGCCTTCTGCAAGTTGTATTCACATATTTTGTAAAAAAATCAAAAAATCAAAAAAAATCAAAAAGAGGGTAAAAAGTCCTAAAAGAAAAATCAAAGGACTTAGAAAAAATAAAAGACCCCAAAAGAAAAATGAATAAAACATGAAAGTGTGCAAGCATAAATGCCACTACTTTTTACCTTTTGACTATGGCAGAGTGTCAATAAATGCCATAGTCCATGATGAGTTAAACAGTTTAATCTTGACTTGTCATGTTTCAATTCCACTTGTTGTAGATAGAGAATAATGAATTGTCATGCAGTTTAATCATGGCAATTCAGTAGTTAGTTAGAGAAATAAAGTGAATCCAACAGTTTAATCTGGATTCATGGATGAAATAAGTGTGGAATTAGATAGTTTTATTTTCTTTCAGAAAAAATAAATGCTGTGAAGGTTGCTAGCACAAATGCACCTTACTACAAAGGAAGAAAAAATGTTAGCATGGTAAGTTGGGTAGCTAGAAGAAGGTGAAAAGTATCAATGTAAATATCATTCATCATGGGCTACAAAATAACTAACTTCCCCTTCCCATAGTCATGAAACATTCTAAACTATCAATCAGAAAGGCTCAAGGCATTTCCTTGACTTTTGTTGGGACCGGACCCAAGGCTCTATGACTGATCAGTTGAAAGTGTAAAATTTCTATATTAATCCCTAAAATCACATCATAATTTCATTTCATGCATTCACCCCACTGAATAATCCTAGTTAAAACCTCATTTTTACTTAAAGATACTCTAATTCCCATTTGATTAACTTCCTACATCATTTGAGAAACATTAAACCCTCAAAATTACATTATATCTTAAGTTAAAGTGATAATATTAATGCAAATTATCTTTTAAACTTCACTTTACTTGGTTATTTTTATGTGTTTCGAGTATACCTTGTCCTATTTTCATATTAACTTTAATTTATATATTAATTCCCTATAGAAATAACCTTCTCCTATTGTATATAACTCCTTTTTATATAATAACCCCAAAAACCCATGTATTATAACTTTAGCCAAAGTTATTTAATCCTCACATGTTTAAATAAAACACCCACATTACAACCCCTTTGGCTAAAATATATCTTTATATTAAATCCCGCCCCCTATGGTAAGTAAATCGCTTTGATTTAATTACTATATAATAAAAATATATGAAAAAACTCTTAAACATGTGTTAATATATGTTTAAAACATTGGAAATCCAAAGTTTCGTTCAAGCTAAACTTCATAACCCTTTTTCCTTCTCTGACTCCCTTTACCCAAGGTTAAAAATATAACTTACAACTTTTCCTTTATGCATATCCCTTCACTGCAAACATTAACCTTGGTTAAAATCATTTTCCCATCGAGCTCAATCCTAACCCTCTGATCCCCAACCTACATTTGATCCAACGGTCATTAAAAAACGTGATAAATCCATTACATTCCCATCCTCCCATCACGTTGAATGATAACCGTCAGATCTTTATTCATTTCAAAATCCAACGACCCAAAATGAATCCGATAAAACCTTTTCCCCACACCTTTACTTTTAATCGTGACCCTTCACTTTTGAAAACCAAATCCGACGGCCAATATCTCATATCGCGCCCATAAAGTGATTGATCAATGTTTTGTAATAACCATTTCCTTTAATCACTGAATTATCTGCACAGAGAATCCAAAATACAGGGGAAACCTTGTCAAATTTTCCCCAGAATCCCTCATTTTCGTTTTAGCAAATTTTTTCCATTCCCTAATCATTTTTCACTACTGAAATCGATCAAGATCACCCTCTAAGCATTAAAAATCCTTTTTCCATCCAAAACCCTGCTCAGAATTCTATTTCACCAAAAAAATCATTCAAAAGTCCCTTGTTTCAAAAGAAGAACTTAGCAAACAGTCTAAGCTTTCTCTATTCAATTGAAAATGACGAAGAAACAAGTAACCCCCAAATCAGGAGGCCCAAAACCTCAGAAGAAAGCATATGCTAAAATCCTTCAGCTTGAGTCTTCCAAACTTGTTAAACCCACCCCTGCACTCACTATTGAGTCCACTGAAGTTGTTAGGCCTATCCAACCTCTAGTTACTTCACAAGAAAATAGTGCTCTTGTTGATATTGATTACAGAATATTAGACCCTTCAGTAGAGTTCAATTTACTTGATGTCTATAACTGGTGTTTTGGAAAATCCGTAGAGAAAAGTGATAAAGATATACCAGTTTGGGATTCCAATCTGCCAAAATACATTATCCCTCTTACTCATTCAGCCCCTGATTTTGTGAGATTGTGTCAGTCTTGCTATCTTCCAGATCAGAGGTGCATTGTCAATAAAGATAGAGAGGTCATATTTTATATCAATTCTGAATCCATAAACTCTATGCTGCAACTAAACCATGACCCAAATGCTGCTTCATTGTCAATAGAGGATTTAACTCAGCTTTACCTAGACCTAGATTTTTCTTCCAAGTTCAAAGTCTTCCAGACTTTTTGCCCCAAACAGGTTGATATCCCTAAGCTCAATCCTCCATTTGATACATTTGACTTTCAAAGTGAAACAAGGCAGATTGTCTCCATGCTATCATTCATACTGGGATATAACAGTGATGAGTTCATTGATGTTGCTTTCTTGGGTTTTCTATATACTTTAAGTCCTGGCCAGCCTCCATCCATTGTATACAAATTTTCCAAGTTCACTGCAGAAAACATGCACTACCAATTGTCCAGATTACCAGAAGAAGGAGTCTTTAGATATACCTCATATCTGCTTCATCTCTTTTTATATTATCAAGCAGACAAGTTTCCTATTGAGTTTCAGAAGCTAGATCCAGAAGGTAATGTACTTTCAGTTGTATTTTGGTCATCAATTTTGAGGAAAAGACCCCTAGAATTAATGAAGAAACAAAGAGAATATTACAGCTATCTAAGAGCTGTAAAACAGGGGATTGGTACTTGTACAAGAAATACACAGAGATCAGAATATATGGTGCACTCTTGGCTCCATATAAATTTCCTAGATTTGTGACTACAATAATTTTTTCTCTCGAATATTTGAAGCAACTTTTGAATGTAGATGAAGTCAATTTCATGGCTTCCAGAAAAAAGACTCAGTTTAAACTGAAAAATCAAGTTGGGCCATTCATTGTGAAAAACAGAGAAGCAGCAAAAGATATTAATGTCAAATTGAAATAATATAAATTCCCATACAGTTTTATGTGGAATTATGATCCTTGGAGTGTTTTAAGCATGATCCGATTGAAATACAAGTTGTATGCTTTCTTGCATAATCCCAAGCCTCAAATTGAAAAATATGCCAATAAAATTGAGTGGGAACCAAATACTTTATTTGATGATGACTCACAGGGCATACAGGGAAACAGTGAAAAGGATAAATAGGTAGATAAAACATAGGTGGTTACAGTCAACAAAGAAGTTGAAATTATTCATAAAGGAAGCAGAAAGGAAGATAGTTTCACAGCCGAAACTATTCTAGATAAGAGATTCAGAATTCCTTACAGTAAGAAAATTAAATTGACTGATGAAGAAAGGGACAAAGCAATTGATATTGATGACAACAATGGCCATCAAATTGATGATGAGGCCACTTTAATTGTAAATGAAACACTTAAGGAGCTTTAGGATGTCCAACTTGAAACACAGTAGAAAGACACTATCATGGTTGATAAACAAACAAATGTTAATATGCCCTCTTCTTTCAAAGAACCTAACAACACAAAGTCAGATATTCAATTCAGGTTCAGACAAATTAGAGAAAAGAATGAAGAAATCAAAAGTGAAGCATATTCCAAGTTCCTTAAATAAAAGCCTGGGAATAAAGATAGACCCCTCTCAGCTTTTGATTATTCTTCAAACAAATTAGTTATGTCATTTCTAAAGCCCACGGTGGCTGATCCAAAAACAATTGCAAATTACTCAAAGACAGACCTTGAAGTTGATGTTAATGCTGTCCATGAATTGGACCAAATATAATTCCACGGGAGAAATACAGAGATGTTGTATTCTAAAATAGTCAATAAGACTATGAATTCTATTAGGCTTGATAAAACACTCATAAACCTTCAAAATCAAATGAAATTGGATAAAACCTCATTATATGCCAATATAACTAACTAACTTCCCCTTCCCATAGTCATGAAACATTCTAAACTATCAGTCAGAAAAGCTCAAGGCATTTCCTTGACTTTTGTTGGGACCAGACCCAAGGCTCTATGACTGATCAGTTGAAAGTGTAAAACGTCTATATTAATCCCTAAAATCACATCATAATTCCATTTCATGCATTCATCCCCTTGAATAATCCTAATTAAAACCTCATTTTTACTTAAAGATATTCTAATTCCCATTTGATTAACTTCCTACATCATTTGAGAAATAGTACACCCTCAAAATTACATTATATCTTAAGTTAAAGTGATAAGATTAATGCAAATTATCTTTTAAACTTCACTTTACTTGGTTATGTTTATGTGTTTTGAGTATACCTTGTCCTATTTTCATATCAAATTTAATTTATATATTAACTCCCTATAGAAATAACCTTCTCCTATTGTATATAACTCCTTTTTATATAATAACCCAAAAACCCATGTATTATAACTTTAGCCAAAGTTATTTAATCCCCACATGTTTAAATAAAACACCTACAGTCCGGAAATGAGCCATCACCCAGGTTAAAGTGCAGCGGAAGCACTTTGGCCTGGATGAAGCTACCTGGGAAGGTGAATGCTTTGTTCGCGAAGCATACCCTGAATTATTTGTTGAAGTAGAATGAGAACACCGAGTACGGTGTTCACTTCTAGGGGGGAAGATGTAACAGTTGGATTAGTGCTAACTGATGATTAAGTATATTGTTAAGACACTAAGACATTTATGAATATTTATATTGGAAATAGTACATTATGAACAGAAATTAACTTTGATTTAATATAATTAAGTATGGAAGTGAATTCCATAAAAAGAGTACTATGCTGATGGTAAAAAGTAATTCAAGAACTGAGAGTTGGTTGAACATAATCAGTTCAACAGTTACCCAACCTCTGTGGATAAAAGGATATCCCAGTGAGGAAGAGGGGTTCTTTTCGGTAACTGGAGAAGGAAAATTGCAGAGAAGAATTCCCAAGCTGGTGGTAACCACTAGAATACTCCGATTTCTGATAATTGATTGGAATAGAAGACTGGACCGGATTGTCCCAAAGTCTATTCTAGTAAATTCTGTCAACTCGTAAGGCTCGGAATTGGAGCACGGGGGAGAGAAGAGGAAATGATTGTCTCTCTAGAGGTAGGGAGGAAAGCATCAATCAATAAATGAGAAACAGTTAAGTTTTTCTTCCATGGAACATATTTAAGGTTTATGAATGGAATTTAACAGTTTTTTTAAGTATGAAATCTGAAGAAAATTTACAGCACTCAAATTGTGTGTAAAATAGGTTCAGTGAATGCTCTCTTTTACAGAAAGAGAGTTATTATTGATTCTTAATTTATTCTGGTAAAATTTAGACAGGAAACCATTAACTCAGAACCCTCGAGAAGAAGATTCTGAGTTGATCGTTCCTTGCAAATTTGTGTAATCACAGACAGAATGGTCCGGCAATTTTCAGGTTAAAAACAATGGAAAATAGAAGTAGGGATAGAAACTTATACTTAAAAGAAGGATGTTTTGAAGACAACCGGAGTATAATAAATTTTTACTAATTACATATTTCAGAAGAAAATTATGCCAACATTAATTTAAAACAGAAAGAACTGTGAGAGAATGGAATTCATTATCTACAGTGGTAAATAGTATTCTCTGTGGACAGAGTACAATACAAGAAGAATAGACCCAAATATTTAACGAAAAACATTGTAAAGCACTGTATAACTCATTCTAGAATAGAAAACGAAAGAGTATAGAAGCTTCCTTTGTCTATACTAGAAAGGTAGAGTTTTACTAATATGACATAAAACACTATACATATAGGAAATGAAAAATATAGAGTTTGTTACTGATGCTAAAACAAATACACTCTAGAATATATGCATATGAGTATTAATGCTTTTATAAATATATTCTAGTCAATTGGAATTAATACAGTCATCATTTTAAACCCAAAAATTCACATTGATAAGCAATGGAAATCATAAATTAATGTTGAAGGAAAACTTCTTCCCTTTATAGTCTTGAATATTAAGGAAATACTATACAGTTTAGATAACCGTAGAACATGACAATTATATTGCATTCATAAAGAAAATCAAGAATTTTTTTCACGTAAAGTAAATAAAATCTTGAACAAATCCATAACAATATAAAAAAAATAATTTGGGGAAAAATTGCAATTTATAAGCCGAAGCTTAGAATAAACATGTTTAAGTATGAGTATCCTATCATAGGAGAATATTAAGACATTCTATTACACATAAACTACCTCGTGTGCCAGTTGAAGGTTCTGTCCAAGAACGAGGGTTAACATTTTAAATAACAAGATAGGACCGAATAACTCCGTAGCAAGACAAAGATATTCTGCAAACATTATATATCGGTGACCAAGATTCTTACAGCAAGTATGGTACCTGATAGAGTCGGCGAAGAGAAGTTAGAGTAATTCCATAGCCGAGCTCTGTAAGAACATAGTCGTCACTGTATCAAACCATGAGCTTACTTGCAACCATCGAAAAGATAAGGGTAAACAACTAGTTTCAAGCTGGAAGGTTAAAGAGACCGAATTTATAATTTAAGCAAGAAAATCACCTTAAGGGTTCGATGCTAGAGCATGAAGAAGCTACCTGCAAATGTTGCCAGCGGAAGTATGTCAACAAACCCGATTCATTTAATAACAAAACCTGAAGCAAATTATTAATGAGAAAGTTGAAGGTCTGCACCTTGGAATCCTCCGGAAGCTGCGTTGAGGAAGGGTGGAGTATCCATCCGTAGAAACCTACATAAGTATTATAGTGGCCCTAAACGGAAGCAACTCGGATTTTAAGAATCGTGTGAGACGAATTAACATTTGGAATTGTAACTCTGAAGCAGTGCAGAACCCTTGTGAAGAAAACAACTCATAATACACTAATTGCTACCTCGGAAAAAACAATAACTAATGTGACTTACCATGCAACTGGAGGTCGAAGCTCTGCAATGCCATAGGAACCTTGGAGGGGTTTTGTTACAGAGGCGGTAAACATCTTCCATGGAGCAACAGGCGAAAATGCCCGAAAGGATAGGGAAGCGGTTAGGGTGGGAGGTCATTACCCATAACCCTAAAAACCATCCCACCATCGGATTCCAGGTGAGTTGATCGATGGTGAAGGAGAGCTACACTTGTCCACCTTAAAGTCGATGACAGCACTGAAGCGTTGTTTACGAAAATTCATATTGAATAGCATTAATACAATACAAGATATACCATGCAGGATAGATAACCTTTAAGCGAGATTTGGTTTTCAGTTGTGCTAGTACTGTCGATCATTAAAATTGGATTAAACCATCTGACAGGTGCTCTCCTTGAGAGACTCGAGGTAGGAATTTAACGTTAGAATAATGTATAATGGTATTCATATAAATATAAGACCTTAATGCTAAAAGGACAGCATATCCGATTAGTATCGTAAGGTGTCATTATGTTTGAAAATTAATGTGTATGTATTGTAAAAATAATGCCAAAGTAAATGTGTATAGTTGTAATTAAATGTGTATCATTGATAAGCATTAGATGTCATCAGAGTACATAGGAGTAAAACATTATAAAGTATTTTTTTTTTTTTAATGATGATATCTTTACAAACATTTACATCCATAGTTAAATGTTAGGAAATGGACTTGTGAAAGTCAGTTAAACCTTGGGTTAAATATTTGAAAATGATAATGTTATTGTGGTTTGAAAATTTTGAATTCAAGAAGACTAACGAAAACTAAGTATAACCTCTTACACTCTCTTGTGGGGATAAAAGAGGAATCTTAGTCATGAAAAGGGGGTATGTTATTTTTTATCTTCAAAGGAAGAAGAGAAGTTTGAAGTGGAAGACGCTACCAAGTAGGAATCTCGAGTTGGACATGAGCCAGTGGAGAACTCTGAAATAGACAAAGTTCAGAGAATATTAGGCTAGGCTAAGGTCTTGATGCCTACTACGTGAATGGAACTGAAAAACAAAAACTATTCTCTACTATCTAGAGTGGGAACTCGGGGGGAGAAGTGGATTTAATCACCATTCTCAAGGTTGGGGGGACGAGGCTCAATCTTGTTGAATTCCGAGACAAATATTTCAACACATAAGTATTGAAGCTAAAACATGTCCATATTGTTTTAGTTTATGAATAAGTATTGTTGTGCAAGTTTTATAAGTTATTTTTGAACAATTAATATTGTGTAAGTTTGGTTAATTTGATTTATTTTCAAATAAGTAATGTTGTGTAAGTTAGTTAATCTATGTTATTGGAAAAAGATATGTAGATGTTCACAAGGAACCTTAGAAATGGTACATGAAAATATGAGGTGTGTAAAAAGCTCTATATATGCATTATATGGGTCTTTCTGCATTATTAGATGGACACTAATAGAAATATTAAATCAACGTTGAAGGGTAGTTATCGAAAACAAAGCTATACTCAAAAAACAATTATGGAAGAGGGGTAAATCTCTCCGCAGGTGGTCGAAGTAAGAGTGTCAAAATAGGGTTTATTTCAAGAGAATAGTGTGGAAAATAAGTGGTAAAATCATTCTAGAGGTAGACGAGGTGGCCATAGTTGGGTTAGGTTCTAGTAACTTGGAGTTAAACCTAAAATTGAAAAAAAATGAAATAATGAGTAATTGTTAGTAAACGAATTGGTACAGTGAGGTTCTTTATCGGGATTATGTTCATAAATTTGCAAGTGTCGTGACAACAGAAAGTGGAGGTTGAGACCATGGTCTTAGGTAAACCGACGACCGAATCTAGTCCTCTATGACTGTCATTGTTTTATTAAAAGAAACGAAGTAAAATAATAAATTGACATTTGTAGCCTTTATTAAATGTTAACATGTGGAATTCTACATAAATATTGAAAAACCTAAGCATAAACATTAATTTGTAGAGAGTAAGACCCATAGTCGTGCCTAAAGGCTATATTAAACACAGAATAGTTAAAAATCAATATCATTAAAATTTTACAGAGAAGCCTCTACATTAAGAAAAATGTAGCAATACATAATGAATTTAAAACAATTTTCCATTACATTGACTTCTCTACAATAAATAGAAAAA
Organism: Pinus albicaulis; assembly: GCA_034641835.2. Lineage (NCBI taxonomy): Eukaryota > Viridiplantae > Streptophyta > Pinopsida > Pinales > Pinaceae > Pinus > Pinus albicaulis. The sequence continues at coordinate 388,664,850 of CM076575.1, forward strand.
ATAATAATTTAAGGTTAAAAATTCACAGTAGTGGGTAGTGAGACATCCACAACAGAACCAGAGAGTCGAGAAACAAAAATATAATCCCAATACCACAAAGTCAACACCCGAAGAGATTCAATCGACCTCCTTGATAACCCTTAAAACGCTCCAAAGAAAATAATGTAATTACAAGTAGAAGTAACCCCAACGGTTATACATATAGCATAAAATAAAACCCCGACATTTGTAGGATATTGTTTGAGCGAATCGCCACCACAACCCTTATGGTAGACCGCTAGGAATCACCTACATCTGACCAAGGGAGGAGGGTCAGGGTTTGCTTAAAACAGACCCTTTTTAATAAGTAAAGAAAACTGGAAATGGAGAGTTGAATACGAGTTGAATACTTACCTAGTGTTGGTGAGACCAGTTAGGAATTCAAGGGTTTGGTACTGCACCAAGAGTGTTGCAACTTCCAAAGGCTACTCTACTTTATTGTATCAACCCATGGTTCTCACAAACTTGGAGGTAAGAGTGTTATATACACAGCAGGTGCATTCTACTCATTCCATGCCCTTCTCAGTCTACGAAGGGGTGCTACTGCTAGGGTTGCTTCTAGGGAATGAAGTCTATCACACTTCTGAATGAAACCTAAGACTAAAAATAACTCATGATCATTACTCTATCAACCAGAAATAAATTATTCTAGGGCATAAAGACTCGTCTATCTATTTGCAAGAAATGAAATCCATAATTAGGATAATGCAAAAAATAGAGTTAAACTAAGTGGCATTCATAAAGTAAATTGTTGAATTGAACTTGCAGAAAGGGAAACTATTCTAACAACACATGCTAGGCCAAATGGCTAATAAAAATCTAGCTACTTCATGCTTGAATGTTATGCTTAACAATGCATATATTCATGAGCTAACTATGCTTGTAAATACTCTATTTTGCAGCAAAAGAAGGAGGCGTTGAGGTGGCTTAAGAAGTTCTTGGACTCATGGTTTTAGAGCTGAAGGTATCTTAGAGGTTGTGCTAGGTCTAGGTGAAGTGAAACATTGTTTTTGGACAAAAGAAGTGGTTGACTGATGTTGCTACAGGATCTACTATAGGATTTCCTATAGTGCTACATGATGTCCTAAAATGTTACAAGAAATAGGTTGAGGGTAGTTTGAGGCTGGAAATTGTGAGGAAAGGGGTAGGAAAGATGGACTGAAGGTGGACCTAGGTGGATGGAAGGTAGCCAACACTTTGTCCAAACTCATAAATTATTTCAAATCTCGTCTTGCACCTCCAAGGTGGCTTTCGGTGTTGTGGTGAAGATCTCAAAAAATAGGGTTGAAGGAGATTTTTTTGAAAGCAGGTTAGTGAAGGGAAGAAACTGGAGTTAGGTATGTTGGTGGAGTCCTCTTCTACTACTCTACTCAAACTTGCAAGAAAACTACATGTTCATGCATTTATCATTGACAGATCTATGATGAAAATAGTGGAAAAGATGAGTTGAATTTAAGAAAACCTACCTATGCATTTGAAACAGAAAAATAACTCATCATTCAAAACATGTTCATGATAAAAAAAGCAACCTATCTATTCTTTCCAAGAAATCATAAACTAAAAGCAATTTTGGGCATGTGGTGAGGACCTGCCCTCCTAAATATTCAATGAAAGAGGTGAGAGAGGGAGGCTTTAACACAGATTTGGAGTTTTTTATGCTATTGTACTATGAACTACAAGAGCCAAACTATAGTAACATGAAATGGAAGAAAACTAAACACAAAAAGATGAAATGTAATCAAGCTAACTACAGCACATGAAATAAACTAACTATAATGGCATGGAAAGTAACCAAAAATACACAAGAGAGACTGGGACCAATGGATTGGGCCCTAACCCACAAGCTCAAATCTCTAAAACTAAATCAGTGAAGGAGGAACTAAATACTCATCTTATTGCATAACCAATCTCCTTACATATCACGTGAAAGTCACAAATGTCTATTACAAGAGCTAGGAGTACTCTAGATATCTCCAAAAATCGAATCCTAATGAGATATTTCTCTGCCCTATTTATCCTAAAGGGTAGCTACCAAAAACTCCCTAAAAATTAGGTGATCTGTCCCTTTGGACTTCGAGATAAATGGAGCTTTCATTCACTTAATCTTCCACTTGCTTTGTTGTCTTTCATTTCGAGTTCTTGGAGGGAATCTCAAGGATCCTTTGGATACATTTAGGAGTTAAGGAGGTGGTCAAGACCCCCTATAATCCACTCCTTGTTGTCTACTTTTAGCTTTTATTGCAAAATATTGAACAAAAATGGCATATCTTTGTGATTATCCTACATTTAAACCATATTAGACATTCGAAGTATGAAAACCCTTAATCACCATCTACACTAAGAAACATATGATCATAATGTAATTAAATGTGAGAAAGAGAGACTAATAAGGCTAAAAAGGTGAAAATTAACCCCTCAAAAGATACCTAATGATGGTGCTCATCATCACCCCCCTACCAAATGGTTGATCATCCTCTGAGTAACTTAGTCCTCCTTCTTCATCTCTTTTAGTGCCTTAGTGGCCCTTCTGACATCCGAAGGAAGAAGTGAAGGAGTTCTCTCAGGAGGGTATAATCCATCTTTCTTTTCTGCCTCTTCCCATTCTTTGTCTTCCTCGTCTTGGTATTTCCCTTCACCCACTCCCAGCAGCAAAGGTCGACCAAGTTTTAAGCCAAGCCATTGGATATTCATTGTCTACACAACCCTTTTGTACAATGGTGCCCTCTCTAATTCATTTTTCAGTCTCTTATGGGTATGATATTCCATGTTCCTGAGACTAAGCGTGGGGGCCATTCCATATTCTATGAATTTCCCTTACACATTCCTCCCCTAACAATTTAGAAAAGTCAATAGTGTGAAATAGCTTATGCTTGGGTGCTGAGGTACTTGTTTGCAAGGCTAGCATCATTTTCTATCATGAGGTGATTGTTAATGACGCCCCTAGGGTTGAATAGTTATGCCCTTATGTGTAGAGGCTCTTTTCCTTCTCTTCTCATCACCATTTTTACCTCCTCTTCCCTTGCCTCCTCATTGACCATCCAAGAGGCTAAGGCCATCAACTACATATCCCCCAACCTAGGGTTAGGGTCCCAAATATTTAAATCATTGAAAACAAGATTGTGCATATAAAATTCTACCACCTTAGCCTTGTCTCCTATGTTGGACTTAATGAAAAAATTCAATAAATTTCCTGCAACTTTGAAAAGGAAATGATCCATGAGATTCTAGGGTCTTAATCTGAAAATGTAGCCACTGTTCTTTTAGGTAGATGGCATATGAGTTTTAAGGATGTCTATGTTGGATTGCCTCCGTGAAAAAATATGCCATGGTGGAAATCTTTTTGTCCTTTTGCTAGAGTTGGCTTTGTAACCTTGCATTTTTTGCCTGTGTTTCTTGAAGTTTCTCCATTAACATGGTTTCTCTAAGTCTAACATCAACTAAATCCCTCCCTATTTCAGTGACCTTTTCTTCCATGATTCCTATAACTTTCACAGCTTTAGTTTTGGAATTTTTCATCCAATGATGTGTGCATGATATTTCTTTCTCTAGCTGATATAATAGGGGAATTGAGAGCTTTTGAGGAATCATTATTCCACCTTAAATAAATGTGTAGGAGGAGCTAGGATTTGGATGAGGGATAGGGTGTGAAATTGTTTATATGTCTTTAGGGACAGATTTTGGGGAGGTAGGCTCCTCCTTGTGTTCCTCCTATTCCTTCCCTTTGGCATCATGCCCCTCAATTTGTGCCTCTTTTTCAACATCCTGGGCCTCTTGCCCTTCCAAGGCTGCCTTATATCCCCCTCCCATGGATTTCTACTCTTTTTTTGGCACTGCTAGACTTTCCTGTAGCACAGACAGAGTTTCCTGTAGCAAACTTTTTTTTCCTATATCAAACCCTCATTTTCTTGCTACCCCTTCTTCTGTGTCTCTTAAAGGCCTGTGGGGGTTGTTACTTGTTTAAGGGATGCTAGATTTGAAGAATTTCTCCTCCTATAGGTCAAAGGTGTCTTCTCAAGTGCGGTCACCTCTTGAATTCTCCCTTCTTCTAAGCTTATTTCATCTTTCTTTTTGGGTGACTCCTCAATTATTATAGCGATTTTGGTTGGAGTCTAGGGTTTCCCTTGCTTTACCCTGGCACTCTTTTTTGTTTTGAAGTACATGGGGGTCTGTCTTTTCCTCTTGGACTTCACTAGTATGCTTAGAATGGTTAAGGTGGCAGCCACTTCTTTCTCTAATGTTCCTGGTGATAGGCTGGTTTGTTGGGGAGAGATGTCGGTGCCTAGCATGGGGTCTAATATCTCTTCCTCCCCTGTATTTTACTCCTTTTTCTCTTATTTTTCTTCCTCCTCATTTTCATTTCCTTCTCTTGTGTCATCTTTCTCTTCCTCTTCTTCTTTCCTTCCTTTGTTTCTATGGTTTATGTGTTTTCTGCTTCTATCTCCATCTCCTCTTCTTCATCTTCTCCTTTTTTTCTATGGTTTCTGTGTTTTCCGCTTCTATCTCCATCTCCTCTTCTTCATCTTCTCCTTTTGTCCCTTTAGTCTCCCCTTCTTCTTCTTCCATTCCCCTCCCCCAGGACTACAGGCAAGGGTTTGTCCAGCTTTTGTACCTATGAATGTTGTCGTATCCATATCTATGAAGGTGGACGAAGATACAGGGGCGTTCAATCTATTTATAGCATCTTCTACTATAAGCATATGTAGAAAATAGCTAAAGACAAAATTGTTCATTTCAAGTGATATTTTTGTAGCGTTTTGTGTATATCCGTAGGAATGACAGTTATAAAAATAGCATTCTCGAGCATAGGAGTGATAGTGGATATCAAAGAATAGATTTCAAATTTCATGATTTATTTATTTTTTTGGACCGTTAAAATCAAGTGAAGAACATTTTTTCCCCTCCCATTTCATAATACTTTTATAATTATACGCCAATTCTATTAAAAGGAAGCCAAGAAGGACATAATGCAAACAAGATATCTTGAAATCTGCAAGTATGTTTTAGGCCAAAAGTATTTAAAGCTAGGCTATATTTTATTAATATTTAAATTAAAAATATATATAATATTTGTACATTGAAAATTAAAAATAGAGTGACTATAGTAACTTTGAGAATACAGTTTTTATATTGAAAAAGGTTTTAAAACAAAGTGTTTAAGTGAAAAAAACAAATATAAAGATCATAGTATATGGATAATTTATACTCCTTTGAAAATTAATTTTGTAAGTGTTATACCAAAATTCTGAAATATGACAAATCTAGTTAAATTTAGCTACACATGTTTTTAGTTGTAATTAAACATGTTTTTAGTAGCCAATATATAACTAATCATACTTATGTCTATAATTAAACAATTTTTAATGAAATATGTTAAATCTAGTTAAATTTAGTTACATATGTTTTTAATTATAATTAAACATATCTTTAATAGTTAATAGATAGCTTATGTCTTTAATAATTAATAGATAACTTATAGTATCTATGTATGCCATCAAACAATTTTTTTCACATGACTGGCCTAAACACATCCAATATCATGGGTAGTTAATCTAATTTATTAGTTATTAAAATTATTTTTTTAATAATATTATAGTATACAATTCGTAGTTAAAATAAAATAGATTATTAGAACTAATAATATTAAGTATAACAATACTAAGTATTTAATAAAATCACTTTTAGTTATTTATTTTAGATTTCATTATTGAGCTGAGAGGTTCATTCTCCAACCCAACTTAATATGAGAGGAAGTATAAGTTTGTTCGTCTATCTATTCCCCTTTAAAATAAAAATGAAAGTTAAAAATTATGTTGTAAATAGAAAATAATGTCCACTATAATTTAAAAAAAAATGAATATATTGTAAAATAATTAGAAGTTAAAAAAATGTGTGAGTAATTTGTTTAAATTTTATAATTTGGTTATTAATAAAATATTTTAATACCAATTAATATTGACATATACTTAAAAATATTGTTAACAATAAAAAAAAACCATTTTAATTTGTGTCATAAAATGTCTCCATGTACATGTTATGTAAAATATTTCAATGTTAATTGTGTATATATTATATATCATTTACAAAAATTTATTTATATATCATGAAAAAAAATTGTTGATAAAAGGTTTATTGGGTCCTATGTATACTCTATTTAGCATTCAAAAATACAATTTAAATAATGAAAAATAACACATTGTATTTTACACTCTAAACAAGTTTGGATATGAAGAAATTTGATCCCTCTCATTGAGCGGAGAGGCTCATTCTACAGTCGAGTATGAGGGGGATGCCTAAGTTTGTTCGTCTGTCCATTCCCCTTTAAAACAAAAATAAAAGTTAAAAATTATGTTCTAAATAGAAAAACAATGTAGCCTATAATTAAAAAAAAAATGAATATGTTGTAAAGTAATTAGAAGTAAAAAAAAAAATTGGTCCCTCTAGTTGAGCGAAGAGGCTCATTCTGCAGTCGAGTATGAGGTATGAAGGAGATACAGTCAAGTATGAGGTATGAGGGGGATTTCTAAGTTTGTGCGTTTGTCCATTCCCCTTTAAAACAAAAATAAAAGTTAAAAATTATGTTCTAAATAGAAAAATAATGTAGCCTATAATTAAAAAAAATGAATATGTTGTAAAGTAATTAGAAGTAAAAAAGATGTGTGAGTAAGATTTTTACATTTTATAATTTGTGTAACACCCTAGGCTGATGATTGATTTACAAAAATTTACTTTATGTTACCATAGTTAAATTTTAGGAAATGGACTTGTGAAATTCACTAAAACCTTTAGTTAAATATTTGAAAATGATAATGTTATTATGGTTTGAAATTTTGGAATTCAAGAAGACTTAAAACGAATTCTAACCTCCAAGTAGTTAAAAAAACTTACACTCTCTTATGGAGATAAAAGAGGAATCTCAGTGATGAGAATAAGGTACATATTATTTTTTATCTTCAAAAGAAGAAGAGAATTTTGAAGTGGCAAGATGTTTCCAAGGTTGGACATGAGCCAGTGGAGAACATAAACAAAGTTCAAATAATATTAAGCTAGATTGAGGTCCTAATGCGTAATTTC